>CM047877.1:11611813-11873785 GCA_026212405.1 Petrea volubilis
AGAAAAGAAAATAAATACTAGCATTATAGTTTATGAAGTGTTGTAGAAAGTTGGATGTGCACTTTGTGTGTGCTCACTGGTCATGTGCTTGAGAATTATGATGGTGAGTTATCCTTGATGCACATATTGTAATGCGGTTAAGTAGATATTTAAATAGAATGGTCTAAGATTATGGAGGCTACCTAGTTGGATGTGTATGGGTTGCACCGAGACTATTGTTATCTTTGTTGATAACTAAGTCTTGTCTGAAGTGAGCGCCAAGTATTGTGGGAGGCCAAAATACCAATCAGATATTACTAACATTTCGCATTATTGAGTCATTCTTAGGGTATTGTGTAAAAGTATTGCTCATCCCTCATAGTGAGCCTTTTATGGAGATATGCTCCAAAGGTATATTAGCAATCGGGGATTGTATAAAATTTTTTGGGCCTTTGAGAACATATGGTGATTAATGATATACTATCATCATGTGGATGGTACTAGATTTGAGATGTGAATGTCATCAGACTTAGATTGACCTACTTACACGGGCAATCGCCCTGGTGCTGTGATAGCGAGTAGGATGAAACTTTGAGATCATGCCGCACAAGTTTGCAAATGATCACCTTTGCGCTTGGAGCAGTGAAAAAGGTTATATATTTAACTTTTATGGTCGCCTTAGCTTGGGGCTAAGATGAGATCTCTATAATCGATTATGAAGTATGTTCAAACATCATAAAAGCCTATTTATAACTGAACATAAGACTGTTAGAAGGCATTTTTGTAGTCTCTGTCTAGTAGTGTGTTGGCAGGCGCTTAGATAGCGACTATACTAAGGTTTGTATGATGTTAAGAGCGTGACATACCGAAATTATGTGGGAGCTCCATCATAGCATTTATGCATACTATATGCGCTTAGACACGACCTCCTATGGGAAGTGACTAAATGGGTACTTCATCACTGTGTGAGTCCATATTGTTTTTCTTATACCCTTTGGGACTCTGGACCATGTCTAGAGTTGTACGTTTGATGATGCTTACTTTACCATGTATCCAAGGCTATGAATGACTTAGTCTATCGGAGCATGTCCAGGAAAAGCCTATCAAGCCCAGGCTAATTAGCATGAGAGGCTGAGAAAGAACCTAAATTGGTAACGCACTTGTGTTCTATAGTTCATTGCCTGGGTGACTACGTCGAATATGTTTTGACTAGTCATGAACATAGATACACAATAGAATGGTCAAAGCATGCTCTATTTTTATATTGAAGGATCAGAGATGCTTGATCAAGTGTGACTACTTAGTTTAGAGTACATAACGATCTCTTAGAGTGTATAGTTTATATTAGTTTGGTGGTAACTTAATATAACTGTCCGCAGATTTTTCCCTGCTCGCCTTGGTCACACGCTTTATTCCTTTATGAAAGAAAGGATGTGAGATTGAGAAGTTCTTGAGAATGAGATTCAAGAAGATCGAGTCAAATAGAGGTGAGAGTCCCAATTATTTGAGTGTATCTATTCTTGTTATGGATTGGCATTATCTATATGCATTAGTACCATTGATGTGATCAACACAATCAATTTGGATTGCTACAATCCTAATTTGAGTGGGAGTAGAATTCTATGTGGAATAGGACTCTACCACTCCAGGATGCTAAAATAGGGTATATCCCATTGAAATTATCATTCGAATTCAATATAATTCATTCTCCGTACACTCTCTATTTTCTCTTTTCTCTAGAAAATATAACTCTTTGCGTTCATTCTTGGAGTATCACCATTACTTTTCCAAGGTTGGTTAAGGTGTATAAATATGTGGTGGAATTATTCTAGTAGTAATCCACCAAGGGCGAGCAAGGCATGTTCATGATTCAGTCAATGGATGGCCAGTTGATGAGTCAGATTCGAGGTTCATGGATTGATAATTCCGCGCATATCAGGTACACGAACCCAACTCCACGTAATTTATTCATTTTGTGTGATAAATTCCAACAGTATTTTAATAGAATCTAAGTGGATGAGATATTCCACTAACTAAGGATATATTATGAAAATACTTTTTTTGAACCAAATATATTGTTTTCTCTTTTCTTTTGCCTAATAAGAAGCCAATTAATCTTTTTAAAAAAAAAAAAGATTTACATCAGTTGACGGTGTTAGCAAACTCCTACCATAAGTATCTTACTTCCACAAACCATAGGAAAATCCACAACAATTTCTCCGATTAGAATTGGCGATTCTTTGGAACTTTAAGATCATTGCAAAATTCGCATCAAAACATTTGAACGGACAAAAAAAGGTAATAAAGAAGGGTAGGTAGAGGATATGATGAAACTCTTGGTGATGTCTTTTGACAAGAAGAAAAATTTAACAGTAATGAGCTTTTTGTTGTTTTCTTTTTTAGTCGTTGTTTTTTTTTTAATTGGAAATTGATGTGTAATGTAGATAGGTGAATTTTTAGGAAACATATTACATGGGCACACCAATTTTTCAACTAATAGGTATGTTTTACAAACCTAATTAATAGTTGGCACAATCCTAAATTCCAATGTCCCTCTTTAGGTAGTCTCAAGCATAAATGACTCCAACTAACTTTTAATTTATATTTAAAAATATTTATTAAATTGCAACTTGTCTTTCGACAACTCGCCATAATTAATAAATAATTTTGAATATAAAAAGCATTAAAAAGAGTATAACATAATTTTATAAATAAAATAACAACTATATATTCAACTCTTAAAACATATATAGGATTGATTACATCAATCTCTATGTGAAAACAACTGCTCCATAGTAAATATAAAAGGCAAGTAAATACGAAAAAGGTTACCATCTCCATCCAGTAGTTAAAACCACAAAGTCGAAAGAAGAAAATACTTCTTTGACACTGGTTCTCAAATGGTCAAATGTTGGACTGATTAACTAGCTTAAAATCTCTCTTTATTTTTTAACTATCAAACTAATAAAAGAAAATAAAGAAAAACTGAAGATGAAGTGCAAAGTTAAAACTTTGTTCTTTGTTTTTCTTCCCCTCTTGAAGATTCTTTGTTGCATGATTGTTCCCTCTATTTATAGGCAAGATTTAAGAACATTAAAAGATGGAGAAACAAGAAGATCATGTTGCCGGAAATGCAAGATATCTTTTGCCAAATCTTAGATTTGATTTTTTCAAATCTTGCATTCATGTTGCGCGCTTTCTTCCTTTCGTTTCTGTCTTCATCAAGCTACTAATCCTTCGTCTATTTTCTAACTCTTTTTTTTTTTATTTTTTCTTTTTTTTAATAAGAAAGCAAATATTAATGACATGAAGTCATTTATCAATTCAAAGCATAGTTGCCGAAGTGGTCTCCCACATTTTCCTTCTTTTTTTTTTCTTCTTACTTTTCTGTTTTGTATGAATAATGTCAAAGTTTAATTATATTAATTGTTTCTCATCTACTCTTCAATCCGATCATCTTGCAGATCGGAGAAAATCCAAAGAGAGCTGACTCATATCCATTAACTCCTTGCAATACTCATCAGAGTACCATTGTAGGAGAACGAGGAGAGGTCATCTGCGGAAAAAGAACTAAGTTATTAAAAAGGCAAAAGCTAGATTGGCATGAATTGAAAATAAGTGGCCAATTACTTGAGAACCAACCAACATGTGTCTTTGGCACAGAGAAAATAGGGGGAGTGGGTTGTGGAAGATAAACCATCAATGGTTGCGAAAGAAAAGCACTCAAACAAAATAAGAAAAATTGATAAGTGAAACCCTTACTTGAATCACTTTGGCAGGACGCAGGGTACATATCATTATTAAGGAGGCTTGAAATGCGAACAATAGGAGGTGGAGAGGTTCTCATGGACGATTGGCTTGCCAAAAGTTCCGCAAGGACCACATCAACTCATCATCAATTGGCAACATATTCCCTAGTACTTCCAATATGGGGAGCAGAGTCCTCAAGGCCAAATGCCTCCACCCGCTTCCAAACATTTGCTTTTTAAAGGCTGTAAGAAACAAAACTCATAAAGGTGAAATCGAAGAGGAGATGACTAGAAACGATGAGTACCTTGCTAGTAACTCGGACTTGTCCTCGCTAGGAATCTGACAAGTTAATCACTTCATCCCCTTTCACAGTACAAAATAAACGAGTTGAGCATTGAACACTAACTGAGTAGGCAATGCAAGGGGGCAAAGGCCAAAGGTCGTGTTGGGATCGGAACTTCGGTTAAGAGCTGGGTCGCAGCAACTGTGGCCGTTGTGGTGGTTGTGGTGCCTTCTTGAGGCCTAACCTGGATAAACACAACACATGGCCATTAGTAAAGCTATCAAAGTGAAGATAAGGATCAGATAAAGGCCAAGAGGAAGATACCTTCATGGTCACTGTGCCACTTTGAAAGGGGGTCCGCATGGCTAAATAACTCTGCTAATGTATCCCAACAAGGTCATTAGGAAAAAAAAACCCATTGACTATGACCTTGTCATGGAGTTTGACAAGCTTGTTAAGAGGGATTTAGGCAAGACAATTCAAGGAATAAAATTAGGGCAAGGGGAGTAGTTAAACACAAAGGATTGTAAGAAGTAGACCAATGAGAAGTATTATTGTCTAACTTCTTCTTGCATTATGAAATCCCCCTGGATTTACTATTCTAAGATCCTTCAACTCATTAAAAATAGGTTGAAGCCTCACAAATGCATCTATCACATTGGAAAGGATTCTAGGTAGTTTCATAAAAATTCTCAAAATTGGTTATACCTTTTTGATCCATAGTAGGCTTAGATGGCACATCATTCTAGAAGCTATGTCGACGGCCACCATCTGTGGTGCATTGAAGAAAGAAAGCGTGTTTGAGCCACGTGCATTGGCTTAGGCCGAAACAGGCCAAGATACGCATTTCCACCATGATGTAAAGGCTTCCATTATCTTGGCCTCCATTGCAAAGTAGACAACTAAAGTCATCATCAATGCTTGGACCACTTCGATGTTGCTATTCCTATAGGGGCTCAGTTTGAATCGAGGAATGTTGAGGTTGAAGTTGGAGTAGGCAGGAATTGGATAAATCCAAATTACCATGCCACATAATTTGAAGCATAAGGAACGAGATGATTATACACCATGTTATCAAGTTGATAGTCGTATGGGATGTCTTAGGATACTAAATATGCTGCCCACTTCTATTTATCCATTAGAATAGGACGGTACTGATCCGTAGCGATTAGAACGCCGAATTGTGTGAGCAAAGATAGACCCAACTATGTGACGGCCCGAAACCACTTGGCTAGTTATGGGAATATGCTATGACTACTTTTATTATAGAAAGTAATTTTTTTTTTCTAAAAGTCTTTTAATTACATATCAAAACACCAAGTACATAATAAGAGTCCTAAATACATGATACAATACAAAGACTCGTCTATGACTTCTCCTAGCCAAAAGCTTCAATCAACCCTCGCCATCCTCCTCCTTGATACCTTCGTTCTCATGTCGGGCTAAAACATTAAATATTAACAACGTCAACAATCACGTTGAGTAGCAATTTCACTTAACACATAAGGTGCGCGTGTGTGACTTGGCATGCATATGTTCACCATACTGCATCAATGTAAACCATATAAAATTTCAGATTCATAAGAATCATAAATTGCACACTTTTCTACGTTTTTCCACCTCGTACGGGCGGCTACCTATATTCGCCGTGCCGTAATTCAATTCCAACCAATACTCCCACCCAACCAAACACTCCAGTGGTCATATCCCGGGCATATGCCGAATTTCCTACGACCCACTTCAGTACAGGAACACTCCGTCCATGCAAGGTGGGATTAGGCAACGATGGATGGCGAGAACGTTTAAGACCGGCAAGCCCGTTGGCCGCCCGGCCGAACTCAGCCCCATCCACCCCTATCACTTTTTGGGCCCTATACACACAATTTCCAGTATAATCAGTACAATTTCCAGCACAATACACACTGATTTTCAGCACGTTGCACCAAATTTCGGCATAGAACATAATTTTCAGCTTGCATGTTTTCAGGCTGCGAATATAATTTTTAGTTTGCGAAACACTCGAATTTCAGCTTAAAACATACTGAAATTACACACTGTAATTTCCAGCCTTTCAAAAATAAATTTTCAGTTTGTAAAATTCGAAATTCCAGCCTTGAAAAACAAGATTTTCAGCTGCTGGAACAGTAATTCCAGTTTTGAGGGCAGAATTTCCAGCTTTGAAAACAAATCCAATTTTCAGTTTTAAACACTGAATTTGCAACTTCTAACACATGAATAAAACCCTAAACACATATATAAACCCTAGACAAGCATAAATCCTAATTTTCTAGCACATAAATCGAGCAGAAATGCCCAAATTTCCAGCACAATTGTTCATGAACATACAACATGCATTTAGCTAAATTGTCGTGAAATCCTTTCGGACTAAGATAGTAACCAACTTGTGGTTACATCCCATGTCCTAATAGGAGAATAATAAGTTAACACTATAAGAAAACTAGCTCATGTATTAAGAGAAATCACTACCTTGTATCAAATATGAAGTATTCACTTCTTTAAGGTACAATATCTATGAATTAAGTAGAACCTTTACTTATGATATTAAGTAAGGTCCCTACTTTAATTAAATATTCTTCTACCTTTTTCAAGAGGCTTTTATGGGGTTATAAGTATGTAAAATGAAGGGTTTATGTATATATATATGTGGGTAGAAGATTTACTATAAATATGAAGTGTTTGTGTGTTTAGGGTAAGGTGAGTGTGAGTGGGGTGTTTTAGGCGAGATTTTGTGTGTGTGGATGTGTTTGTGTGTGTTATGTGATGAAAATGAAGTGATAAATCCCCAATTATCCCCTATTTATAGTAGTTGTGCTTAAGAAATAAGATTATTAAATAATTAAGTCATTTTCTAATTATTGTTATCTTTCCACCTAAGGTTACAACTAAGGGTTATAATAAATAAAATCTTCCAACTCAATGCCCAACTCAATACCTAATTATAGCTTAAGTGTGAGTCTATACCTAATCTAGTTTAATCTAAGCCTTACGTGTATATACATATCTAGAAGAATTCTTACATATGTGAATATTCATTTAATGCAAGGAGAATTGGGGAGCAAGTAATAATATACACCATATATTTATATTATACATATATATACATAAAATTTCGTTCACCCCCTCCTCTTTTTATATTTTTAAGATATTTTTACACAAAATATAATTTTTCCAATGTTTATGATGAAAAATGCCTAAAGAAATGAAATATAATCTTATACCTTTATGTATATGAATTTTCTTTAAAATATATACATATAAAGTGTAAGATATTTATATATATATAAATCATAATCTTATGACCTAGTATTTAAAAATAATTTTCAAAATAATTATTATAGTGTGAAATGACACATTTTAGTGAAAATGGCAATATCAAGAAAAATAATATAACCCTTATTTATATAACTATATAAATTCGTGTATATGCCTATATACATGTATATATGTGCGTGTGTTGAATTTTATGCATTTTATAATTACTAATGAAGTAGAAAATAATTCCAATAATTATGCGTTTGTAAATAAAAATAGGTATATATTGCAAAGTATATATTGCAATAGAAATTAATCATATAACATTTAAATAATACATATTTAAGCATCAATTAGTATATATATATATATATCTACATCATCTAAAATACAAAAATGACCTAGGATATATACATATTTTTGAAAATATACAAATTTATTTATATACTTCAACATATAAAAATACTATGACTTTATTACAAATAATTCCTATCATTATAATTTTGAAAAATGTATGTATAAAATTATATATGTATATATTGATTTATATGAATATACGTCGAATCAAATGGGTGGTATGCAACATAATAGTTATTGCACATTTCCCATATAAGATAATAAAACATTAATTTAATCACATAGTTCACATATAAACTAATAATCACATAAAAACTAAATAATTTAATCATATGATTAACTTTTAAAATACCTAGAAATACTGGGTCATTACAAATATAGCTCACTGCCCTAGTGGGGCACATAGAAGTGATCAAAAGCATGTGAGGAATTGACCACATAAATCAGCATGCACTCCAAGAAGCGGGCGAAGAGCTCGTTGGGCATCCTCATCTCTGTTGGCCTACCTCAAAGGTCCAAAAAGTAGGCTAGGAGCGATATATAGACCAACCACAATGTTGAATCTCTTGCTGCTATTCAGTCATCGTTTTTACTTTTGACAACTTTCTCAACCCCTTGTATGTGAAGGATAGAACAGAAGAACCAAGGGCCAACCTTGCTCCTGTCGCTAGAGCCCCAATAATATAGTAGAAGTTGATAGTCTTTTTAGAACAATTGATTGCAGAAAATGCACCTACAGAACCAAAGGGATGAAAAATCGGAGGTGCTCCTCCTTGATAACCAAGCCACTTTGGTTTAAAAAATGGGTAATGATGTGCCCATAGCTGATCTTGCCCTTGAGTTCCCGTTTGAGGTAGGTAAGTTCCATCACATCTTATATCCCCTTAAGCTTCCACGTATCGCCATAAAAAGCTTCTTATTTTTACTGTGTTACAAAGTCAGTGTGGAGGTTGGAAAGCGTCGCCTAAGGCCTATTACTGAGAGTATTTATGAAAGAATGGCCAATGGAGCATAGTATCCATTCCTCTTCGTGTGCCAAGTCACGTGGGTGGTTTTGAGGAATTGCATCCTCGAGAACTGAGTCCAAGAAGAAAGAACCCCACACAAAAAGAGAGTGGTAGAGTTGATTGTTGCCATGGTGAAAAGTTGCAGAGATTGTGAAAGGGGAATTTGGGGATTGAGGAAGATAAAAGAAGAAGGAAAGGATAAGGGTTTTGAGGAATTTTGCCGTCGAGAACTGGGTCCAATGAGGAAGAATGCCATGTAAAAAAAAAGTGGATGAGTTGATTGTTGCCATGGTAAAGAGTTGCAGAGATTGTAAGAGATGAAATTGGGGATTGAGGAAGACAAAGGAGGAAGGAGAGGATAAGGGTTTTTGATCGTGATGGAGAGAGAATGAGAAGTGGAGGGTGGTGTAACAACTAGGAGAATGATTTGATGGGCAAGTGGTTAGTTTGATAAGGATAAGGAGAGGAGATTAGCGCTAGAGAAGTTGGGATAAGTGTTAGGAGAAGTAAAGAATGTGGGGGAATTGAAGTTGAGTTTAAATAGAAGTTGGGGATAAGAATGTTAGGAAGAAGCTATTATGGAACAACTCTTCTTCAGGGAGATCGAGGGGCGCCTTCATGATGGCACCAATAACGACCGTATTTCTGAAGTATTTATGAAAATTTATGATACAAAAACATATTAGCCACTATATTCGTATATACGTGCAAGTATACATGGATATATGTATATATACATATATATTATTTTCGTTTTTTGGAAAAAAATCAATGAAGTATTTACCAAACCTCAACCAAATATTGCATTTGATTGATGCTTGTAGGGGGCATTATTTGGGCCCCAAAATAACAATTTTTGAATTTTTTGGAGTTGGCTAGTTTTTTAGCCATGAAAAATTAAATTAGGCCCAGTCATTCTAATACAATGTTACGTCAGCTAGCATTAAGGCGCAAGCCAAGGTCAAACTAGCAAAATAAATAATGTTTTTATGGCCCACTCGACCAAAATAAAATGATGATGCAAATAGAAACCGTATACTTGAATTTACATCCTTATTTGAAGGGTTGTTAATTAGCAATAATAGCAACATGGCTAAACACATGGAGATTTGGCACAATTAAATGCCAAAAAATAAAGGAACATGTTCTCCAAGCATTCAAATTTGAATAATGCTATCCAACTCTAAATAAAGTGGAAAGTTGTTGCAGTTTGAAGATAATAAAAGGGGTTGAAGATCACTAACAGTGGCGGATCTTGACCAAAAGTTTTGAGGGGACCAGAGTAATTAATTCTAAAATTTGTTAAAAGAATAAAAAATCATACAATGCGTACCATAAGCATACCATAAAATATCAATAGAGTAATGGGACTGCAGTTTTCGCTCTATCATGGATTTGAAATCATCAATTACTAAAGTAACTAAAATTCCAACTACTGTAGTAATTAACTAAATATAACTTTTTGCAACTCTAAAGATTATTTAACAATAATGAAAATATAGAAAAGCTTAAGGGTAACTGCAATTGCAAAAAAAATAGATTGACAAGTATTCAGTAAAATAAAATCCTAAAATTATTTTGCAATTAAATGACAAAGATTATAAAAGAAAATAGAAAATAGAAAATAGAAAATATGATGATCAAAATACTTGTTGCTTCACTTATCAAAATAAAAAAAAAAAAAACTAGCTCCTGTTCAATGGTGGTCAGGCCGTGTGTGAGCGAGATTTTCGAAGAGTCTACTGTTGGTGCCTGATGAAGTGAATGTGTGTGTTTGAAAGGAATTGAATTAGATGAAATCCCTCAATTGAAAATTGAAATAAATTTTTTATTTGGTCATAGTTGAGTGGTGATGTTGAATCAATTTCTTAATCGGGCCACAGTGGACTAGTAATGCCTAAGGGGCTTAGTTTCCCTAATTGCAATTGAATTTTTAATTGGAATGGACCATTTATATGCCATTTTATTCTATATATATTGGATTATGGTAATAGATTATGGCTTTAAAATGTAATTGAATTTTTTTTAACTAATGGGCTTGTAATTAATATTTTATTTTAGTTGATAGAGGGCCATATATATGTGTGTGTGTTTGTGTGTATTGGTAGGTAGTTAAATTTTAATCCTTGGGGGGAGGGGGGAATGTCCCCGAAAAGCCCCACCTGTGATCACCAAGAAAGGGAGTCTCACTAAACAATCCCCAAAAGAACTTCAATTAAGAAGTCTACACTTATCTGATTTTTAAGTTAAAATGAACAGAGATTAACTTAGTTTGTAGGTTAGAAAACTGTTACATGATAATTCATAGATATTGTGACGACCCAGTAAATTCTATTAGTTAACTATTTGATATTATGAATTATGTGACAATTATTATATGAATTATTATGTGATTTAATTGTGAATAAATGTGCATTACACTATATGCATTTTAAAAACACGATCATTTCTTTCTTATTAGTGAAATTTTAAAGTTATGTGTTTCTTATTAATTTTCAAAAAAATCATTATCTTTTATTTTCCAACAAATTTAATATATTGTAGTCATTTTTGTTATTGGTATTATTGTTTTTATATCATGAAATTTAATTTTAATTTTACATTTAATATTCGAGAAATATAGAAATACTTGTTTTTGCATTAGAAAATATACATTTATTATATATACTTATTTATCCAACATATCTAAAATAATTATATTATTTTATGTATATATATGTATAACTGAATATATATATATATTTAAATATTTCTTGCATTATATTAATTTTGCCATTTTATGTCACTTTCATAAAATTATTGGTAATGAAGATGAATACTTGGAGCTTTAATTTCTTAGTATTGGTATAGTAGAGATGTGTATTAATCTTTTACCACCAAAATATAATTTTGTATGTAATCATCTCTTCTACACATATATATATTGATATATATTATTTGTATACTAATTATATATATATGTATATCTATTCATACGCACACACATGTTTACATACACCTATCTATATATATACATATATATATATATATATATATTTAACTATACACACACATATAGATATATTTATTTATATACACACATACACGTCCATACATATATATATATATGTATCTATATTTTTAATACACTTACACACACACACACACATATATATATATATATATACTTGGTGATATATAAACATCTACATATACACACACATGTCCACATATATATATACTTGGTGATATATACATCTACATATACACACACATGTCCAGATATAAATACTTGGTGATATATATATCTACACATACACACACATGTCCACATACATACATATATATATATATATATATATATACTAGGTAATTTTTGTAGTAATGTGTACACATAGATATCCATATAGAATGTATGGTATATGTATTTATATAATTATAATATTTAGATATTTTCTTCTATTTCTTCTTCTCAAAGTTTATAAATAAGAACACACACACACACCTCCCCCCCCCCCCAAAAAAAAACCGTCCATGTCACACACATACACACTCTCATTTTCTTCCAAAAACACTACACAATCTTACATTTTCTCTACCCTATTTTGCAATAAATCAAGGTAGGAACCTTCTTTGTGCACTTAAATAGAGGGTCTTTCTTCTTTCTTGAGTAGGGTATTCCTATTAGGCAAGCTTCCATATTCTTGTGCCCGAGCTATGTAAATGAATCAAGTTTGAATGGCCTTGAGTGATAGCTTTTGCCAAACATGCCTCCAAGTTGAGGATGTTTAGTTATTTTGCTACTATTATGCTCTTTTCAAGTTTCATGGTTAATCTTGCATGTTATGATTCTTAGTGGAAAGTAGCTTTATTTATGTTGGAATAGATGTTAGATTGCTTGGATTTAATATTTTGTGATAATTATAGCTTGATATTTTCATTATGTTTGGGAGGAAGTTGAGAAGTGTTTAAATTGTTAATATGTTCTTGATCATGTTTCTATGGAGTTTATGGTGATATATGCTTTATTGGATATTATGTGACCATTCTATGCCTAGGGAAACTTGATAGTTAAATATGATGTTTAAATTTCTACAACTTGGAAATAGTAATTTTATCTTACTTGATGATAAATATGTTGTTTTTGAAAGGATTTAGTGAAGAAAGCTCCACACAACTATCTACTATTTTGATAAGATTTATACTTTAGATTTGTTATATTTTAGATTTATGTTTATTTTAGTAATTTTACTATAGATTTATATTATAAATTTATGCTTGATTTAGTAATTTTACTATAGATTTATTATATTATAGATTGATGCTTATTTTAGTAATTCTTCTATAAATTTATACTATAGATTTATTCTTATTTTATGCTTATTTTAGTAATTTAAAGTCTAACTTTAAAGAAGGAAATTTTATAAAATATACTTAGTTTGTATATATAAAGTATTTTGTAAACTTATTTTTCTTACAAAAAATAGTACTTTTAAAAGGAGTAGTTATACTTGAGAGTATCCTCATTTGCAAAATTACTAAGTTTACTACTAGAATGTGTTAAAGATTATTTTCTAAGTGTACTTTTATTACAATATATATCTATATACATATTTTAACATTTTATATATTTTAACATTTTCTTTATGTATGTATACTTAATAAAAAGATATAAATCCTTTATTAAAAATAGTGGAGCTTACTTTACTTAAAAAGAAAATTGGAAACTATTTTTTTCTCAAAAGAGCTTGTTAAGGTTCCTTAAATATGGGAGTAAACCTCCATGATTATGTGATTGCATGAATATTATGTGAATGAGCCCAAATGTGTCGGAGTGGTTTAGGGGTGCGTTCCGCTGGGTCGGGCTATTGAGTAGCCGGAAGAGTCCACACTCCTTCCATCTCCTAATCTCCCCCCCCCTTGGGTAGGCGGAGTGTTCTACTCAAGAGAGTGGATCATAAGAAAAATATTAGGCGTATACCTGGGGTACGACCACCGGAGGATAAGACAGGCGGGAGAAATGTGCTGGTTGTATATATTGGCCTAGGTAGTCATAAAGATCACTGTCAGGTGACAACAAAGGTAGCAAAATGTGAGAGTGCAAAAATATTTATTATGTGTTATGTGTGTAACTAGTGTGCAATTGACACTCAAGTACCTTAAGTGTGTAAAGAAATGTTTCTACTCAACATATGTTGATTTAATGTTATATGATAATTTAGATGCCACTGAAGCTAGTTGTAATGACGTGGAAGAAGAGGAGCCTTTCGAAGCTTTCTATTAAAAAGAAAGATGTAGAATTCCGTTGTATACTTGTACCTAGAACCTTTTTGCATTTGATATGTAGTTGCATATTAGAAACTTTAATCTTAGTAGACTACTTTTAAGTTGTACCATCACACTTATGTAGCTTAGTATGTTTTGTAATATTGATACATGCATGTATGTAACTAATAATAATAATAATATGGGGTTACCGGGGTTGTCATAGATATGCCCATTCCGTTTAAGATGTGATTTTCAATGTGTCTTCTCCGTAGCGTTACTACTTTATAGCCATCACTCGTCCAATCGAGATATGATATCAATGTAGTATTGTGGTAACTTGCATTTATTTCAAGCGTCATGCATGAAGAATTATAGCTTAAGTCATCCGGGGTATTATGAGTCTTACAATGCACTTGTATGTAACCATCATACAAAGTCATCAATGCACTCATTTGTAGCTAAAGTCCTTAGAGTATTTCAATGCACATGTTTGTAGTCATGGCTTGTGTCATCAATGCACTCATTTTTGGCGAAAGTCTATAATATCCATATTGAATAGCTATCTTCTTTCAATGCAATTCCTTATATTTCTTTTTATAAACTTTTTTGTAATCATTCAACATTATATTTTTTAAGTCCTACATTAAGTTATAGGCATTCAAAACCCCATGGATAGTGTTTGCATACTCTGATTCGATCACTCTAATTAGAAACTAGGTAAAGGCATAATTCACATCTTAACATCCAAAATTGTACTGTTGTGTTCTCATCACACACTAGCATGCTCGTGCACAACACATTTGTAGTTGTTGCTTCCGCCATCGGATTCAATGGCCGTGAATTTTGAACAAACTCTTATATATGACTTCTAAATATTACAAAGTTAATAAATAGTAGTAGGGTTCTAAATATAATTTGATATAATTTTGTAAATAATACTAGGACTCTCTTTGTCTGTCTGTCTGTCTCTCCCTCTCTCTCTCTTCTTTTGGTTTATGTATTTAGTTTTTTGATAAGTAAATAGTAATAGTAAATATATAAATTTAAATAAATTGTAAAATATGTATTTAATTCTTGCAATCTTTCCAAGAACTTTGAATTTGTAACGTCAAAAAATGAGTATAAGTGCTTCACGTAGAAATGGACAAATTACAAGAGAGAAACCTCCACTAAATTAAGTCAGCATTCAAATGGAAATGATAAAAAGTGATAAAAGAGTGATGAAATTCATGAGAAAATGATAGAAGATAGCAATGGGTCGTGTGTAAGTATGTAGACTACTGGAAGATTAATTATCTTCACCTATTAGGGGCCAACCCCCTTTTATCGATCAAGAGGACAATTCCAACCCTCCTAATTTTTGTCCACCTTCCTGACAAACAACAAGAGTGGTTTGGGTGGTTGAGATTTTGAGGGAGGACAAATCCTATGTGGGGAAATAACTTTGACTATTTTTTCTCCTAATTGTTAGGAAGGGTGTTAGCCACCATCCTCACAAAACCCTAGACCTAGTCCATTCACTACTGAGTGACCAAGTGGGCTCCTAGTTTTTTCATAGGATGGCCTCCTTTTTGAACTCACATAGCCTGATAAGACCTTGTTGGTCCATTTTCTGAATATATGTAGCATCATAACCCCCCCCCTTCGTATAGTCGAGCTTGTACAACTATGAGAGTATAAGGAGAGCTCTACTAGAATGATAGCTCATGCTGAATTTCTTCATATACTATATGAAGGTTCTCTTCCCAAAATGAACAAGATTGTCCCCCCTCCTAAAAAGATCTTCCTGAGTACAAGTGTATGTTGATAGGTCTCGCCTGTTTTATCCTTTGCAAGTGAGCATTTCTCCTGAACTAATATATATCCAAGAAATGTATTGTTCATAATTTTGTCATCCCTTTTGTTCCTCTGATCATTCCCGAGTGTGTAACGCCATTTGCAGGAGATATTGCCGTACGGCTAGGTTGATGTTTGCATAAAATTTTGACAGTCATGCTTATATGTTCGAGAGCACTAAGTTCAACATGAAAACAATAATTTTGAATTGAGTTCATTGGGCGCGGGCATGTCAGTGTGCGAAAAACACACAAATTGAAGTCTGCTTGTTTTGATTTTGATAGGTTGAACCTTAGACTTCTATCCCAAAAACGACTGTATTAGAGTATGAAAACACTACCCTGAAGGTTCTACGTGCCTACAATTTTATGTAGGACTTAAAATTTAGTACTTTAAAGATCAAAATTCAAAGCATTGAAAGACAATGGCTACTTGCCACAAATAGTACAAACTTTATCTGCAAGCAAGTGCATTCGTGTCACAGGTCATATCTACGATTCTAATGCATTGAAAGATTTGACTATACTTGAGTACATTGATAACACGGGCCATATCTAGGGATTTTAACTACAAGAAAGACGCATTGATAACTCTGTACAATGACAACACTTGAGTGCATTAAAAGAATTACTACCTTACAAGCATTGATGACTTTGGCTACGCCTTATCATGCATGCATTCAACATCAATGCGGGATACCACTTGGTCACATTGATATCGCATCCTGTACCCGGGCAAGTGATAACTACGACTTCAAGATGTTACGGAGTGGACACATTGATAACCTCATCTTGAACCAAATGGACATTGCTATGAACACTCACATAACCATTTTATTCCTATAAACTAAGCTAATCTTTGTTAATTAGGAATAGAAAAACTGAAGAAGTGTTGACTTCTTGATTGAAGAGTTGTTGTGTTGTTGATTGAAGTATTGGACTGGTTTCTTGATTATTAATCCAGTACCCTTTTATAAAATTGAGACTGCAACCGCTTTCCCATATTCTTGGAGTTAGATTTGATTATTCAGCTTGGCCATTGAAAATGAATGGTGGTCCTTATTTTTTGGATATGGCAGTTATGCCACGTTGTTTTAATTTTAAAAGTGTTATCATCACGTGGCCTTTAATTTTGGCATGTTTATCTGTAACAATGCGTATTTTTAGCCATTTGTTATTGTCCATCCTAACAACCCTTAAATGTAAGGGCTAATTTTGAGTTGATTTATTTTATTTTGGCCGCATGGGCCGTGGGACTTTATTTTGGCCTTCACCTTTAACATAGGCTAGCCTCACGACGTGTTGGAGTAACTTGGGCTATTTTTATTCCTTTTCAGCATGGCCTGAATTGGCCCATCCTGAGTTTGTTCAAAAATTTATTTTTGGGCCCAAACAATGCCCCCTGCAATCCTTAATCAAATGTAAAATTTGGTTGAGGCATCCTAAAAACATACCCTAAAAACATACCCTTGTATCCTTACATATACGTGCACATTTCTATACACGTATTTTATTATCATATATTTGTCTCTCGTGCTATATTATGCAATGTAACAGCAAAAATTAGATAAGGAAATCTATGTAATATATATACATACCTTGGTGTAGGAGTGGTGTTTATTTATCATTTTAAGCTCAAAATTCTCTTGCCAAATGTAAAATATAGACGTTACTAGCGCCACAATGATGTTGCCTCTTGGGTTTGCCAAATATAGCCGTATCTTCACAAAGGCTTCCCTCTCCCTTTTGAATTCTATTTAAGCTCCACCTCCTTACTTTCCCCACTTTTCCCACTTCTTTTAAGACTTATATCAACACTTCTAGTGTTATCCTTCAGCTTTTATAACTATCACATCAATCTCCTATCCAAATCACTTCACTGCCCAATATTCTCTTTCCCTATCTTAACTATTGTTCATCGTTCTTCTTCTTCCTAATTTCAAACCCTAATTCCTCTTTATCCTTGCGATTCTCTATCCATGGTGACTAAAACTTCTACTCTTTTCTCCTACAAAGACTCGTTCTCCTTAGGTCCGGGCCTTGAGGATGAAATCCCTCAAGACCACCCACGCGATGTGGCAGATTTGAGGAGCGTATGCCATATCCCTCAGGCCATGTCTTTGGGACCTCTTTCGGCAACTAGCATTGGTCTCTAGATTCCAATCTCCATTGCAATTTTCTTACCTAGTGCAATCACGTCGAGGCTGTCTTTGCCAAAACTTGGAGGGATATTGGCATTAATGAGCTAATCAAATCCCTATAGCCTTGACTAGGGCTTTCTACAGGCAGCTCTTCCCTTTTAGTACAAAATTGACAACACCTTTCACTTTGTTGTTAGATCGAATGACTCCGACTCTCCTAGATTTGAAAGAGATGGCCAAGTTCCAATTGACTGGTCGGCCAATCAGTGTTTAAGTGACGTACAGTGATCTCGGCATCCTGGAGGTTTCTTACCTCCCTGGTGAAACCAAGCCTATAGATTTAGGCACATCATTGCCCATTATGTCAATAGGTCCACTCTTATTTCGGTGAAGAACACTTTCGATTCTTAGCTCTCTGGCTCTGTAGGTACATCTTCTGTAGTCAATCTTGTCAACAAACTGCTGAGTTTTACTACTTTGCTGGTGCATGCCTTGGTTGACCCATCTTAGATTTCATTTACAAAGGTTTGAGGAAGTTGATCAAAGTGAGGGAAGACCCCAAGATGAGGGAAATTCAACATGGGGGTCTATGGCTGGTGCAAATGTTGCTGTAGGCATACTTCCCCCATTTATGTGGAAGATCTACGCAAATGAGGATGGCAGACTAGCCTTTTGCTTTCTTCTTGGCGCGCACGTTCGTTTCGACCACAACCTAGAACAGGCTTTTGATCGATTCAACCTCCCTTGGAATGAGACGAAATGGACCTCTCTATGCACAAGTGATCGAGCATTTTATTACCAAGGGTCTGCTCCTTTTCACTTTGACCACCAAACAAGATGAGCGCCCTTCTTTGTTGCAAGAGATCTTCCATATGATTACTTTTTCAACAATATGGTAACCTACCGTGTTTTTCCATATGCACCTTACTATGTGGCGAGGCAATTCAGATTAGTGCAAACCTTGCCTACTCCCATTTTTGCGATTAACTCCTGCCATTTCAAATTGAACAAGTACAAGAACAAAAGGGCTGACATTTATAGAGGGTTGACGGAGAATACCTGGCGCCGCTTTAACAAATTTAAATTTATTTTTTCGAGATAAAGCAAAATGTGATTCCATCCTTCTCAAATGGTGAATCAACTACCTTAAGCTCTCTCGAATTGAGCCTGCTCATGTGGTCGTGGCCTGTTTCACCTTCTTGAATACGCTGCACAAGGTTATGACGAATGTGGCTTTCCCTAAGAACGTCCCTACCAAACTAGCCGCTGGGAAAAAAGGTTTTGAAAAGTTTTATAATGTCACGCGGAACCTAGTTAAATGTGAAAAATGAAATGAACAAGCCTCGATTACTTTTTATAAAAAGAGAGAGCTTCATATTGCCGAAGCCTCTAGCACTTTCATATAGCTAGGAAGAAACTAATGCACAATACTCCACATTGGTCCACAATTTACAAACCTTTGTGCTTGACTGCTCCCCCTTTACCTAATTTTGTGCCTTGTATTATTATCCTTGAACTTCACCTTGAGAGACCTATGAGCTTCAACGACAAGGTCACATTCAGTAGTCTCTTCCCTAATGACCTCATGGGGGTTAGTTGGGTTGAATTATCTAGCCTTGCTTGCCCTTTTCAAAGTGATGCAGTAACCATAGAGGGGGAAGGTACCTCCTTGTTTGCTTTGCTGAACTGTTGTATTTCTAACATTTTGACAATGTTGCTGATGGCCCTCTTCTATTATTTGTTAGGCTCTACCCATAAGAAGACTGAAGCTATGATGACTGCTGCCACTACCATCCTTGTTGGCATTCCGATCCCTCCTCCGCTGTCAGCCTCTACTCCTCTTGCCCTCACTGCATAGGTTGGTGTTCGAAACTCTGCTCGTCACTTTTACTCTAAAAAGATAGACGAAGTGATTGAAGTATCCGACTCCGACAATGATGAGTCTAATGCTACTAGCAAGGTATATGTTCAATCAGATTTCCTTTTCCTCTTCAATTTTCACCATTTTGATTTCCTTATCTGCAGCCTCCCTAAAAGGCCAAACACTCAGCCACTGCTAAAAAGAGGCCCAAGCTTGTCAAGATGAAAGAGACGAATAAAAGCCTTGTTATGCCTTCTGCTTTAGCTAATCCTTAACCCACTGATTCTGAATCTGCTCCTATTGAATTAGCCCCTATAGATCCTACTCCCCATTTTGAAAGTATTGGGGAGACTACTGATGATGAAGACATTGATACCGATGAAACCATCGGCAAGGTTTACACGGACCTCACTACAGGAGGGTACTTGCCTGTTGACATTCCTGAGGTCTGTCCCGTTGGAAAGACCATATTTGTGCCTCCATTTTGCCATTGTTACTTAAGTTTATTAGTCTTTTGCAGCCTTCTAATGGCCTGCGTTACTTTGTAGCCTACTTAGACTACCTCCTCTCTCCTAGAGACTCCTGCTGGTGCCTCGCAGGCAAGTACTTTTCCTTCTTCCTTGATTTTCCCCCGTTTGCTTATGTCGGCCAAGACTTAGCTAACACTTTTCTTTTCTACAGGAAACTTCTCCTTGCCCGGTTCCACTTCGATGAGCAATTCCAAGGATGTGATGGACCTCATTGACTCCCTTCTGGAGGATAAGCCAATAACATCCATGGCCACCCATATTTCTAATGCTTGTATTGAAGAACTTAAAGCTCTCTTGGTCGGGGTGGAAATGGAGACAACTACCATCATCTTGGAGAGTAAAAAGAGCCTGATCGAAGATATCTTGAGAGAAGTCTCCCGAATTGCCATAACTCCGAGCAAGAAACAGTTTTACGTGGATTTTGGTGGAAGCTTGGCGGACTTGGGGTTAAAGTGCGACAGCTGGAAGGCCACCATTCAAGCACCCTATGCCTCGGGAACTGGAAGGCCACCATTGTTAGAGATCGGCAAGAAGGCTAAGGAGCAGCAAGTCTTGGTGGCGTGGAGAAGTAGCATTGTCACTAAGATTGAACACATGACAAAAGTGCTCACAAATATTGATCAGGAGGCCTTTGAACTTTCTGACACAATTGACGAACTAAAGACTAGCTCTAATGCTCATACTGAAGCTTACCAAAAAGCTAAAATTAGGGACATTAAATGCAATCACCAAGTGGAGGCTTCTTCTTCTGCACTTGATGAAGTGACCACCTCCCTCCACGTTTTCTTTGCTCAATTTTGAGTAGATTTTTTAGGTGAAGGCACTCTGTGAGCTAGTAGAATGGGTGGCGGCATGGGCAACCAAGCAATAGAGGTGACTTCGACAACAAACTTCCCGGTGGCTAAGGCAGGCAGACCAAGCAAAACAACCCAAAACAAGGACACCCTAGTTGTTTGATTCTGAAGGTGATGAAGGTCAATCCTTTCTTTAAACTTTGCTAAGGTCTGCATGCCTTTTATAATGGCAGTTGGTTGACAAAAATAATTTTATTTTGTATCTGTGTTGGGAATTTTTGAACTTTTTGGCCATGCCTTTAGCCTTTCATTTTGAATGCATTTCCGCCTTTTGCCTTTATTTCAATGTTCTTTAGTTTTAGTTTTTCTTTTTTTAAATAAGATTTCCTCAAAAAATAATTACTGTGGAAAAGAAATCTTAATATTCAAACCCAAACTTTTGTCATTCTTATGGTAAAGTTTCCCACATTGTTGGACAGAATTTCTTTAAGTACTTGCCATTTATTGGATCCCTAGGCAGGTTGCCATCTAGACTTCCTAACAAATGGGCATTACCCTTTGTGACACCGTGGACTGTAAATGGTCCCTCCCAATTTGGGTTCCATTTCCCTAACACAACATCTTTCCTTTCTAAGAGAAAAATTACTTTTCAAACAAGGTCACTAGGCTGAATAGGCTTAGCCTTGACCTTTCTATCGAAAGCTTTGGCAACTTCCTTTTTTTGGGCTTTAATGCAATCCAACGCGTGTATCCTTAAGTCCTCTATGGTATCAAATTCATCCACCAGTTTTAATAGTATTCATCAGTAGACAGATTGTTCTGGTGGGTAACACGAGTGGACCTGACATTGATTTCTAAGGGCAAAGCTGCATCGTGGCCATAAGTTAGCCGAAGTGGGGTAGCCCATTGCTGGTACGCTTACTAGTTCAATATGCCCACAGTGTTTCGGAGAGAAGTAGGTGCCATGCCCAAGGGTTGTCTTCCACCATTTTTGAAATGATGCTCTTCGGGGTTTTTTTGGTGCATTCAGCTTGTCTATTTCCCTGCACATAGTACGGAGTGGAATGTGTAAGCTAGATGCCATACTCATTGGCAAAAACCTGAATTTCAGAAAAACCATGAACACAGTCCCTCTATCTATTAGAATGGTCTGTGGAATTCTAAATCTATGAATAAGGTTCTCTCTGATAAAATTGACCACAACGTCTTGATTAGTTTCCTTGAGCGGGATAGCTTCCACCCACTTTGTAAAGTAGTCAGTTGTTGTGATGATATGGATGTGCTACTTTGAAGAGTGAGGAAAAATGGCTCTGATGAGATCAATGGTCCAACATCAGAATGGCCATGGCTTCACTATGAGCTTTATTTCTTCAGCAGGAACTCTTTGAATCGGGTGATGTAATGGCAATCCTATACCATCTTTAGCCAAAAACAGCCATATTATTTGATTAACCATGCCATTTTGTGGCCACCTTGATGGGCTCCACCACTCCTTCCTGAACTTCCATCATGATCTTTATTGCTTCTTCTTACCTGACGCATTGTAGAAGTACCTCATCGTGACTTCATCTATACAGTCAATCATCACTTAGAACTATGTAGTTAGCGACTCTCATCCTAACTTGGTCCGGATGCACCCAGAGATGGGTTCTTCAAATAATCCAATATAGGTTTGTGTCAATCTCCTAGTTACTTTATTGTACTTTCAATGGCACAAATGTTACTTTGTTTGAAGTGGGAGGGGTACGCCTACCTTTCTACAATGTAGTTGGTGACCTTGTAACCTTTGGGAAACCTAGCTCCACTGGTTGTTTGGGCCAATTGGTTGGCCTTAGAGTTGGACTTTCTAGCTATGTGTTGAAGTTAGACATTTTAGCCACATATTGAAATATTACGTCATCCAAACCCATTAACAATGCATTGACCAAAGAAGTATACCTATTAACGATGGGGCTTCTATATTGAAACTCCCCTTGAATCTATTTGATGACAAGTTGGGAATCTCTATTGATGTTGGAGGCTCCTAACTCGTGTAGCAATTCCAGTCCAAGAATAAAGGCTTCTTATTCGGCTTGATTATTTGTACAGGGGTATCCAAATTGGATTGCCATGCTAATTTTAATCCCGAGCAGTGAAATGATTACTATACTTGTCCCAAATGCCTTGCCTATTTGAGATCCGTCGAATTGAAGTATCTATGGCTTCAAAAATACTAAAAGCATTTTGATCCGCTGAGCGACGTTGTTGTCGATTTTGACACTAGGGTGGTCGGTGAAAAAATTGGCCGAGGCTTGGCCTTTTACTGCTATTTGTGAAACAAATTATAATTAATACTCCATAAGGTGGATGGCACAACGACTAATTTGACCACCCACTATTGATCGTGAGAGCATGTACTTGATTACATTGACACTACTTATGACAAGAGCTTTTGCTAGTAACAAATAATGCCCAAGTTTGATGCAAGCAAAGTGTTAAACACAATTTTTCAATAGGGTGACACCTTTGCTCCATCTCATTCAAGTGCCTACTTAAGTAGTACACAACCCGTTCGAAGCCATTTTCATCGTCTTGGGCTAGAAAAGACCCAATAATCTCGTTGGCTGGCAAAATGTATAGCTTAAGTGGCTCTCCTTCCGTGGCAACATTATCACAAGAGGGGAAGTTAAGAATTCCTTGATCCTTTCAAACGCCAGTTCATGCTCTTCAGACCATTTACATTTTTAATGGTCTTTCAACTTTAGATTTGAGATGAATCTCCTTAAATAATTCACCTTTCTAAGAAGCTACTGAAGTTTCTTCTTCATTCTAGGTGGTTGGGTAGCCAAAATGGTCTTTTCTTTGTTGGATTCCACTTCGATTCCCATCTTATGCACTAAAAATCCGAAAAAGTGGCCTACAACCACTCCGAATATACATTTCGATGGGTGTAACTTCAACTAGAACTTTCTCATTCTTTCAAAAGCCTTAGTCAGATGCTCTAGATACTGGGCAAAGCTTGTAGATTTTATGATAATATCAACAATGTTAATCTTAACGAAATCATTCATGTAGTCATGAAATGTTTAATTCATGGCTCTCTGATACGTGGCCTCGGCATTTTTAAAGCCAAATAGCATCACCATCTATCGAAAGGTACCAATGCCCTAAGGCATTAGAATGCCAATTTTGGGATGTCCTCTTTAGCCACCAAAATATGATTGTTCCCTGCATTTCCGTTGATAAGAGTGAGAAACTCATGTTTTGCTAAGGCATCAATCATCATGTCAGCCATTCGCACCGTGTATTCATTCCGGTGACGCCAAATTCAAATCCCTAAAATCTATACAGGTTGTAAGTTTTCCATTCTTTTGGATGACTGGCATGACATTGGTCACCCATTCGGGGTATCTGGCCACTTCGATGAAGTCTGCCTTAAGTAGTCTTTAGATTTCTTCCTTTATTAAAACGCAGACTTCTTCAGACATTCATCGAATAAGCTATTTCCGTGGCTTGAGCCCTGGTAAATTGGGATCATGATGTTCAACCAAGTCCCTATTAAAACCAAGCATCTCATTGTAATTCCACGTGAAACATTCTTCGTATTGTCTTAGTAAATTGACCATAGCCTCTTTGTTTTTCGGACTTAGTAGCACACTAACATATGTTGGCCTATGGTCGGTTCAATGCCAAGCTCCACTTTGATGATATGATCCTGAACTTGGATTTTAACATTATTGAGTTTAGATAGAGCAGCACTCAATTCTTCTAAAGTAATCTCACCCATCGAACTGAGATCTTTATCATGCTCATAAATGAATTAGCATTATAGTTATAATTAGACCTGTCAAATTGGTTTTTACATCATGGGTCTAACCCAACCCAGTTGATTTTGGGTTGGGTTGGGTTTGAGAAATTTTTAAATGGGTTAAACTGGGTTGGGTCAAAATGGGTCTAATTAATCATAGGTTTTAAAATGGGTTTCATTTGGTTTTTTAATGGGTTGTTAATGGGTCTTTAATGGATTCTTAATGGGTGTTAAATGATTTTTATGATTTGGTTATTTAATCAAAGTTATAAATATGTTCTCTCTCTGTTGGTACATGAATTGATTATCCTCGTAAATTTTTATTTATTTATTTTGAATCGATATTGCTCATTAACCTCACCTTTTCAATAAATTCTGATAATATAGTATTTGATAAATTACTATATACACCTTAAAAATATGTTTCTCGATCTCAACCAGATTAATTTTATTTAAATATTTTAGTTTGTTATATACATTCAAATTATTTCGTGCAATGATTATACTTTTTATTTTCCCCCATTATTCAACGTAAATAAAGGTATGGTAAGAAATTTTTGTACAACTAAAGAAGTATGAAGTATTTTATTTATTAGCTCATAAAACTTAAAATAAACTCTAATTGGGTTAGGTTACTTATACCTACATATGAACTTTATAAATAAAATATATACACTACAAAAATACAAAATATTTGTGTTTACCTTGTTATTAAATATTTTAAAGGTGACAAGATTGTGTATTTTAGATTGTCAATATAAAGATGTCATGGATTCTCAATTGTTACATGTTAGACACAATCTATATCACTATTGACTTCGTGAAAACTATTTTTTATCACAAAATAATATTTCATCGTATATTACATACAATTGGCTTGAAGGTTCAAATTTTAAATATCCTTATCCATTATTTTTAACTTTTTTTATAAATTTATTTGATATTTGGATATAATTATATTTTTTCCATATCACAGCTTATGAAACTGATGATGAAGATGAAAATGACCTCTCGACTGATATTGAGAAGTTGATTGCACAAGTTGATAGTACCTCTTTTCAAGTTGCAGGTATATACTTTATTGTGAAATTATAAATTTTTTACAATTAAATTGGTAAAACTTCATATAATTTTGTGTAATATTTTTTTTTTATGGAAATAGATGATTAGCAGAGAATATTGAAATCTAAAATACAAGAGACTGAGGTACCTTTGCTGAGAATATTGAAATCTCAAACACAAGATATTGAAGGGCTTTTGTTGAAATCCTCACTTCGGTTTGCTTTTTATTTTTTTGTGAAATCAACTTTCCTCTTTGCTTGTGTATTTATTTCTTATTTTTATTCAACTTTATTTTCTAGACTTATAATTTATTGCCATGAGATGCATGTTTATGTAAAATGTAATATTGAACATTGATTTTGTCAAAACTTATTTTATTTTTTTGAGTTTTAGTTTGTATGAGTAAATTTTTTTTTTTCTATTAAACCCGTTTTGACCCGCTCCAACCCGTACTCAACCCGCTTACAACCCGCACAAACCCGTTTACCACCCGACCCATTTTTAACCCATTATCACAAATCTATCATGAACCCAACCCGTTTACAACCCGACCCAATTCCGACCCGATCCGCCCATTTGCCACCCCTAGTTATAATAGTCGGTAAGGTCTTTAGTCAATAAGGTCAAAGTTTCATTTATTATTTTTAATTCAGTATTATTCAGATGGATAACAACTTCGTCAATGTCGAGCTTATTCATGGCAAATACTTTGAGAAATAGAAAGTAGCCTTTTGTCAATGTTGCAAGGCCTGCTAAACCTATAGACCTTAAGTAGCACCATAGACGAGGTGGCACAAAGCAGACGACCAAATTTGTCCTATCCGATAAACCTATAGGGTCCAACATTGTAGGAGTAACACCTAGCCTCTACGACTTCTTCTGCCTTTACTACCTTTGGTTCATTCCTGCCATCTCCAAGGAAGATTAAGAATTGATGCAAGGTTGATGGGACGCACATGGGGGAACGAATCATGTCCCTTCCTAACAAAGCATTGTGGGAAGTCTTTGCATCTATCACGAAGAATGCAGATGTGACATTCTTGCTTTCAATGCTCACTTCAACAAGTAGAATACCCATCAGCTTCTCCACTTGCGAAGTTATCGATTACTACGTCTGTTTTTAAAAGATCAACCCTCTCGTTTCTGATGCTTTTCATGTTTTGAAGAGGCATAATGTTCACGGAAGCTCTGTTATTGACTAAGATTCTGCCCATAGGCTTGCCATCGAGGTAGCTAACTACAAAGAGAGGTTTTATATGCTTCGCCATACTTAGTGGTGGTTTCTGGAACGTAGCCTTAATTTCTTCAACTATGTTGCACTTCTGGCTACAAGCTCACTATTATCCCACACTTCTTCACTGGAACTTGTATCATCATCGCAATTGTCATTAACCAAAAAGTTAGGAGGAAGTGCCCAAACCATCTTACATTCTATATGGGTGGTGTCGCCACTAGCTGATGCTAAGTTTGAAGGTTTGCTTCCCACTGGAAACTCCCTATCTTTTTGATTTAGTCCCTCCATCTTCTTGATCCATTCCTCTAATGGATCCTCTTCTTCAACATCCTTCAAACCATTCATGTCATTCTTTGATTCATCGCTTTTTGAGATAATTGGAATGACTGTCCTTCTCCTTAGCTGGATGCTAATCGAAATAACTTTCTAATCTTTCAAATCAATCAAAGTCATGGGCTTTCTTTTGGCAATTTTGGTTGTTTCTTTTTTAAGTTGTTTAGCTTCTTTGCACTGTCTCAAGTATCTCTGATAGTGCATACGGGTCACTTTGGGTGGGCTTTTACTATTAGAGAATTTAGGATGCCTCAATGTAGTCCAATAACCTTTTGGGGCTGGAGATGGCCTGATGAACCTGGAATGAACTGACTCTCAAACTGGTTCACGTTTTTGAGACAGGCTAGAAGGTACTCTCCTATTGTCACTTGATTCCTTATCGGCCTATAAAAGTGGACTTCGATTACTTTTACTTCCATTCCATGCATGTTGAGATGATGCGCCACTATCACAACACTCCCTGAGTGTATGAAGAGGCGAATATGGCACCATAGACAGTTGTGAAACCATGGAAAAATTGGCCATGGGATTGGCCCAAGGATAATATGGACTTACGGCTCATGTTAGATAGAGCCATGGAAATGTTGCCATTTCAGAATGGTACCTTGCACTGCGCCCTAGTTGCCACTTCTATTGTACTACCACTGGCTCATTCTGTTTGTCTTCCTTCTTGATTGTTCCATTTTGTATATTGACCATGTTCACTGCTTCTGCCTGGATTGGTTCCTCATTGATTCCCATTTTCTTTTTGTTTATCAATTACTGACAAGAAGCGTAATGTGCCATTATCCAAATAGTTTTGGATCATGCACCTGAAAACCAAACAATCTTTAGTAGTACGAGTCCATGCATTGTGAAACTTGTAATAAGTCTTACCTCCAGCTCTGTGGCCACTGGCATTTTATGATCACTAGGAATTTTTATTTTGCCATCAACTAGTAGCTGGTTAAAAAAAGTATTAGTTTTTGATACATCAAAAGCATAATGCCTTTCCGATCGTAATGGAATTCTGGTTTGCTCCACATGCGAGGAGGTATTTTGATATGAAGCTATAACACCCTTGGTTTAACTAAAGTAGGATAGATTGTGTTCTTTTGGGAAACAGCTTGGGCTAGGCCCGCTTCGTTCTCTCATTCACTCTCTTTGACATTAACAAGTTTTCATATTTAGTTACATGTTTGATTAGGTTGAATATTGAAGCAAATCTCTGGCCAAACATTTTCGTTTTTATTCGAGGTGCATACCCCCTATGGCCAAGCTTATGTAACTTTCTTCGGGTATGATTACTAGGCAAAAGTGTCTGGCCCGGACAAATCTACCCATGTACTCTTCGACTGACTCTCCAAAGCATTTGTCTCATATTGGTTAATTCTGATATGGACACCTCTGGGGGTAGTCGATAGAAGTGACTATGGAATAGACTTTCTATAGTTAGCCAATCTAGAATAGAACCTGGTTCCAATTTGATGTGCTATAAGAATGCTTCACCAATTAGAGAATTAGGAAATAAACACAATTTTAAGCTACCATCCATTTCGACTTCTCCACATTGTGTGAAGAATTTAGCAATATGTTCAATTGTGGTTTGTGATCCATCCTCATTAAACAATGTGAAAATAGAAATCCTAAACCGGAAAAGAAATCAAATTGAATTTTGAGGGATATGGATGAGAATACCTGGGCGGCGAAGCTAACCACTTGTGCTTCACAATCTCTTATCACAATATTTCCTATACCTTTTGATGAGACACGATTGTGTTGCCATTACAAATTGTGGCTAGTTGTCCTCTATTTATTTCGTACGACATTGCATAGGGTATGCCTAGTGTCAACATTAAGGCCAAATCTTCCACAGCGATGGTTACTTCCAAGATTTAGTCACTCTGACCGTGGTTCTGCCTACTTCGGCCTGTGATGTTGTTTGGCCTCACTTCGATATGGAGGTTCGCTTACTAGCGGAATGTTGTCCATTTTTGCTGCTACACCGCATAGGTTCATTTTGTAATGTGGATCGGATATTCGGAGTGATTCTAGCTTAGAGGACACGAGTTCAACCCTCTCCAATTCTTTTTTTTGTTGTTTCTCCATTAGCTCTTGGAATCTTTGGTTAGATTCAACAATCTACTTCTCCATGACGTATAGTACATCCTCCCCACAGTTAGCCACTCTGGCCAATAAGGCAGGTGCTTCTTGAATTGGTGCCTCTTCAGGCACTCTTTGATTTTGTTTGAGCCTGTCAATGATTACCTTAACATTGGGGGGTGAATAATGTCCACCTCTCTTGTTGGGATCATTGTCCACCTCATTCTCACTCTCCAGACCGTTATGTTTACTTTTGGTTTGGCTCCACAATCGCGGTCCTATACCAAATTTTTTTTGTTTTGTTTGTGATTTTTCAATAAGGAATGCAGATATGTAATAAAACGGAATAAAATATACTTCCTAGGATCTATATGCAGATAAAACCATTTTAACACTTTAAGTATCATCCCACTGGGCGTGCCCAAACTATATGTTTGCATAAAATTTTGGTAGTGACACCGATGTGTTTGAGATCACTAGTTTGATATGAAACAATAATTTCAAATTGAGTTCATTGGGTGCGTGCAGTGCCGGTGTGCGAAAAACACAAAAATTGAACGCTGCTTGTTTTGATTTCGATGGGTTGTGCCTCAGATTTCTATCCAAAAAATGACTGCGTTGGAGTAGGCAAACCCTACCACTAAGGTTCTACGTGCCTACAATTCAACATAGGACTTAAAATTTATGACTTTATAGGTTGAAAAGGGCCTAAAAATTCAAAGCGAAAAGGTGCTTTGAAAGACGATGGCTCCCGCCACGAATAGCACAAACTTTATCTACAAGCAAGTGTATTGATGACATGAGCCATATCTATGACTCTAATGCATAAGACTACCGGGGACTTTGACTGCAAGAAAGACGCATTTATGACTCTATACGATGACTACACGTGAGTGCATTAAAAGAATTATTGTACCCCATGAGCCTTGATAACTTTGGCTACACCTTCTCATGTATGCACTCGACATGAATGCGGAATACCATTTACTTGCATTGATATCTCATCTCGAATCAGGCCAAACCAGGCAAGTGATGGCTATGACTTCATGATGTTGCGAATGGATGCATTGATAACCTCATCTCGAGCAGAATGGGCATGGCTACGAACACCCACATAATGGTTTTCTACTTATGAACTAAGATAATATTTGTTATTTGGACTAGAAAAATCGAAAAAGTGTTGACTTCTTAATTGAAGAGTTGTTATTGTGTTATTGTTGATTGAAGTGTTGGACTTGTTTCTTGATGATTAATCTGGCTCCCTTTTATAGGCTTGAGTCTACACCCGCTTTCCCTTATTCTTGGAGTCAGATTAGACTATTCAGCTTGGCCATTCGAAATGAACGGTAGTCCACATCTTTCGGATATTGCAGTTGTGCCACCTTGTTTGAATTTTGAAAGTTTCAACATCACATGGCCTTTACTTTTGGCATGCTTATCTGTAACAATTCCTATTTTTAGCCATTTGTTATTGTCCATCCTAACAACCCTTAAAAATAAGGCTAATTTTGACTTGGTTTATTTCTTATTTTATTTGATTTTGTATTCTATTTTTGTTTACATGGGCCATGGGCCTTTATTTTGGCCTTGGTCTTTGACTTAGGCTGGCCTCACGCTGTTTCGGAGTGACTTGGGCCATTTTCATTCCTTTTCGACATGACCCGAATTGGCCCATCCCGAATTTGCACAAAAAATTATTTTTGGGCCCAAACAATTGGGTACACTTCCCCTTTAGCTTAGTTTGTTAGTCCTTCTTCGGGTTGTTGTAACTTCTTCTGATTTTGGAGTATGATGGATTTTCTAACCCGACTGTAGATAGGACTACCTTTCCAGAGCTTGGTTTTCATAAAGGCAAGGGGTGGAAAACCCCTTGGATCATCAATGAAAAGTAAGGATGGACCGCTTCTAATTAGGATTTTGCGGTTGTTGAGGAAGACCCCCTTCCTAGTGGTCAAGCGTCATATTTTTGGATGGAACAATGCTGCTAGTAATAGTTTTAACAAGGACAATGCCAAGGAGTGACTATTCTCTACCTGCTTTGCACTTGGTTTGCAAGTTTGTCTTTAGGCTCCTACTAGATGGATGTTCTTCGTATTTTTGGTTAAGATTGTTGTGCATGTGCCATGAGTCTTTGACACCTTGCATGAGAACTCGAGTTTCTTTGGAGGATAGATAAAGATATCCTATTATTTTGTTCTCGTTTTACTCGTATAACCGTGATCTTAAGTTCATGGGTTATAGTAAGAAACTTAATATAAATGCTTTCAAAAATATAATTAAGATTGTGTCTCCACGCGAAGGTCGACAGATTGCAAATCACTTGCCTAAAATCAGAGCCCTTCAATTTAGGCATGTGCCTAATTGTTTTGTCACCCAAAAGGGTGCGATCCTACTCCAGGAAGACCTCTTGGTTGATTTAGGATGGCTTTCGTCCTTTTATTTTTTTCTTTTCAAGGCCGAAGCCTTGCGAATTGCCTAGGAGTGTGCATTTCTACTTTGGGAAGACCTCCTAGTTAATTTAAGGTGACTCTAGTCCTTTAATGTTTCTCTTCAATGGTGGAGCCTTGCGGATTCAGGCCAGAGCATTATCTCATCCCTATGAGAGCATGCTTTTACTTCGACAAGACCTCCAAATTGATTTAGGATAGCTCTAGCCTTTTTCTTTTTCAAGGCTGGAGCCATATTCTATTATCGAGGAGGGTATGTTCTATTAAGATCGTGTCTCCATGCGAAGGTCGACAGATTGCAAATCACTTGGCTGAAATCAGAGCCCTTGAATTTAGGCATGAGGTTAATTGTTTTGTCACCCAAAAGGGTTTGTTCCTACTCCAGGAAGACCTCTTGGTTGATTTAGGATAGCTTTGGTCCTTTTATTTTTTCTTTTCAAGGCCAAAGCCTTCCGAATTGAAGCTGAAGCCTTCTCTCATTGCCTAGGAGGGTGCGTTTCTACTCCTGGAAGACCTCCTAGTTAATTTAGGGTGACTCTAATCTTTTTATATTTCTCTTCAATGGTGGAGCCTTGCGGATTCAGGCCAGAGCATTATCTTATTCCCCATGAGAGCATGCTTTTACTTCGGGAGGACCTCCAAATTTATTTAGGATAGCTCTAGCCTTTTTCTTTTTTAAGGCTGCAGCCATATTCTATTATCAGGAGGGTATGTTCCTATTTTGGGAAGTCCTCCTTACTGATTTGGGATGGTTGATGTCCTATTCTTTCTCCTGTTCAATGTCAGAGACTTATTCTATTCCTAGGAAAGGTACATTCTAGCTCTAGAAAAACCTCCTTGTTTATTTAGGATGGTTGATGTCCTTTCTTCTTTTTTTCTTCTTCTTTATTTTATTTTAAGATCGGAGCCTTATTTTATGGCCTGGGATACATTCCTAGTTTGGGAAGACCTTCTTCCTAATTTTGGATGGCTCGCATCCTCTTCTTTCTCGTGGTTTGTCACTAGGTTCTAACATCGTCTCAACAATATTGATGTACATCTCTACCGATGACAAGAGCTCATCAAAGTTAGCCGAGGGCTATTTAGCCAAGAATTTGTAAAGGCTTTGCCTTGGCAACCCTTGGGAAAAAGCGGTAGACCGCATCTCATCGCTGATTCCTGGCACTTGAACAACTACTACATTGAGCCTAACCAGATAGTGCCACAAAGACTCTATTTTCCTGCCTTATATTAAAGAGGGTCATTTCTTACTACTAGAGAACTAGTGAAGAAACAGTTGGTAAAACCCCTCAATGAGTGAATTGAGTTTGGGGGTAATTGGTTAAACCACTGTTGCACTCATTTCCTAAAGGTTGTGTGGAAGACTTTGCACGTTAGCCCATTAGTGTAACTGTAGTGCTCTTCTAGCCCCTCAAACCTAATCAAATGCTCATGGGGATTAGTGGTTCCATGGTATACATGAAGGTTGGCGATGTTAATGAATAGAGGAAGGATGTTCGCCTATAAGTTCCTATTGAATGGGGATTCTCATGGGTACAAGCTCTCGTTCTCTTGCCAACCTCCTTTCCATCTGTAATATCCTTCGTTGCAGTTCTAGTGCCCATGTAGGGGAGCCTCCTAGGGTTTATTGAACGAGGAGTACTCCTGCATTCCTTTATTGCACACGTCCATGCAGATATCTTGAAGGTTAACATGTTATTAGATGTTGATCCCCGCTTGTAAATGAGGTAGGCCAATTGCTGGGACGTACTTTCTTTATTGGACAGGAATGCTCTCACCCTCATTGGTTGGAGCTCGCTATTCCGAGTGACTTGCAGATAGCTTGAAGGTTGACATATGTTTAGATGTTGATTACCGCTTGTAAAGGAGGTTGGCCAATTGCTAGGATTTGCCTTTCTTCTTGCACAGGAATGCTCTCACCCTCATTAGTTAGAGCTTACTATTTTGAGTAACTTGCTTGTGGAAACCCTGCCCAAGTTGGCATCGGCCCTCCTGTTTGCCCTAGAGGTGTACCAACTACTAGGGTTGAGTACCTTCCACAGATGGTGCCAGATAATGCTTGTAATTTTTTCGAGCACCGCAAATTTGTAACGTCGGAAATTGAGTTTAAGCGCTTCACATAGAAATGGACAAATCAGGGGGGAGAACCTGCACAACAGAGTTTAGCCCTCTATTGAATTAAGTTAGTATTCGGATATAAATGATAAAAATGATAACAGAGTGGCGATAGAAAATAGCAGGAGGTCGTGCGTAAGTGTGTAAAGTGCCAAAAGCTTAATTATCTTTGCCTTTAGGGGTCAACCCTCATTTATAGTTCAGGAGGGTGATTCCATGCCTCTTGATTTTCTTCCACCTTCCTGACAAACAAGAAGGGTGGTTAGGTGGTAGAGATTTGGAGGGAGGATAAATCACATGTGGGGAAAAAACTTTGACCATATTCTTCTTCTGGTTGTTACGAAGGGTTTGTTAGCCACCACCCTCACAAAATCTTAGACCTAGTCAATTCCTTACTCAAGTCACCAAGTGGGTTGCCTTGTTGTTTTCAAAGGTGGGTTTCCTTCCTGGACTCACATACCCTGATAAGACCTTGTTGGGTTTTGTTGGTATGTGGGCCTTCTTCCTATGTCATCCTTCCTAGCCCAATTTTCTTGGGCCTATTCATCTCATCTCTTCAAATATTTGCAGGTTCATTTTTATGAAAATGAGTAGCATCATTAGTATTAAAAAATATTCTTCATTCAAGATCAAAATAGAAATAAGTTTTGTTAGAAAATTGGTTTTATAAGTTGGTGAGTAACTAATATTTGCCGAATATTTGATGAAGCTCCATTTGTTAATTTGGAAAATAAGTTAAATATTCGTAATCTACATCGCGAGTAGATACGAAAAGTGTATTTAATTGCTTAAAACCAATTTCGGATGAATGGAAAATTAAATGCACAAGAGAGCTTGATAGGAAGCTAATGGAGTATGAAATATGGTTGTCCCACTTAAAAAAATAATACAAGAATGTCTTGTATTTAAGTGGCTAGAGACAAATAAGGGTTGGCCCCTTAAGAGTTCACAAGTGTGTAATGGAGAGAAAACCTGCGGGTTAGTAGGCTCGAACCAAGACACACACGTGCACGCCGCCACCATCCGTCCATCTAGCACAGCGTGGCGAGTCGTGCCGGGCTTGGATTTGGGCTCAATCAAAGTATATTATTTTTGGATGCGGTCCGGATTAAAATTGGGTTTCGAAATTGAAGCTGGATCGAACCAAATTGACCTGAACTAGTAGCGCACTCAAGTCCGAGCCAATGCACACGCGTGCGAACCAGTGCAATGTGAACCAAATAGTTACAGCTTTTTTCCCCCAACAACCACAACCTTTCAACTATTATAAATAGCCCCCATGCATTTGTTATTTGCACTCATTCTCATCCAAACTACTTTTTTTATCTGCATTTCACTCACATACTTTCCAAAGTATTTATAAAACATCAAGTGAGTTCAAAACACCTTTAGAGTTTGTTGTTCCTTGAAGTTTGGAGCTCCTACTCAAGAAGGCGTTCGTTGTATCTTGAGAGACAATTGTCAAGAACCGTAAGCACCAATGCTGGACAATTTCATCTTAAGAACAAAGAGTCCAACTCTTGCCTCGACCCTTTTCCTTAGTGATGTCACACTCCTATAAGTACTATATTTTGGAACAAGTTTATTACTAAAATACTGACTTTTGCTTCTAATGGTCCGGAGATGAATAATTATGAAACTTTTTTATGATTTGACAAATAAAAGTGATGATTGGTAAATAATTAATTTACAAAATTATATACTTAAAAACACTATTGAGATAAATATTTTCGTCACCTCAATAGTTCAAAGAGATCTTAAACTATTCAAAATTTTACAGTAGTATGGAAATAAAAGTACACAAATAATTAATTTCTTGACTTAGAATATGAACACACAGAAAAAATATAATGAAAGAGATAAAAAAAAATATAATAAAAAATAGTTATTTCTTAGAATACATACTTAGAGAGTGTTTGGCTAAGCTTATAAACTGGGCTATTGTCATTTTTTGTCACGTAAGTTGGGCAATTTTCGATTTTGGTCTCATTCGATTGTGTTTTATCACATTTAGTCCCATTTCTTAAAAAAAATTATCAATTTTAGTCCTTCTGTAAAACTTTTAATGGAAAACATCACATGCGCTGGATGTGGCCATTAATTTCAATATGTAAATGAAAAAAATTACACCAACCCCCTTCAAAGTTGCTTCAAAATAACACTAACCCCCCTCAAAGTTTTTCAAACCCTACATTTGCCCCCTACATCCATAGAATTCTTTCACACATAACTTGATAATAATTAATTCATAATTCTACATAATTACACATAAAATATTCAACATTAATCAATAAAAATAAGGGTTCATTACAAATCTTACAACAGTTAAACTCAAAAGTAAAAATAGGAAAAAAAAAAGTCATGAACTTCAAAGCACACCTAAAGACTGGATGGTCAACTTTTCTTGAAATCGCTTACATAAATTCTCTTTCAATTTGGAGAAACATACACACACACACACACACATGAAAGAGTGACAAAAATCCACAAGGTCAAATTAAGTACCACCAAGTTCTAATTAACGTACACAAATTGAAATTAATTTTTTGGAAGTCATGTTGAAAACCCTCTTAATATCATTTCTACTCTGTCATATATAATACACAAAACCTTGATACGTAGGCATGGTTTAGTTGCAATTTATTTAGAGAAGCCTGGTACTAAGTTTTATACCAGAGAAGAATGTTAATGGTGCTGCTCGAGTCTATACTTTTCAGGATCTAAAACATTTTGGCCTTAGCTTGAAGTTCAGGTCTTTTTTCTTTTTGCTTTTGGTTAATTGGTTGTTGGAATATTTTTAATAAACCATTATTTTAATTAATGAATGCCAGATATTTTATATGTAATTATGTAGAATTATGAATTAATTGTTGTCAAATTACGTGTGAAAAAATTCTATGGATTAGGGGGCAAGTGTAAGGTTTGATAACTTTTAGGGGGGTTCATTGTTATTTTTAGGCAACTTGCAAGGGGGGTAGTGTAACTTTTCCTCTCAAATGCTGAAGTTACCGATGCACGTAACTTTTTCCGATAAAAATTTGATAGAAAAGGTAACATAGGGCTCAAATTGATAACTTTCGTCATAGTGGGAGTAAATGTGGGAAATATTAAATGAATGGGACCAAAATTGTAAAAGGACCCAACTTATGAGACCAAAAATGATAAAATCCCCTTATAAGCTCTTCAAAACATCTTATAAGTTGTTTGGCAACTTATACGCTTCTCAATTGTGTTTCGTAATTTTTTAAGTAACAAAAATAAGTTGTTAGAAGCTTATAAGCTCCAAAAAAAAAGGAGGGGGTAGGGGAAATGACACTAGCAGTCCCTAAAATTTCTGTTTAGAATCACTTTGATCCTTAAACTTTAAAAAACAACATTTTCATTTCTCAAATTTTAATTTGATTTCAAGTTAGTCCTTGAACCCATTTTCCGATCATTTTTTTTTTCTTTGCCGAAAAAGTGTGCACTTTAAGCCAAGCGTGACTAAATTTGGGAGTATTTATGTCAATATACGCTTTCTGCTCATTTCTAAATGGTCCCTTATTTTTTAGGGACCATTTTTCAATTAAAATTCTAACATGTTTTGAAATTTTAAAATTTATTTTAACCTATTCAAAAAGATCATTAATCTAAACTTTGGTAACTATAAATGACATAATTAAAATTTATATTTAATTTATCACGTAAAATTTTTTTGAAATAGTAAAATGTGTTGACATAAATAACCCCAAATTAAGTCACCCTTGGGTCACGTGTATACTTTTTTGGTAAAAAAATGATGAGAAAATGGGTTTAGGGACTAACTTTAAAACAAATTGAAAGTTGAGGGATGAAAACATCAATTTGTAAAGATTAGCGACCAAAGTAATTTTAAATTGAAACTTTAGGGACCGTAAATGTCATTTCCCAAAATAATTCCACTTCCTCCCTATTAATTTTTAAAAAACAGTTTATAAGTTGTCTAATGCTAAAAGGTTAAATGACATAAATATCTTTTTTTTTTTTCAATAATACAAATCTACTATTTAAACTTTACATGAAACTAATTTTATTTTATTCTTGTTTGCCCTCATTATACTTAAGCTTGTATTTTTAGCAAACATGATTACAACTTATAAGTTTCAAAAATAGTTTATACGCTATAGAATCTTATTTTATTCAAATCCTTGGATAACTTATTTTTAAAATAAGATGTAGGAGCTTATAAACTCTATAAACATCTTATAAGCTCTATGAGCTTAAAAGCTTAGCCAAACACCTTCTTAATCATACATATTGGAGAACAAGAACATTATTTTGAAAAATAATATCAAGAAGAATATATATTAAATATATTGTATTATATAGCCAAATAAAAACTAATATTTTTACAAAAAAACAAACTGCATAACTTGCTCCTTTGACAAAATAATTATTAGTAATGTAATTTCACTTGTATGATAGAAATTCATTCAATCAACGTTATTGTGGCACCTTTATTATCAGAAGTTTAGGTCAAATGGATATCCAATTTATACTCTTAATTTTCTCATAAAATTAAATATATGTTGTATTTTTATACTTTAAAACAAATTTAAACTAATTTGATCCCCCAATTTACTTTCATTTAGATGGATGCTTTATTCACGTCTAACCATTACTGAGAGTTGATGTTTTATTCACGTCTGGCCATTCTATATTTTGTTAAGGTGAGTGGTGGTTATTGGAATTCAATCTTTTATTGCATGCAACTACCCTATTTGCAAAAAAGAAAATAGAAAAATTGATTCTCAATATTTGTTGAGAGTTCAAATAATTATGAACTTACTCCTTTTGCGATTTTAAATTTTCCTTTAATATAAAATAAAATATGAATGAATGGAAAAAGATTATTCTTGTCAATATAAATGAGAAAATTAATATTTAAAAAACCGCTTCTACTATACAATCATCTTTCTAAATCATACTTTTCCTATAAAACGTAAAAGAATAAGTTAATGTTATTTTTCAAAATATAATTTACATTTAACAATGATAAAACTAGATTAATTTTTGAATAGTTAGTATTGTCGTATGACATTTGGTTTATTGATTGTTAATAATGACAATTAAATCATTCTTTTTAATCACATTGAGTCATTATGTGACGAAATAAAAGTCAAGATCACCAAATAAATATTATTAGTGGCAAAATCAAAGTATTATTACGCCTTACTTGATGTGGGCCTTTTTCATTGGTCGGTTGAGTCGATTCGGGGTGGTTATCTAGTCAAATGAGTTATTCAAGGGATAACTAGAGAGTTTTCCTACACAAGGTGGTGAGCAAACGTGAGCTCGTCGAAGGTGGTTTCGGCTAAAATCTTTTGACGGTTAAATCAAATTTATGAGAGAGAATATCTACTGAAAAAAAAATATGAAAGGTTCGAGCAGGTAATCAAAGTTTAACTACCTCAACAAATGAATGGGTATGTATAACAAATGAGCCTAAGTCTTGAGGGTGCCGTGAATGGGGTTATTTAGGTAAATAAACTCTATAGTTCACACACAATCATGATTCCATATGGACTAACCTACCGAGTTGGTAGTCTAAATGGCTCTTAGGGTGGGAGCATTAGTGGAGATGGGGCACCTACATTTAATGCTAGTATATATTGATCTGACTTACATTAAATGCATGGCATTGCAAGTCTTGTCATCAAAATTTTTGAGTCAAGAGGAGTGATGGAGACCCCTTGATCAAGGATTAAAAGGGCCCAACAATTACATGGTAGCAAGTTTGGCCCATTCAACCTCATCCCCTAGATGGTATGGTCAACAAGGTCGAGAGGTCGGGATCCTAGGTCCTACTTGAATCTTTTTCAATTAGTGGGAACTCGAGCGGAGTATTCTTTGTGAGGGTGTGACGCCAATGGAGCAGTGAGGTTTTGCCACATCATTTGCCCTCCACTCTTTAGTCGGCCACAGTGGATGAGTCTATGCCTTTCTCGCTCAAATTAAAGCCTTCGAGTCCACCCAGTTGATTAGAGTTTCCTCCAAACTTCTTTCCTTTTATTTTATTCTTCTTCTTCACTTATGTCTAGATGTAAAGCCCTAAAAGAGGTGGGTTTGGTGCCCTCGAAAGATAATAAGTAGTACCAGGTTCTCCAATTTCCTAGAAATTGAGTCAGATAATAATTAGGCTACTCAAGGGAGCCCACCTTAGACAGCGCTCAAGGGGTCGAGGTTGGGCACTCCATGGAATCGTTTTAATCTTTAATATTAATTGGGAATCAAATAGAAAAAAAGTATGCACTAAATATAGAGCTAATCAAAATTGAAATAGAAAGCCCGAAGTGACTTTTTTTATTGTCATACAAAACACTGATGTAGTTAAAATTAAAATTAAATTAATTGTTTCGTTCAAATTACTTTTTGGAAAAAATAATTATACCAAGATCTCACCGTGTGAAAATTTTTTGTTGATGCGACTAATTAAAATTATTAATATATATCATTGATTGAAATATGTGATCGATATCTTTTAATTTATGAGACAAAGTACATAAATAAATCAGTTGATCAATTTTATAAGGTTCTAATTAATATCTATTATCAAAATAAAAACCATTGAAGAAAATTAGTTCCATACCAATTTATATTATAAATAAAGCATAAAAAAGTGCAACAGATATCATACGTTGCAAAAATTACATATATCCGATTGCGAAATAACATTTACGATAGAAGAACACGGTTGCAAAATGTCGAAAAACTTTACGATAGATATTGTTGGTCACAAGAGTGGTGAACCATCTCAAAAAAAAATTGCAATCGACAATGTTGGTCATAACAATGGCATTGCCATTTGCGATGCACCTTGGTGGTTGCAAAATTTCCATATCAAATTTGTGATGCAACATCGTAATTGTTGCCAAGGTCCGAAGAGAAAAGTTTCTCGGATATATAGTTAGTTTTTGGGAAGTTGAGGCTGATTCGGTTAGGATTAAGGCAATCGTCATTGTCAAACCTTTCCAGTTAGTTAGGGATGTATAGAGGCTAGTTGGAAGGGTCATTGTGCTAGACCGTTTTATCTCCAGGTCAGCAGACAGAAGTTTGCCTTTTTACAAGGCTTTGTGGTGAGTGTTTCGTCTGGAATAAGGAATGCCAATAGGCCCTTCTTGACTCAAAGGCCTATCCGGCGTCACCCTCATTGATGTCAAAAGCAACCCCAAAAAGCCCTTTATACATGTATGTGGTTGTGTCTGCCAATGCGATTAGCCCAGTTATGGTCACCATGGTCAAAGGATGGCATTAGCCAGTGTACTAGTTTAGCAAGATCTTATAGGGACCAGAGAAAAACTACTTGCCTATTGAGGAATTCGAGTTGGCCATCATTGTCCTTACAAATGAACTATTAAAATGGGAAGACTGATCAAGTAGGCAGCTGAGTTGGGAAAGTTTGATATCACATTTTAGTCAAGGGTGGCAATACATGCCCAAGTCTTGGTAGATTTCCTGCTCGAGATTACCCCGTCGCAAGCAATAGTTGGACTTTATAGTTCGATGGCTCATTGACCCCATCAAGGGTAGGAGTAAGGATATTCCTACATAACTCTGATGGTTAAGAGCTTGATTTTCAATCAAGTTGGATTTTCCATGCACAAACAATGAGGCTGACTACAAAGCCCTAATTTCTGGAATGAGTTTAGCCTTGGAGGTGGGGGCAAGAAGTTTAGCTACAATGATGGACTTGCAGTTCGTTGTAGGTCAAGTCAATGGTTCGTTTGAGGCAAAAGACGTGACCATGGCAAAATATATGGACAAAGTAAAATGGTTGAGTGTGGAGTTCAAGATTTTCTTGTTACAACAGGTTCCTAGGGCCAAGAATGTATGAGCTAAATTGTTGTCTAAACTTGCCATCTCCTTGAAAGGAACCCTGAGAAAGGAAAATCAACTTGTTGGTTTCACCTTACCCCATGGTCGATTTACCTAATTAAGCATCTCAAAAAGTCATGAAAATAGGATCAATTCCTAAGTGTATGGATGAGTTAGTGGTCTATTTGAGAGATAGGGTACTCCCAAAAGGTTAGGCTCCCAAATCATGATGGGAGGAAGGACCACCCAAGTTGGGTAAGCGGCTTGTTCTCTGTTGGCTTCCCCAGATTGAGAAGCCATTTGGGTAGCAGAAGAAAAGGTGCTAGACAGTAGACACCTAGAGTTATTGGAGGGTTGTTGAATCAACACCAAGCAAGCACATCCTCTAGCACATTTAGGACAGTCACTAGGGCTGGCTTATTTTGCGAAGTCTGAGTGTGCCTTCGGTTGAGTGTCAACAATCTTGAACAAGTTAGCAAGCTATGTGGAGCAAGACATCTCCAGAAGTTCTTATCTTGCATCAAGAATAAATTAACATCAAAGCCTATTCAAATGGAAAATAGTTGTAATGTTAAAAAAACCCACAGGGTTTGAGGCAAATTGAGCAAGCGAGAGGCCTGCTTGAGCAAGGATTTTCTTTCTTGATATTTTATCAGGTGAAGGTATTATGAAGGTGTTTTTGGCCTTGATCTACTCCATATTTATGGTCAGCCTTCACTGACTGAACAAAGAAATCAAGGTGGCCTTATTCAATTTCCTTCCCTCATTCTACCAGTCTTCATACCATATGTACACCCACTTCTTTTTCTAGTCAGGACCATAGGATGAAATGGGGGTCTTGAGAAGTTTCCTCCCATTCTTGGTGGAGACATAGAATAAACCCTAGTTGTCCTCGGGGTCAGTCCCGGTGGTGGATCTCGTGGAGGTGTTCAACTAGAATAAAAAGTCAAAGTTCGTAACCGTGACAGGCTCCCTAACACACAACATGAAAACCAAAAATGAACAAATGAGGGCATAAGAATTAGGAACCAACCTAGGCATTGAGGATATCAGCCAATAGGAAGAAGAAGACCCTGGATGAGATGGTCGAAATGTACAACAAAGCATCATCAAGGAGGATGATCTATCGATCTCTCCTCGAAGATGAACAATTAAGTAAGGAGAGCCGGTGAAGAAGTTGGATAGGAGTTGAGTCAACTCAATATTCTCAAGCTCAGATTGTATCTGGCTATAATGAAGCAACATCCTTAGGGGCCCACAATAGCACCACCACCTCGGTGTCTCTGCCCTGCACTACCCTCCTCACTGGCCAACCTAGAACCTTCGGCTCCCCCACCACTCCTAGTCTCCTCAAAACCCTCGTCAAACTTGGGTTTACTAAATCAGAGGTTAGATCTCAGAACATCGACCACAACAGCCTCATCTCCTTAAGAAGTCCTTGAGGTAGAGGCATCCTCAATATTTCTCCCACAAAGTATCAAAGCAAAAGAGGAATGCCTATTTTCATCATCGCTATCTATTGTTATAATTTTTTTCAGGAGAGCCCTCAATCGAAGGGCTCCCATTCACATACATATTCTAGGAATCTACCTCTTTACTACTCATTCTCCAATATATTAACAAGGAGAAGGAAAGAAAATGGAGTAGTAAAGAAAAGAAAGTTATCTAGGTCTTGGAAGTGAAATGGGCACTGGGAACTGAGAAAAAGGCCTTGAAGGCTTTGCTCAGACACTCAAACAAAAAGATTTGAGAAATGGTAAGACTAAGTGTTGACTTAGCACTCGTATATATAGGTAGGTAAAAAAGTCACCTCAGAACACCAAACATCACCTCACCACAGCCTGCTCAAGGTAACCTTAATGGCCATAATTTGAATTTTTACCGCCCATTGTGTTTCTCAACAAAATGCAAAAAATCGATGAATGTTCTTGTGACATCCCAATTTTATATATTGAAATTATATATATCGATCTATAATGACCCGGTACTTCCTAGTATTTTCAAGAATTACAACTTATTGCTTTATTTAAAAGCCTTTGGTATAAGTATTTATATTTCAAAATATACCTATGTATACATGCAATTTCGAATTTATATGTATATATTATATAAAAGATCATGTTTTATCATATATATACATATACTTATCCAAAAATGTCATTTTCTCTTACCTCATGTCATTTTCTCCTAATAAATATTCTTAAATGCTAAGATCTTGATAAGATTCTTGATAAACATAACAAATTGGATAACTACAAAAATATTTTATCTTATCCTATCTTATCTTATCTTATCCTTATCTTATCCTATCTTATCTTATCTTATCTTATCCTTATCTTATCCTATCTTATCTTATCCTATTTTATCCTATCCTATCTTATCTTATCCTATCTTACCCTATCTTATCTTATCTTATCTTATCCTTATCTTATCCTATCTTATCCTATCTTATCATATCTTATCCTATCTTATCTTATCCTATCTTATCCTATCTTATCTTCTATGCATTTATTATAAATTGACCTTATAATATAAAAATCCTATTTCTTGCCCTAAACTCTATAAAAAGGGGGCCGTTGTCTTCATTTTCCCACACACACACAAAAATCCCGCCTAAACCACCCACACCCACACCTACACTCACACCACTCTCAACACACAAAACACTCTCTTTTTAGAGCATATCTTCCACACACATATATGTATCAATAAACTCTTCTTTTTTCATACATATATACCGATTAGCCTTCTATATATCTCTCTATTTCCTCAAACACGCTTAAAAAGGAGGGTACCGAGTCGATCTAGTCAATCCAAGTCTATAAACTTGATAAACTCTTTAGGTGAGTGCCTTTTACCTTTTCTTGCTGGGGCATTGAACTATATGTTATAAATATTATTCGTATGGCCTACCTTATCTGATTTATGTTATCCGAATCTTTTGGAATTCAATCTTACTCTCTACATTTCAACAAAATGTTTTTCTGAATTATAAGTCAAGTTATACCCGAAAAGTATTTCATTTCTAATATTGTCAGTTATTTCTGTTTCAAAATGATATTTGTTGACACCCTTGGGATATCATGTTTTAATTATGTTTTAATGTATCCCTAGTGTTGGAAACAAGCTATTATTTTATTGAAAGTTTGTGAGCCATTTTATCTTGATATGATCTATTAATACCCTTGGGGACGCCCTTAGGAAGTTTGGGGTCAGGTATATGTGAGCAGGGAATATCGGGCGGAACGGACAATCGATAGAACCTTCTTATATGATATCATTCTGTTGGACCTGATTCCTACATACAGTTGGAGGTTAATTGTAGTAGCGATTGACTCGGTGTATTGCACGGGCACGTGGTGCATTTACCGTTTACCATTGTCAAGGTCGCTCCTTGACACAAAGGGGAGGCATAAGGATTTTATAATATGTTATCTGTTTTGGGTAGTCATAAGGTTGGAGATTCCATTCATGGCTCACCATCCGTCTTGTTCAAGTTTGTGTGTACGCATTTTTTATGATTCATTATTTTGTTGGTTTATGACTCTTATTTTCAATTTATATATCTATATGTATATTTCCCGCCTCACTAAGTCATTTGGACTTACCATCCAAGTTCTTTCTATTCATTGCCTCAGATTTAGGAAATGGGTAGAGGGGACTCGGTTAAGGCGATCAGTGCATTAGTGCATAGTCCTTTATCATGTATAGAAGAGTAGCTTGTTTAATAAATGGCAGACCACTACTTGAAATATTGTACTTGGAATAGTTTGGTACCCTACAGTTTGATGTAAGCTAATGGCATTTTATTCCCATCTCAATTCTAGCGTACCATAAACGATTGTTGTATTGGGTATCAATTAAAAAATAAGTACTCAGCAAGACCGTTAAGTGAGCCCTACTCGTATGGGATGGTCCTAGCGAGGGGGGGTGTCACAGTTCTCCTACTTCTTGATGTGCAACTGCTCTTACACACCATAGGGGGACTCATCATATGGATACTTTAGGCCTGTCTAGCTGGTCCACTAAAGGCATGTCATGTCTACATCTCCCCTCCTCGACTGGGTCGTCTCTTCAAGGAACTCATCTAGAGAGCCACTCGACCAACCCACGTTTGGTCAAGCAAAATGTAGTGATCTAGTAGAATTGTCCCTATCCTGTCTGGGATTGCTCTGTTATCCCCTGTTGCCCAGTGCACTATCATACACAACCACCTGACGAATAATGGCTCTGACATTATAGGAATAGTGGACTACCTAAACTTGAGACCTACTAGACCCTCCACGTCAGCCCTAACCATGAATGAGGAATGCCAACCTTCACCTAGAAATACTCCAAGAAAATTTCTCCAAAGAGGTAACTATTTACACTCTTGCAGAAATTTAGCTCAAATTCTCTCATTTTCCCATACTTTGCTGACTTAAGTATCAAAGGGTCTTCGCTGGAGACTCTCCTAACTCGACTCATGTGAGTTCTATCTCAATAGGTCGAGGAGCCTATTAGCTTATTTTTCAAATCCGCGTAGTAGTTTTGAAATGTGCCACATCATTACTTATTATTAGAGATTTAGTACTTGTTAGTAGAGATACTTCCAAATCCCAATCAAAATACTCTAGTGGTCATATCCCAGACATATGCTGAATATCCTACGACCCACTCCAATACTTGGACTCTCCGTTCATGCAAGGAGGGATTAGGCAATGATAGAGGGTCAAGAACTAATTTAAGACCAGCAAGCCCATTGCCGCCCTGCCGAACTCAACCACATCCACCCCTATCACTTTTGGGCCCAACATGCACACATAATTTTCATGTATTTCACAGATTTTCAGCATATTTAACACATTTTTAGACGGTTTCTAGCATGTTTTCAGCATAGTTTAAGCATAATTTCCAGCTTATATAAACAGAATTTTCAGCGCATGAAAACAGAAATTTCAGGTTATGCAAAACAGAATTTCCAGCTTGTAAAACTGAATTTTCAGCTTGTGAAAAACAGGATTTCCACCTTCTATTACATAGATAAAACCCTAACATAGTTACACATTATTCCAACATAGTTCACATAATTTCAAGCACAAATTTCAGCATAATTTCTAGCATAAATTCTCATAAATTCCAGCATAAATTCTTATAAACACATAATATGCATATAATTAAATCACTATGTACTCCATTAGAACCAGGATAGTAACTAACTTGTATTTTCATCCTAACTCATGCAATAGGAAAATTCCTACCTTGTATCAAATATGAAGCATTTTAAGTCACACTCACGTCCATAAGGTATAATATCTATGAAGTAAAACCTTTACTTATGAAATTAAGTAACGTCCCTACTTTAATTAAATATTCTTCTACCCTTGTCAAGAGTGTTTTATGGAATTAAGGGGATGCATAGAGGGCTAATATATGTGTAGGTATGTAAAAAGAAGGGTTTATGTATATATATATATATATATATGTGTGTGTGTGTGTGTGTGTGTGGGTGGGTGGGTAGAAGATATATTATAAATATGAAGCATTTTGTGGGTTGAGAGTAAGATGAGTGTGGGTGGGTGTGTCTTAGGCGGGATTTAGTGTGTGTGAATGTGTTTGTGTGTATTGTGGGATGAAAATGAAGTGCTAGATTCCCAATTTATCCCCTATTTATAGTAGTTGTGCTAAGAAACAAGATTATTAAATAATTAAGTCATTTTCTAATTATTATCATCTTTCCACCTAAGGTTACAACTAAGGGTTATAATAAATGATATCTTCCAACTCAATGCCCTAATTTTGCTTATGTGTTGGTCTAATTGCATGATTCATAAGCTATTCAAATATAAGCCTCACAATTGTGTGTGTATATCTAGAAGAAAGCTTACAAGTGTAAATTCAATAAATGTTAGGAAGATTGGGGAGCAAGACACTCATACACACCATATATTTATATATATTTATCATATATATATAAGAAAATTCGTGCCCCCCTCCCCATCTATATTTTTAGGATATTTTTACATAGTATAATTATTTCAATGTTTATTATAAAAAAATACATAAAGAAATAAAAATATCATTTTATATATTTATGTATATAAATTTTTGAAATTATATATATACATACATATATAACGCAAGATATTTTTGTATATATATCATAGTCTTAGGACCTAGCATTTTAAAAATAATTATTTCAAAATAATTATTATAGTGTGAAAATAACAAATTTTAGTGAAAATGATATTAACAAGATGTTTATAGAAAAATTAATCTAACCCTATATTTATATATATATATACTTTCGCCTATCTATCTATCTATCTATCTATCTATATATATATATATACACACACACACACACATATGTATGTTTGAAATTTGTGCATTTTATGATTACTAAATGAAATAGGAAAATAATTTCAATAATTATGCATGTTGTGAAAAATAGACATATATTACAATGTATTTATTGCAAGAAAAATGTTACCTAATATGCATAGATTGATCATATAAACATTTAAATAGTACATATTTAAGTATCAAATAATAAATAGATAACATAGAAAATGCAAGGAAAAATTGGGTCCTTACATATTATATATAGATATGTGCGCGCGCGTGTGTGTGTGTGTGTAGATATATTGTTCTTGAAAATACATGTATGTACATATTTAGCATATATGTATTATTTAAAACAATTTCTAGCTATACATAATATTTTCAAATAATTTCTAATATGCATACATGTATTGTAATGTATTATTGTTATTTCATGTGTAAGGTATAATTCATAAAAATCTACACTTAATGATCCTATTTACATATATTTTAAAAAATACACTTTATATATATAATTTTATTTCGAATGCCGCGTCATGATAAGGTAGCCGCCCGTTAAGGTGGAAGAGATAAGCATGTGAAATTTTGTGATCATATGTTTGGCATTTATGTGGCAATATGCACGTACATACATCACACGAGCACCTCATGTTATTATGCAAAATTTCTACTCAACATACATGTTGATGTTGACTTATATGATGTTTTAGCCGAGTTTGAGGCGGAGGTTACAAACAAGGAGGACGTAGAGAGACGGTTCAAAGTTTTTAGCTAGTTATGTTGTAAGGGAGACTTTTGTAGCGACGATCATGTACTGTGAAACATGTTTATGTAATAAACGACTTGTGTGTATATTTTTAGCTTTCTTAATAAATCATGAGTAGTATTTTTCTATAATTAGCTAGAAGTTTCGAGTCTTGACATGTAGTATCAGAGCAGGTTGCTAGCCAGAAAACCAAGAGCTAAGTGCTCTATGGGGCAAAGTGCTACGCGTGCGGGAGCCACCGCTTGAGCCTACGGAGCATATTGACAAGTATTGAGCCCATGAGACCAAATTGTTATATATTGAGCCTATTAGGTCAAATTGTTATATACTGAAATTGTTATATACTGAGCCCATGAGGCAAAGTGTTAAGCCCGCAGGGCAAAGTACTATGTGCGCGGGACACACCTCTTGAACCCACAAGAGTCACCTCTAGAGTCCCAACACCTAGCAGTCGGTAATGGTATGTGTGACTTTTGTTAAAACTTCTAGTGTGTCTATTGCATTTCGTATATGATAATATTTTGAGTTCTAAATTCTTTTTTTTTTTTTGTAAACGTATCTTTGGAAAATAGTTTTGAAAAAGAGATGATGGGGAAATACCCCTCAACTATTTTACTAAACAAAGTCGAATTTCGAGGACAAAATTCTTTTTTAAGGAAGGGAGGATGTAAGGACCCAATTTTCTCTGGTACTTTCTATGTATATATTATATGATGCTTAAGTGTGTTAATTAAATATTTATATGAATAATCTATGTATATTATGTGACATTTTCTTGCAATAAATATTTTGCAATATATGCTTAATTTTATTCATAACATGCATAATTATTAGAATTCTTTTCTTACCTTATTTAGCAATCATACAATGCAAAAAATTCAAGAATATATATATGTACATATATACATATACATGGGTATACATATAGATACACAAGGCTAGATTATTTTTTCGTAAAATTCTTGAAAATGTCCTTTTCACAAAAATATGTCATTTTCTTATTATCATAAATTTTAAATAAACTACTAGGTCATAAGATTATACATATATGTATATATCAAAAATATTTTCATCATATATGTATAAATGTATTTTTGAAAATCCCTATATAAATGTGTATAAAATTGTATTTTTCTCCCTTTAGGTATTATTTCTTCCATAATTTTACTAATTAGACAATATGCAAGAAAATATCTTACATTATATAAAAAGGGGGAGGGGGACGGTTCTGTGCATATATATATATATATATATATATATATATATATATATTAAATACTTGGTCTAAATTGTTTCTTGCCCTCCAATTCTTCAAGATTCAATGTAAAAATACACATGTAAAAAGTCTTCTAGACTAGTATATACATGGTTGGCTCATATTAACCTAGATATACATTTAAGCTAATTCGACTCGATACTTGGACATTGAGTTGTAAAGTATGTGATCATTAGACAAGGACTTAATTATATTATAATCATATTTCTACGTATTACTAACTATACGTATGTATTATACTACAAAATACAAAACACTACACACACCATCTTTCTCTTGTTTTGTTCATTTCACTACAAGTTCTTCACTCCACTTTCCAATAACACCACTTCAAAATAGAAAGAAAGAAAAGAGGAAAATAATTTAGCAAAGGTACGAATTTTGCCTATTACATGAGTTAGGCTTTTATGTAATATAACATTTTATCTCCCATATTAGAACCTAGGATGTAACTATAAGTTAGTTACTATCTTGGTTCTAATGGAGTACATAATGATTTTGTTATATGCATATTATGCGTTTATGAGAATTTATGCTAGAATTTATGAGAACTTATGTTGGAAATTGTGTAACTATGCTAGGGTTTTATCTATGTGATAGAAGCTAGAAATCCTATTTTTCACAAGCTAGAAATTCAGTTTTGCATAAGCTGAAATTTCTGTTTTCATACGCAGAAAATTCTTTTTTTATAAGCTGGAAATTATGCTTGAACTATGCTGAAATTATGCTAAAAACATGCTGAAAAACCTTCTGAAAATGTGCTGAAATGCTGAAAATCTGTGAAAGTATGTGAAATACGTGAAAATTATGTGTGCATGTCGAGCCCAAAAGTGATAGGGGTGGATGTGGTTGAGTTCGGCCGGGCGGCGACTGGCTCGCCAATCTTAAATTAGTTCTGGACCCTCCACCATTGTCTAATCCCTCCTTGCATGGGTGGAGAGTCCATGTATTGAAGTGAGTCATAGGATATTCAGCATATGCCTAGGATATGACCACTGGAGTGTTGGTTGGGATTTGGAGTATTCGGTTCGGAATAACGGCACGACGTGTTAACGCTGACTTATATGATGTTTTAGCTGGGTTTGAGGTGGAGGTTACAAACGAGGAGGATGTAGAGAGACTTTTGTAGCAATCAACATGTGGTACAACTTAATGAACTTCATTTTATACCTAGGATCCAATACAGCAACAATCCCTATAATAATATGACAGTCATCCCAATACTTCTCATAATTTTCCAACATCCTTTCAACCATACCTCAAATCGTCTCATTGGTACCCACTCATCCAATTTCAATTTAATATTGCAAATTTTTGAAAAGTAAAAATTAGAGGTGGGATAAAGAGTACCACAAAACATCTCTATCACTTGATAGAGGATTCTCAACTTACCACATATTTCATTTGCATTCTACCAATCATTTTCAGTTGGTAAGCTTTTGTAATGTCTCTCTCTAATCTAAACTCTGGGGACACATCTCTATGAATAGCCGTCTCTAGCATCAGAAAAGTTAAGTTCCGACGTGTTTTTCAATCTAAAGATAACTTCTTACCACAATTGATATGTAATTGACAAGCAGCTTTCTCAAAATTTTCAACGCGAGCAGGAGAAGCAACCCAATTAATGACGCTATCTCATATTCACTCGATTGCATCATTAATAATTTCTAAACCATCCTTCACAATTAGATTCAGAATATGGGCACAACAACACATGTGAAGTACCTTCATCAAGTAGCATATCTTTTGTGGGAACCTTGTCCAATAAATGATTAAGAGTGGAATCATTGGTACTGCAATTATCAACGGTAATCTTTGATAATTTTTGGTCAATGATCCAACCAATTAAAGACTCAAAAAGCAAGTCAGACAACACATCAATTGTATGAGGAGTTGGAACATATATAAACCTACAAAATAATTATTTGTCAGAAGTACATTTTTTATACATATAACACGAACATACATATTCAAAATTAAACATACTTGTGCGCATTGAAATTTTTTGCCAAATAAAAATTGACATGTGTAATATTTCTTTCAAAAAATAATCAATTATGTTTTTATTTATATTTTGAAATCTTTCAAATTAAATTCCAAAATTAAATAAAATATTTAATTGATAAATAATTCAAATATTTTCATGTTCAAAATTTTGGCAATAAAAGTCATATATTACAAATAAGGAAGCCATATATTGATATTTAGACAATTTAAATTAAATCTTGTGATCAAGATAGTAAATTGCTGGAAAATATTGATGGGTCAATCAAATCACGCTACCTCATCGGATGAATATGGCAAGAATTCATTTATCACCGCTATAAGTCTTGTAATTCTCTAAAGTCAAATATGCGGTGATCAAGACAAGGTTTCCGGCATTCTATATGAAGCTCATTCAAATCAAGGCATTCGATCTACACATAAGGTGCTAATTCAGAAAATAGGGATTCTTTCCAAATTTACATCAAATCAAGTCCACGGTGTTTACAGCGTTCTTCACAGCATTCATCGAAATTCTCGGTGTTTGATTTATAATTAAGTTCCGAAGCCTCCGAATCATGTTATTAAAGATCAAATCAAGTTACGAGAAGATCAAACCACCAAATCCACTCCTAAAGTTTTTAAATTTCCAAGTTTACAATTCGTGAAGGAAGAATCAAAGGATCAAATAGAGATTTTAAGCTGCATTCTTTTATATAAATTTTGAAATTCAATTTGTACTATCCTTTTGTCTTCTAATTCAATAGACGTGAAAATTTGTGTTACACCTCAAAATGCAATTTTTGTAAAATTCACGAATCATCAATATAATGTACAGTAATCATCATGAAACCTTTTTTTATTGTTGCTTAAAGTCCACATGTCAGTCATAATAGCAATATGACACTTAAGCTTGTACAACACTTGATAGCATTTGACCTTCTCAGCTTGATAAATCTTTAAAATATCATTCTTTATGGTGTTTCTTAATATCACATTAAAACAGGCTTGAGGCTAGCAACAAATCTTCGAAATCCAACATGGTCAGTAATGGTAAAACGATAATCATGTAAGATAAAGCAGGCTCACGCCTTGATTCTTGTTGATTAAAAACATGGGTTGTAAGTTCTTGACTTCCACTAGGTTTCTTGCTTGCCATCAAGAAACTTTGACGAATGTCAGCCTTTCCCAGCCCCTTTTTGCAAGCTTTATCATGATAATATTTCATCAAATGAGTCATTCCCCAATAATCAGGTGGAGCCTTGAGATGAATCTTGCAATAATTAAAATATTTCTTATTAATTCAATTTCATACCCTACCTTAATTAAAATTTTAAATTAATACATATTTAAAAAATTATTAAATAACCGGGACGGATACGGGGTTTTTGCAAACCCCATAACCAGTCCCAGACCTGATTGGGTTTGAAAAATAAAACCCGTACCTATCCTATAAACTCATTTGTTTAATCCTAATCCGCTCATTAGGGGCAAACCCATATTAATCTTAATTCATTGCTATAATATGTTCCCAATTTAGTGCCAACAAGTACAAACAAAATGAATGATGTCAGCTACATCAGTTATAATCTTATCGCGAAGGATTAGGATAAAGTTTTTTGTGTTGAAAAGAAACATATAATATACAATCAAGTGAAATTCTTAAATAGATCGTGACACTGACAAGCATGTGCATGCATATTTCTCATTTAGTTCATGTCAGATGGGACACATTCAATGTGATCAAAGGACTCCCGATGATGAGCCCACAATGACATAAGAATTACAGCTTTCAAGAACCATGTTGATGTCAATTTCTAGGCCACTCCTGATTTCTACTTTCACATAATTTCGCTTGTTTTAGTATAGCCTATATTAATTTTTGTTCGCTATTGTTTGCAGTTGACACTTAGGCTATTTGATGTCTGGTCAGTGGAGAGCTGCATATGGTTCATGAAGTGTTTGTGTGGTTTTTTAATTTTAAAATCATTTCATGTGTACATGTATTATTAAATTTGATCATTGATTATCTTTCAGTGCATTCCTTCATTTTTTCCACTACTTTGGTTATTCTTGATGATCCATCAGAGACATATTATTGATATACGGAGTAGTAATGACTTCTCAAGTTTCACTATAAGAAAATTTAATTTTAACAATCAAATTCTCAGCGATAATAATAAAATGGTTGTTAATCATACAGTTATTGCGATCAAAAGTTATTTGGTTGCTAGAGTTATATTATTCAAATTCTTTTATAATCAATGAATATTTGGTAGCTATAAATGATTATTATTAGCTAGCAAGTCATAGCTAGTAATATGGTGACCAAAATTGAGTTTTTAGCGAAAACTTTCATAATCACTGTAAATAATTATCATTTATGACCAAATTAACAATCAAATATCGAGTCGTCACTAAAAATTTTACAAATTAATCATTAACAACCAACTAATTTAGTGGCAATATATATATATATATATATATATAGTGACCAACTTTATGCGGTGACTAAACAAGTAATTATAAATAAGTACTTATATATGGTTGCTAAAAGAAATATGCATAATAAAAAAAAATTAATTTTTTGCAAAAACTAAATAAAAATTCTTTAATTTCACTTGTAGTGCTTAAATTAACTTAAAAACTTACTTTAAATATAAAACAAAGTAATAAAAACTTGTACTTATAAAAAAATTAACAAATTTTGCAATTACCAAAATTAATAAAGTTCCAAAACTTAATAAATTACATAATTACAAAAAAATGATAAAATTACGAAAATGAATGAATTACAAAATAAGAATAATTTCATAAAGACATAATAAGTAAAACTCATAATAGTCTAGTCGTAAAACCCTTACTTTTTTAGTTGAAGACCAGGTTTGAAACCCACCAAGCACAAAATATACTGTCATTTTGGGTGTGTGCAATCATGTCGAATGATGGCTCATCTTGGGATTAGCAGAGGCAAGACTCTTCGTCAGCCAACAAAAATCGATGAGGGTACGACGAAAGTGCCTTTTTTTTAATTTTTGTAGTGAACATGTTTAATAGTGAACATGTCACTAAACGATTAACTATATCAACCATACAAATATTACAGTGACCATGAATTTTTACATTAATGAATGAAAAATTTATCACTGATAATATTACATTCAACGATCATTATTAGATGGTCGTTGAACGTTTATTTTTTTAGCGATCAAGTTCAGCGTCACTGAACACTTTTAGTAACTATTCTGTTGTGATCACCAATGATCAAATCAATTTCAATCACTGTAAACTTTAACGACCATTTTTGCGCTTGTAGTAATCATTCATGATGATTGTTAAAATCAAATTTTTTTGTAGTGTTTAAATCATATTCCATGCCGAATCAAATACAGCCAATTTTTTTAAGTTAGGTGAACAACTACATATATTGGATCAAATGAGCTTAAGAAGTTCCATAACGATGGCTCAGAGACAATGCTTTTTAGTACTATCTTATGAACCATATTTTAAAACAAACATGGCCTATTAGTAACCAAAATTTAGAAAAGGAAGTTTAAGCACTGACACCATATTTAATTCTAGCTGGATTCATGAGGATCTTAAAAGATTTTGGCAAATTAATAACTAGCCGTACAAATTTACTTAATGTATTCACATTTCATATATCTGAAAGGACATCGTTAGTTACAACTTGGCCAGGAAAAGGATGCTAACATCTATGCTAGCTTTCTTAATTGATATATTAATTTAATTATTCTTCTAATTTTTTTTATACATGAGACGCTTTAGTAATAGTTAGAATTTCCTGCAGAAAAGTTTCAGTGGATAAGCGCATAAACAAATTTCGAAGAAGTTGACACTTTTTTGTTTTTTTGTTTTATCTTTTTTCAGAAGTTGACACTTACATAAGAAAAAGCAATGCCACAAAATTTAAGAACAGATTTTGATGTGAATGGTCTCTTTTTGGAGTCCATAAGCCAGGGAAATATTATTCAAGTACAATGACAGTAATTACACGATGAACACAAATGATTATAAAAGTATCAAGTTGGAAAAACTAAAAGCATGCATAGCGATAGCTACGTTATTGATAACCATCAATTCATGTACTAATATTGCCCACATCAAATGTGCGCATATAAAATTTGTTTATCGGGAAACGATGAGGCTGTCCCTACACCAATCGTAGTGTTATGTTATATTTTTTTGTGTAATATTTTTTATTACACTTAATAAATATAATATATATATATATATTGATGAGTGGTTGACTTTAAAAAATATTTTTTTTCTCTTTCTTATTCTTAATTATTATCAATACATTTGATGTGTATGAATGAATGCAACAAGAAATATTACACTAAAATATAAAAGAATATTCAAATTGGTCCTGACAGAGTACATGTTGGGGCACATACAATTATTTTTTTTTCCGCATACACTTCATGCAAGTGCTGCATGTATTGGTCCCCCATAAAGAGTTGAGACGCTTATAGCGCATCTAGGGACAGACCGGGCTGGGGGGGGGGGGGGGGATTGGAGGGGGGCGGCTCTACCTTTATAAATTTATATTGAGTTAAAATTTATATGTATTTAAATTAAAAATTTTAAATTTTTCCCCCACCCCTTGCATTCCCCTCCTAAAATAATTCATGAAATTTTTTTTAGTATTTTATAGAAATTTAATCTCATCCCCCAAATAAAATTTTTAATTCCATTCCTAACTAAATTGATGATCCATGCCGTATTCTATTGAGTCTTCTCCATGTTGGGTTTTTTTCTCTATTTTGGTGGTCTCACATATGAATTTATTGTACATGGTCTATTATCTCGTGTAAAGGGGAGCCCAATTGTATGATCCATTAAAAGATGAATTTAATGAGCATAGGGAAATATTACCTTGAGTATTGACCTTTCATGTGTAGAAGTCCAGTCACACTTTAATTATGTTTGATGAGCCCATAATTAAAGTGTTATTGACATCAGGCATATTACGGTATGATCCCTAAGCCAAAGCATAACAACGATTTTGTTTCTACCGCATCTAAGAGGGAGAAAACAAAAAAGTTACTCCGTTTTTCTTTGGCTTAGGGTATGACTAACCCTAGCTCCACTTCTCTTTCGCTTCTCCAATGGATCAAGGTTAGTGATTTCGGTTAAAACAGTATTTGGTTATTTACTAGAGATTCTGTGCATGGTCGATTCACAGCAATCAATTTTTTTATGTTTTGTATTATGAATTATTACATTTGAATCCATATTTACAAAGGTTTTCAATAGTCCATAGATTACAATTACGTCACAAAATGTTCTAATATGAAATTATAAATATAGTGAATACATCTTTTGAGGACTGACATCTAACTTATTATTAAAAAGAGAGAGAGAGAGACTACTTAATCGTGTCTTGAAGTTTGTATGCAACATTTAAATGCCTTCTGCAAAATATTGAAAAAAGTCTTCTGAAGATTAATTTGAGATATCTATAATATTTTCAGATGACACTTATTTATGTGCTCAAATTTATACAAGACACTTTTATGTATCCTTCTTCAAAAGATTATATTGTGATATTTATAATTTTTCTTTCAGATAATTGTGTTATATAAGTTAAACGCGTCCATTTTAATACGAAAACAAATGCCTTTATACAATTGATACCTTAAGACATCCACAAGTACTTTCCATGCGTGTTTATAATTATAAATTTTATATTAATATATTTATGAAATTAGATAGGAATGAAAATTAAAATTTGGGCCCATTTGGATGTGTTTAATTAAAAAGTGCTACTTGAGCAGTGTTTTTTATAGTGAACTTTTTTTTTTTAAGCAGAACAATTTTGTATTTGAATACAATAATTAAAAGTACTTTAAAAGTATTTTTATTTGAAGTTATTCTTTATCTGACTTCTATTTTTTTTTAAAACACTAATCAGAACACATTTTTTTTGCTTTGAATTACTTTTTCTCTTAAAAAATTAATCCAAACGGATTCTTTATTAAAGATCACATCATCACAGTACTGAGATCATCAATGCTTGTCAGTTTATATACAACAATTATTAATTTATAAAATGCTATTATATTCAACACAAGTGTATGCGACTGGAAAATCACAGCGACACCGAGATAGAACGGCCCATAAGGTTTTGAATTATGGCCGACAAGGGCTAAAATTGACCAAAATAATAGACCTAATTTGGCCACATACAGTATCTAAGGCCCGGAAAAATAAAACCAATGGGCCTATAATAGGAGTCCTTACAAACGGAAATGTCAGAAATTGGCTAGGGGTTGAAAATAGATAAGGAAAAGTGGCCTTATCTGGAGAGTTTGCTGGAGATTTGGTGCAACCGAAACGCCAAGAAAATAGGCAAGTGTTAAATTGTGAAGCTTATCTGGATCATTTAGATATTTAAAAAAAAAAAAAATTAGAATTGAATTGTGCCCTCAATGTAGGAAAATTTGTTCAACGTCAAGTTATAAAAAGAACTGGACAAGTACAGGAATGGCAATCAAAACTCACTACTTAAATTCAAATTTCAATATCAAGAAGTCCACACTTTTTTGATATTTTAGTTTAAATTAATCAAAATTAGCTAAGTTGTTACTTCTAGAAAACCTTTTTACAGTGTTCATAATCACACCCACCCCATTCGAGATGGATTATCAGTTTGATTGTCTTTAAAGCATTGCCAGAATCATGGCTATACTTCACTTTCTCAAAGTGAGCAATCAATGTGGTTCTAGTGGTATCATGCATTCATGTTCGGCATCATGCATCAAGAAGTTGTAGACATAGCTTGTTATGCTTACTTTGAATAGAGTAGGCTCTCAATACAATCTCTTGTCAATTTTCATTTGTAAGCGTTTAACTATTTGACAACAAATTGTAAAGTCATATATTAATTAAGTTGTACACTATAAGAAATGGCAGGAATTTCGGTGATTTTTTTGGCAGAATTCTGCCCCAGAATGGATTTTTCGTTGATTTTTCAGCGAAACTACACCAGAATGGATTTTTCGTTGATTTTTCAGCGAAACTAATCTATCGAAAAAAAAACCTTCTTCAATTTTCAAATTTTGGTGAAATTTCAGCAGATCAATTATGCCAAAAATATTTTCGACGGATTAGCGGAGGACAAATATTGGCGGTTTTTTTGGCTAACTTCCGGAAACTTTTATTTAAATTTTTAAATGAAAAATATTTCGGCGAAATTTTGATAAAAATTCTGCCAAAAATATTTCTCATTTGTTTAAATGGAAAATATTTTAGCGGAAAATTCCGCCAAAATATTTTTAAATTTTTGAAATTATAATTGAGTTATATTTTTTTCCGATTATATATATCGATAACATCGAATATTGAAAATTTACAGACACGAAAGATTATAGTTAAAATTTAAAGTGAATTAATAAAACAATTTATACAAATACCACAATACCAAACACCAACAGTTTATCCGAATGTATAAATAACATATTCCAACAAAATAGTAGAATACTTAAAACCAAAATGTTTCAATTCAAAATCCATCCTGATCATAACCATCGTTGTCGGGGTCGGCAGAGAAAGGGTCCTGAAAGTGCCGCTGTAAGCCGGTCATTGAGTTCTAAGACATCATTGAGAACATTTGTTGCATTATTGGCATCATCTAGGTGTTTTGATCCATCATTTTGCTCTCCAATCAAGTGCCCTATTCCTATAACTACAGCACCACTAGGTCGGAGTAGGAGGAAGAGTTGTCGGGCGTCGAATAGTCGTCGTAATGGGTACGCAATCTCGACTGGTAGTTTTTTCAGTATTTACGGCCCTTTTTGTTAGGTTGACCTGCAGCCTGATTGAACAACTCGTTCAAGCTTTACTGTGTGGAGGCCTCTGATACATTGGCATCTCAGATCTCCAAGTGAATCTCCACCAGATTCTCATACGTTTCCTGCAATTGTTAATCCGAGTATGTTAGCACTTTAAAGACAGATTTTGCATATAATAAACAAACCTAACTTACATTAACTTGTTGTGGCTTTGGGTGAACCTATGTACCAGCTCTTTTATCCCTTATCTTTCTTCCTCATAAAACAATCCCCGGTGGACCTCACCGCTGAAAGCAGGCCTCTTTAATTACTCCTCTTGCGAGATTAAGAATAAAATGTTCAAATACGTCACAAGATGAGAATTAAATCAATTAAATACATCAAAAGCACATACCCAAATGAACCGCTTGACGTTGGTAAATCGATTTGGCCTCACCGGCATAAAGTGAACTCCCTCGGCATTCCTATTCAGTCTGTTCTGCTCACTCTTCCTTCTAAATGTTGGTGTAGCCCAATACTAATAGAGATTGCGGTATACCAAACCCAACATCCACAACGAACGACCATCCCCAAATCTAATTGATTGATACAAATCAGACATTTTCTTCGCAGCACGATTATTAAATTCGTCTTCATATGACTTGCATCCTCTAGCCTAAAATAAACATATTTCTGTCGAAATAAACAACTCTTTATCAATTAAACATCCTAAACAGTAAAATACTCAAATAAACATGAAAAATAATGACATAACCAATTTGAATATAATATATTCAATTAAACAGTAAAAATAAGTTAACTGCCATTCAAAGATCCATGGATCCCGAACTCTTTGAGAAACCTTGCCATGAGTGAAGTATGCTTTGTCCATCTCGCTCTTTATGACATGCCCAATAGGATTTGTTCCCTTCTTGCCGGGAAGATAACTACACATGATTTAAAATTTTAGCAACATTTATGTTTTTAATCATTTTAATTTGTTATATGATTTAGGGCATGTTAATTATCGACTAACCTATTATGGCCGACTGATCTCAAAACAACCTTTTATTGTCGAGTGAAAGTGGACATCAAAGCATATTATATGTTTCTTGAATTTCTTCTAGCTCGGCATGAGTGAACTATTGATGCTGAGGTTGTGGTTCTTATTAGGGTTTATGCTGAGGTGGCAAATGTGAAATAATAGATAGACTATGGCCATGAGGCATCGATGGGGTAGGCATAAACTAAAGTGGAATGGTGGATGATGTATGGTCTATGTGAGTGGAATGATACGAAAGAGAATGGCTGGATGGGATGCTGAGGAGGTGCCCTGATAGGACAAAAACGAACAACCTAGATGTGATATTGGTATGTCAGATGATCTACCACATAAGGATATGTTCTTCTAGCGACGCATCTATATGTTTCAATATTGCATGAAATCATACAAAAGTGATCAAGGAGATAGTATATCAAATTAAATGCAATAATATTAGAAGTTAAATCAGCACGTTTAAATGTTTAACATATATATCAAATTAATTGCAATAATATACTTTAATTCATTTAAGTAAAATCCTAGAATTCATCTTAATTTAAGCATCATCCTCTTTATCTTCATCGTCTTCAACTTTTTCACTATCGTCATCTTCTTCATCAATATGTAGAGCCTCATTAAGCTCTTCTTCCTCGACTGGTATTAATGGCACATTTTGGTCACACAAAGAGGCTACAATATCATTAGCAGGGATGTGTCTCACAATTGCACCCTATTCGTTTTGGTAAACCAATTCTAATGTGTGTTCAACATCAACTTGGCCTTCCGCTTTACTTTTGATGATAGCAAACCATCGTATCTTTCACAATTTTTTCCAAGATACTTAACAAAGTAAACTTGTTGAGCCTATTGTACGATTAGGAAAGGGTCATATTTTCTATACCTCCTCGATTGCTTTACTTCAATAATTTCGCACTTTGGATGTGCAATGCGAGTTCCTTTTCAAGGTATAGAATCAAACCACTCACATTTGAATAATACAACTCTTTTTATTGGTTCACCAGTGTACTCCAATTCCAAAATTTCATTTAAAATCCCATCGTAGCCATCGTCATCTGTTGTATCATCATAACTTCCTTTCACCCATATCCTACAATTCATCGTCTTATTTCCTTGACTTCATAATGAAGTGAGAAATTTGAAATTGCTTATTTCCCATACTACAATTAATCAAATTAGAGGATATAACCAATTCAATTAAGTCAATTGGACATTTTTCCCAGTTCAATTGAAATAATCGTGCATTTCCCCCAACTTAATTGAACATTTTGTTAATTTCAATTACATCACTATACAATTGAGGAATGTTCAATTGAGTCAATTGCTTGTTTCCCATGCTACAATTGATTGAATTAGAAAATGTACCCAATTCAATCAGGTTAATTAAACATTTTGCCTAGTTTAATTGAAATAATCGTGCATTTCCCCCAACTCAATTGAACAGTTTGTTCATTTCAATTACATCAACTGCACATTTGAGATACATTCAATTCAGTCAATTGTTTTTTTCCCACAATACAATTGATAGAGTTATATGATGTACCTAAGCCAATCAAGTCAATTAAATATTTTTCCTAGTTCAATTTAAATAATTGTGCATGTCCCCCAATTCAATTGAACATTATGTTCCATTTATTTACGCCAATTGCACATTTGAGTAATGTTCAGATTAAATTGCTTATTTCCCATATACTACAATTGATCAAATTAGAGGGTGTACCCAATTCAATTAAATCAATTTAACATTTTACCCAACTCAGTTGAAATAATCGTACATTTATCCCAATTCAATTGAAAAAATCTATAGTTTTTTCCAATTCATTGGGACAATATTTTGTGCCATTCAATTAATTGAGTCTACTCTATATATATATATATATATATATATATATTTCAAGTTAGATTACATGAAATAAATTACATACATGTTTAAACACAATGATAATAATTCAAGTTAGATTACATGTAATAAATTACATACATGTTTAAACACAATGATAATAATTAAATATATTTATTACAAAGTTATAGCAAATATACAAATAATTACAAATTTAATAAATAAAAATTCAAAATTTTGGTCGAATTTTGGAGGACACATATTTTGCCATACTAATGTACATACACTTTGGGTTAGAAGTTCTCCCATATGAGAGCGTTTTTTTCTCTTGGGTGAGGGGCAGTACCTCGTATGAGGGTTTGGGTCTTGGAATAGAGTTTTCCTAGTCCATGGAAGTATTTTCTCTAGCTGCTTTTGGATTATTTCTTTATGTTTTCACTTGTTAATTCCCTCTCTTATTGCTTCCCTCTCTTGTATTTTTGTTCTCTTTTTAGGGTCTCCCCTCTGACGATTGGTCCCGGTAATGATAGTTCTACCTAATTCACTCTTGGAATCTTGGCTTGCCATGGAGTAGGAATAGGAATAGGTTAATAAAGCTTTGAGCCTTCGTGTAGATGAGGCAGAGGTGTTTGGCATTTTATTTGATGCTTGGGATGCTAACCCTAATGCCGAAAAGTTCCTAGTGGTGGGCTAGGTGCATACAAAAAAGCCACTTAACTTTGACTAGCTAAAAGTCCTCCCTTAAGGCAATGATGAACCCGGTGATGGGAATGGAGGTGCACTACCTAGCCAATGGACGATACTTGCTGGTGTTTAATCATAAAGTTGATTGGGCTAAGGTTTTGGAGAGCTGTCCTTGGACTTTCGAAAAGTATGTTCTTGTCCTTAAGTTGATAGACGTCGATGAAGATCCTACGCAAGTGGACCTAGGGTGGGAGGAGTTCTAAGTGCACATTCATGGCCTTCTAGTGCACAATATGACAATGGACATGACAACGACTATCAGTAATGTTGTGGGAAGATTCAAGGATGTTGATCTAGGCTAGGAGGGAAGAACCCAAGGAGATAGCATGCGGGTGCGGCTGGCACTTGACATATCCTTGTTACTTAGACTTTACCTGAAAATCAAGAATCTGATGAAGAAGGAACTAACGGTAACATTTACGTATGAACGACTGGAGAATTTCTATTATTTGTATTGCCATTGTGACCATATCATGAGGGCGTGCATGCTACCTTTTGAAGATGGTTTCTCAAACCCCATCCCTGACTATCATTTTGGGTCGTGGCTCCGGGAGGAAATGGCTTCAACCATGGCTTCAGGAGGAAGCGACTTTAAGATGTGGCTCTTGCCGGAACTTTGGTACAAGAGAAGGGAGTCATCACGGAGGGCCGAATCTAAGTAGTTATCTGGCTTGTTTAATTAGACCTTGGGATTCTCAGCTCCATGAAAAAAGAAAGCAGATCTTGGATGATTCCTTACTATGCTCTGCAAATACCCTAATCTCGACCTTGATGATACCTTTCTTAATAAAACTCCCTTACAAATCCCTAAAATTACGCCCACTCACCCTAAGATTGTTATCCCATGTACCCAAGCCACATACACCAACCCTACTCTCCCTGATCTTACCCATGCATTGAATTAGCCTAATGTGATACTAGCCCAAACGAACCTCAAATCCACCACAACCCTAATCGTCTTCCAAACCCATACGGGTACACCAAGTACGGCCCTTGTCCAATAGATCCCTAAACACCCCATGGACGGTAACATTGACTACCTTGGTAAATGTTCTCCTTCAACTAGCAAACCACTTTTACTAGAACCTACCCAAGACGAAAAGAAGATGGATCAGCCCTAAGACAAAAATTTCCCCACGTAAACCTGGCACTTCTCATAGTAAACATAAAGCTTATAAATCTCCCTCTTAAAGCCAAAACACTCAAGAATTTGGAAAGAAGCTAGCACCACTTCAACTCAAGCTTGTTAAGGATTTGAGCTCATAGGCAAAGGCTGTCCAGGAGCCTTGTCGAGCATAATGAATCTCTTACTATCATGGCTGGGGGCCTATACAGTTCAATGCCTGGAGAAGATGCTCCAGGAGCATAAATCCTCCCTGGTCTTCCTCTCTGAGACTAGGTACCACAAGAGAAAGATTGAAATTCTTAAGACAAGACTAAACAGGAATGGGGTATGCATGGAGGTAGCTGGGAGAGAATGTGGGCTAGCGTTGCTATGGGATAAAAGTATGGACATTATGCTTCAAAGCCTTTCTAATAATCATATTGACATTGGCGTGAATGATCCGGACAGCCTGAGTAATTGGCGGTTTACATGCTTCTATGGAGAATCAGTGGTACAGAATAGGGGACCTAATTGGAAATTACTTGAATAGCTAAGTCGCGTATCCAAACATCTGTGGATATGTGGTGGGGATTCCAATGAGATCCTGGGATCGATGGAAAATGAGGAAGGTAATCCCAGATGCAGGGATTTCATGAGGCACTAGTTGAGGCAGACTTATTGGACCTAGGCTACATGGGTGATGAGCTTACTTGTTATATTAATCACATGGCTCCAAACAAAGTGAGGGAGAGGCTAGATTGAGTGCTAGCAACCGATTCCTAGAGCAGTATGTTCTTGAGATATAAGTGAGTCACCTTGAAACCATACACTCGGACCATAAGCCTGTACTTGTCACAATGAGGCTATAGCCCCTATGATGCATAATGTCGAAATGCCCTTCTTGTTTCGAGGCAGTATGGATCTAATTTGATGAGTGTCGAGAGATCATTGAACATCAATGGTGTGGAATGGATAGGCACCTCTGCAAGGGACCGATCACAGAGAGTACAAAGGTATAAGAAGGCGGGAGATGGAGGAATTACAGGGCCGGGTAGAGGTAGTATGGAAGTAGCGGGGTAAGGTGGAATGGCTGAATGTGGGAGATCACAAGATATCTTTCTTTCACTCACAAGAAAATATTAGATAGTATACTAATGAGATTTTGGGGTTAGAAGACGAACAAAGGGTGCTCTATTAGATGGAAGGAGAAATATGGAACATTATTTGCATATAATTCTTAAATCTTTTTATTTAGAAAGGGAACCGGATTCAGACATGGAGCAGGTGCTACAAGCTGTAAGTCCAAGATTGAATAAAGTAATCAACAATCGCTTACTGGAACTATTCACAGTAGAGGAGGTCACCCGTGGCCTAAAATAGACGTCACTCAAATCCCCAGGATGGGATGGTATGCCCCCTATTTTTTTATCAGAAGTACTAGTCCATTATTGGTCACGATGTCATTTCTTGTGTCCTGGCCATCTTGAATGATGATATTTTTCTTCGTAAGATGAATTTCGTGTATATCGTCGTAATTCCTAAATGTAAGAAGCTTACTTCGATTACCCAATTTCAGCCCATTAGCCTTTGTACGTGATTTATAAGCTCGCTTCTAAAACATGCGAATAGAGTAAAACCTTTTTTACATGATATTATTTCTAGCTCACAGTTGGCTCTCATCTCGTGTTGTTTGATCTTAGATAATGTCCTTGTTGCATTTGAGTTGAACCACTACCTTAAAAACTATAGGAAAGGGAGTTGGGGTTGTTTTGCACTAAAACTAGATATGAGCAAAGCATACAATAAGGTGGAGTGGTACTTCCTCAATCGAGTCTTGACTGAAATAGGCTTTCACTCGAGATTTGTTCAATTGATTATGTGTTGTGTGTCCACTGTTTCATATTCATTTATGTTACAAGGAAAACAATTTGGATATATGGTCCCGAAGAGGTGAATCCAATAGGGTGATCCACTTTCCCCTTTCTTATTCCTTTTCTATGTAGAAGTCCTCAGTTGCCTAATCCAGAAGGCAGAGTGTGATGGCAGATTGAAGGGCACTGCAATAGCCGTCCATACACCGAGAGTGAGTCATTTGCTTTTCGCAAATGATAGATCGATTTGTGGCTATGTGTCCTAGGAAGCCATGGATTCCATTACTCGAATTTTTGAACAATATGCCAAGGATTCAAGTCAAGTCATTAACCATCAAAAGTCATCTATCACCTTAAGTCCGAATGTGTCAACTTAAGACTTAGGCGAATTGGCAGCAATTTTGGGAGTTCCGATGAGGGCACAACAAGACTTGTATTTGGGACTTCCATTAGTGGTTAGTTAGTCTCAGAAAGTTGTTTTGACCTATAATTAGAACCGAATTATTAATAAGGTTTAGGGTTTTAGGGAAAAGTTAGCAGGGAATGAAGTTTTGGCGAAGGCGGTCCTTCAACCAATTCCTTCGTATGCTATGAGCTACTTTAAATTGCCAGATACATTTATTGGGGACCTCAAACGTGTAATATCTAATTTTTGGTGGCACAACCGAGAGCAATGGAAGATTTACTAATTGGGGTGGAAAGAATTATGCTCAAAGAAAAAGGAGGGTGAACTCGGGTTTCAAAACTTAAAGCTCTTTAACTTAGCTCTCCTAGCCAAGCAAGGATGGTGATTAATTAGAAATCTAGACTCACTGTTGAGCAAAATGTTGAAAGCTAGGTATTTTCCAAATCTTTGTTTCTTCAAAGCGGTGAGAGGCCAGCAACCCTCCTTTACTTAGCAGAGTATATTGGCAGTGAGAGGGTTGCTAGAAAAGGGTGTTAGGTGGCGGGTTGGGGATGGAAGGCATATTCACATTTGGTGGGAGAAGTGGCTTTCTTGGGGGAGTTTGTTTCGCTCTATTCCCATCCATTAGGGAAACAGAGCTCCACAGATAGTACACCAACTGATCGACCATGATAGTGGGACATGGAAGGCAAACCTCTTTGACATTTTGTTCACAAGTGATGATGCCTCTGCTATCAAGAGTATCCTGCTATCAAGCATGGGCTTTCCAGACGTATAGGCTTGGCATTACTTTAATAGTAGGATGTTTTCGGCTAGGAGTGCGTACCACCTTATGGCCGACAAAGAACAGGGAATAGCACCTTCATCATTGTCACCAAAGGCTAACATGGCAAATTGGTCTTAATGTCATTCCCACTGTGCCTAACCTCCAACGATGCCACAACCTAGGAGAATCTCATTGCCCTTTTTGCAGTGACCTAGATGAGGACACCGCCCACACGTTCATCCAATGCACTGGTGGCTTGGTTAATTTGCGAGATATTTGACTTACCTTGGCATATTGTCTCAGATTGACATGGAGATGGTAAACATTAGCATCTAGCTATTATAGAGAAGTTGGGGGCCCAGGAAGTAGGGCTTTTCTCACAATTATTTGGGCAATATGGGACACTCGGAATAAGAAGTTATCGGGCGAGCCTCACATGAATCCGGAGGAGGTAGTCATGTTTCCTCGAACCTATTCTTATAATTACTGGGGCATTAACATGGATACTCTAGAGCTACCAACCTCCACTACCCTGGTTAATTGGTCCCCACTACCTCTGAACAAGATTAAGATCAATTTTGACTGATTTATCTTCAAGAATTTGGCGAAAGTTGGTCTGTTAATCATAGCTCACGATTCACATGGTGTATGCGTAGGGTGGCAGCAGTTTAGACTCCAAGGAAATTGGGAACCAGAACATGTGGAGATGCTTGCTTGATCGAAGGCTATTCACATGGCCATCGTCATGGCTGGCATGATGTACAGTTTGAAGGAGATTACATTAATGCAATTCACAGGACTTGTTCCAATGAGGGAGATCTGTCACCTTTGGGCAATCTGGTAAGAGAGCTTCGGAATTTGAGAAGCCAATTCCAGGAAATTAGTTTTCATTTTGTTAGAAGACACACTAATGTTGTAGCACATCTACTAGCTTGCCATGCTACTACCCTTTGTGAAGGGATTACTATTTTACCTATTATTATGATTGAACAATGTAATTTTGACATTTCTGCTTCTCATTAATAATATTCATTGCCTTTCCTTCCAAAAAAAATTGAGCCTACTGGACTTTTCTCTCTATTCAATTGAATTCATTAAGAAGTTTTTTCTAACTTAACTGGTTCAATTAGACATTTTTCCTAATTAAATTGAGTCAATTAGATGTTTGCTTAACTCAATTGAGTTAATTGCATATTTCTCCCTATTTGATTGAATCAATTGAACATTTTCGCAATTTAATTGCATAAATAGTATATTTCTCCTTTAATTGAATCAATAGCACATTCCCCCCCCCCCCCATTTTTTAACTCGGTTTATTGGATTTTGTTTCCAATTCAATTGATTAAATTAAACATTTTCTGCAACTTAATTGGGTTATTTGCGCATTTCCTTTATTCAGTTGAGTCGAATGAACATTTTTCCTATTCAATTAAGGCAAATAAGCACTTTTCCTATGCAATTGAGTTGCTTGCACATTCAATCCAATTCAATTGAATCAATTGAACATTTCCTCCAAGTTAATAGAGTTGATTAGACATTTTCCCCAATTTCATTAAGTGAGTTGGACATTTTCTCTTATTCAATTGAATTAATTGGATATTGTTCATTGTTTAAATGAGTCAATTCCTCAACTTAATTTAGATCATTGAACATTTTTTTTTCAATTTAATTGAGTTAATTGGACATTCTCTTCTATTCAATTGAGTTAATTATGCCTTTTCCAAGTTAATTAAATCAACTGGAATTTCCCATTATTCAATTGAATAAATGATACATTTCTCACAATTCAGTTAAATCAATTGCATAGTTCCACCAATTCAAATAAGTTAATTAAATATTTTTCCTATTCAATTGAGTCAATTGCACATTTTACCCAACTTAGTTGATTGCATATATCTCCAAATTCAGTTGAGTTAATTAGATATTTCCCCTTACTTAATTAAGCCAATTTCATATTTTTCCTATTCTATTGAATCAATTGCACAATTTTTCATATTCTATTGATTGAATTGGACATTTGTCCCTATTTAACTCGTATGATTTCACATTTTCCCATACTCAATTAAGTCAATTGGGCATTTTCCTTATATTCAATTGAGTCAATTAGTCATCTCCCTAACTTTTTTTTGAATGAAAGCGGTTATTACAATAAATTGAATACATCAATACTCTAAAATAAAAAAAAGAAGAGCAAACTACAATTTGTGATAATCAAATATCAAACATATCAAACTAATATATAGTAGAAACAAACCAGTATACAAGTAGAACAATATTTGCATTCATGGCAATTTAAACCCAGGATCTATAAGGTTGTGGGCCTCCACCTTACTAGGAAAGCAAGGCCTCATTAAATTCATCTCCCCAACTTAATCGGGATAATTACACATTTTCTCAATTCAATTGAAATAAATGGACATTTCCCCTTAATTCATTTAAGTTAATTTGACATTTTCATGTTCAACTGAGTTGATTAGGCATTTTTCTAGTTTAACTAAGTTAATTAAATATTTTTCCCCAATTCAACTAAGTCAATTGGATATTTTTTTCCGCAATTCACTTGAGTCAGTCACATATTTTTCCTATTCAATTGAGTCATTTGGACATTTTCCTCAACTTAATTAAGTCAATTGAGCATTTTTCCCTATTCAATTGAGACAATTGCACATTTTTCTCAATTCAATTGAATTAATTGGACATTTTCATCTATTCAATTAAGTCATTTATGCAATGCCTCCCAAGCTAATTGAGTTGAGATTGGGCATTTTCCTCAATCTAATCAAGTACATTTGTAATTTCCCCCTTGTTAATTGAATGAATATGATATTTCCCCCTATTCAATTGAGTCAATTAGTCATTCCCTAACTTCTCCCCCCAACAGCTAAGTCAATTAGACATTTTTCATATTCAATTGAGTCAATTAGTCATTCCCCAACTTCTTCCCCCAACAACTAAGTCAATTAGACATTTTTCATATTCAATTAAGTTAATTAGGCCTTTTTTCCAACTTAATTGAGTCAATGAGACTATTTGTTTTTTTAATTCAATTGAGTCAATTGGATTTTCCCCAATTCAATTAACTTAGTTGAGAATGAATTGGACATTTTCCTAATTCAATTGAGTTAACTATGCATTCCAATTGAATCAATTAGACATTACGTCCAACTTAATTAAGTCAATTGAACTTTTTCCACATTCAATTGAGTCAATGGGACATTTTTCCTATTTAATTGAGTCAATTGGATGTTTTCCTATTCAACCGAATATTGGACTTCATTCAGTTGAGTCAATTAGATATTTCTTTCATATTTATTAAGTCAATTGATCATTTCATCAACTTAATTGAGACAAATGGACGTAATACTCCAATTTAATTGAGTTAATTTGACCCAATTCAATTGCATTAATTAGACATTTTTCCCAAGTTAATTGAATCACATCTTCGCCTAATTTTATTAAATCAATTGGATATTTTTCACAATTCAATCGTGTCAATTTGATATTTTTTCCAATTCAAGTGAGTTAGTTAGATATGTTTCCCAATTCATTAAGTTAATTGCATATATCTTCCAATTCAATTGAAATAATTGAACATTTCTGCCAACTTAGTTGAGTCAATTAGACATTTTCCCCATTTTAATTAGGTCAATTGGATATTTTCTCTCAGCTCAAATGAGTCAATTGAACACTTTTTCAAATTTTATTGAGACAATTAGACATTTTTCCAAGTCAATTGAGTCACTTTAACATTTTTCTCAATTCAATTGAGTTAATTGGATATTTTTTTCCTATTCAAATGGAGTCAATTTGATATTTTTCTCAATTTAATTAAGTTAATTGGATATTATATCTACTTCAATTGAGTTAATTTGATATTTTTCCTAATTCAATTAGGTCAATGGGGGCGTTTCTCCCAATTTAATTGGTCCAACTGATAGATTTTACCAATTTAATTAATCCAATTAGACCTTTAGGTAATAATATCTATGATATCAAGAGATTAATGTCGCAACTGGTTTGGTGTCAACTGTTGCTCATATTTTGAAGGGACCATGCCACTTTTTCTAAGTGTGAAGGGACCACAAATTTGCCTTATTCTGTTGCTCATGTTATTACCGTTGCTTGAAAATATAACATTATTTGTTTACTTTAAAAAAAACAATCCATTTAGTGCATTTCTCCAACTTAAATGATCTCAATGACCGCTTTTTCTTATTCAATTGGTACAATCAGTTGAATTCACTGACTCATTTTTCCAATCAATGGATTTCATAAATAAATTTATCAAATTAGTGGATTTAACAACTCAATTGATGTGCCGATGAGGCTTAGCTTAAGTAGTGTAGTTGAGGCCCCAGAACTCCTAAGGTCCTAGGTTCGATTCTCCACCGATGCATGTGCGGGTCTTTATTTCTATCTTAATGGTAGGGGTAGTTTAGTGTTCTACTTTAATAGTAGTTTGTTGGTTTATTCGTTACAAAATAGTTTGGTTTGGAAATGATGTAGTTTGGATATGATATAAGCTTAATTAGTATTCTTGGAGTTAATAATGTAATTGATTGATGTAATCAAATGATATGTATTTCAAAAAAAAAAAAAAAAACAGCTCAGTTGATGTTGTTAGTGGATTTTCCCAACTAAATTGATCCAATTGGTCAATTCCAATTAATCTAATTGGTGGAATCCCCAACTTAATTGACTCAATTGGTCGATTTTCCCAACCTAGCTGAGCAAATTGATTGATTCAACCAATTCAATTGATCAAATTGGTGGGTTTCGCAAACTCAATTAATCCAATTGATCAATTTTCCATCTTAATTAATCCAAATCGTACATTCTCCCAACTTAATTCTACATTCTCCTTATTTAATTGAGTTTATTGGGTGTTACCCCCATTCAATTTAGTCAATTGCACATTTACCCAAATTCAATTAAATTAATTGAAAATTTTACCCAACTTAATATAATTGTTCATATATGTCATATGATTTTTTGTAAATACAATATATCTTTCTCGTAAATTCAATGTGATTCCATGACATGAAAAATCATTTTAAAAAAATGAAGTACCATGTTTCCCAAATTCAGCGTGACTTCTAATAGATGCAGTGTGATCTCTAGTAGTCCTTACTATTTTAGGTACAACTCTTTGTACCAAAACCAATTTTGAACACTATTTTAATTATTGTTATTTTGTTGAAAATTGGACATCTATAGATTTAAAATGGAATATGGCTCATAATTTATTCAATTCTCAATCATAGCAGTTTGTTGTGGGATTCCAACCCAAAATCTATCACATTTTGGAACAAGGAATTCTAAACTACCACTGCTCAGTTTTCTAGGTATTACTCTCTATAGAAAAATGATTTTCTAAAACCCTTTTTTGTTAAAAAGTAGACATGCATAGTTCTCTAATGATATATGACTCATAATTTATCTCATTCCAATTAGAGCAGTTTTTCATGAGAATTTCACCCAAAATCTATCACATTTTTGAATAAAGAATTTTAAAACGCCACTACTGAGTTTCAAGAATAGAACTCTATGTAAAAAAAAGGGAAAAATGCACTGTACTCCCCTGTGGTTTGGGAAACAAGCACGCTAGACCCTGTATTTTTTTAATTGTTATAAAAAACCCTATGGTTTTTTAAAGTTGCTCGCCACCCCCTTGATCAAATTAGTCAAATTTTTTAGTTGAATTGACTAAATTACCCTTGCCTATATTTCAATATTACTTTTTCCTTTTTTTATTTTTTCTTCAGTCTTTTTCTTTTTCTTTTTCATTCCTTTTTACGTTTTTTTTTGTCCAGTTTTTCCTTTATCTGATCTCTCTCTCTCTCTCTCTCTCTCTCTCTCTCTCTCATGCCACATTCCTCTCCCTCTCGTCTTCTCACCACCGGCGTCGTCTCTATCCCCGTCATCTTGTCGCCGCCGACACGCATCGGATAGATCTCGTCGTCGCCTCCGCCGCTCATCGGATAGATCTCGCCGCCGCCCATCTTCTCTCTCTCTCTCTGTCTATCTCTCTCAGATTTATCTCGCACCGCCGCCGCCACAGTCACCCACCGCCCTCTATTGCCGGTGAGTCGGGATCTCTCTCTCCCCGATTGTCTTTCTGTCTCGATCTCTCTCTCTCTCTCCCCCCGACTTTCTCTGTGGATCTCTCTCTCTCCCCGACTCTCTTCTCTTTCGATCCGTTTTCTCTCTCCCCAATTCTCTTTCTGTCTTGATCTCTCTTTCTCTGTCTCCCCTATTCTCTTTCTCCCCCGATCTCTCTCTCTCTCTCCCCCAACTCTCTTCTCTCTCGATTCGTTTTCTCTATCCCTGGTTCTCTTTCTCTCTCGATCTGCTCTCTCTCTCTCTCATGTCTCTCTCTCGTTCTGTCTCTCTCTCTCTTTCCCTCTCTTTAAATTTCTCTTGGGTGTTGGCGAGGCTGCGGTGGAGGGCGGCGCCGGGGGTGGATTTGTTGAAAAGTAAATACAAGGAAAATTGAAATTGTTGGATTTGAAAAGTAAATAAAAGGAAAATTGAAATTGTTGGATTTGAAAAGTAAATAAAAGGAAAATTGAAATTGTTTTATAGAAAATAATTAAAAAAAGGTTTAATAATAATATAAATTAATAAGGGTAAAAATGTCATTTTATCCTTAAAAAAATGAAGATGAACTGCACAGTACGCGCGTGCATCACACGAGTGGCAAAGAAGGTTTGTTAAGCTTGATTTTTAAAACCATAGGGTTTTCTATAACAATTAGAAAAACACAGGGTCTAGCGTGCTTGTTTCCCAAATTACAGGGGAGTACAGTGCATTTTTCCCAAAAAAAAAAAAAAGACTTTTAAAACTTTTTTATTCCATAAACTACACAGTTATAACTTTGTAGTGGTATATGTATCACAATTTATTTCATTCTCAACCAAAGAAGACTTTTGCGAGAACTCAACCCAAAATCTATCACATATTTGACTAGAGACTAAAAAGCCACTGCTCAATTTTTTCACTTTTTGAGAATGCATACACTATCACCCACACACGTGCCCTTGCTGGAATTTAAACCCTAATAGTACACTCCCCACACTTTTAAGGTGGGGTACATATCCACTAGGTTAAAGGCCCAAGACACTACTCAATATTTGAAGTATAACTCTTTATAGAAAAATGCTTTCTTGACACCATTTTTTAATTGAAAATTAGACATTCCTAACTTTTTAACAGTGTATGGCACATAACTTATTTCATTTCTAATCAAACCAATTTTTCATGAGAATTCCACTCAAAATGTATTACATATTTGAATAGAGAATTCCAAATATCCAATGCTCAATTTTTTAGGGTTGTGTTGCTCAATAATCCTGGCCAAGATAAGACATTTTTATTATGGCTAGTCATTTGTTTGCATCCTTCATTTGTTAGTTGTAGGTCGAGGCATAATCTTGGTGGACCAGACCCTATTCATGGGACATGTGTTGTAACAACCTAGTAAATTAGATATTATGAATTTATTCTTTAAATTAGACATTATGAACTATGTGATAATCAGTATTTATGTGATTTCATAGTTAAATGTGTAATTACTCTACATGCGTCTTAGCAATATGATTATTTCCTTACTCCATAATTATTAATATATTATTCTCATTATTATTATTATTATTATTATTATTTAAACTCTTAACTTAGTAGCTATATTATATATATATATATATGTGTGTGTGTGTGTGTGTACAACTACTATTATATATATATATATAGATATGTGTGTGTGCTTAATACTTATATAGACATATAAACACGTATATATACATACCTATATCTATAAGAGGTAAATTACTATATATATATATATGTATATAAATAGAGATATACATACAAACATATATTGACACATATATATAGGTACGTATATATATATATGTATCTATTCATTAGCGTTATATATAGATGGATATATATATTTAACTCTATTTTATCATTATTCTCAAAAATATATACATACTTATTTTCAACATTATAAGAGTACTATTCTACATATATAAAATAATTATATTATTTTATTTTATAATATCCAAAATTATATATATCTAGTTATACATTTAATTATTTCTTCCATTATATTAACCTAACCATTTTATGTCCTTTTCATGAAATTGGTGGTGATAAAAATGGATACTTGGAACCTTTAATCCCTAGTATTATCATTAGAGAGATGTGTATTAACCTCTTCCACCAAGATATATTTAATAATTGACTATCTCTTCTACAACTATCTATATATAAATATTTTCTTAAAACTATTATTCCCTTGTCCATTATAATTTCTTGTAGATATTTCCTTTTACTATAAATATTTAGAAAAAAAATACTTTTTTTTTCACAAAATTATATTGTTTTCTAATACTAGACCATAAATATTTTATACCTACAATATATATATATATCTATATATATGTATATATACGAATTTCTATAGATAGGTAACATAAAGAAATATGTCTTAATTTATACCTATTAATTACACATTATCTATTCGTATATATATATACATATTAATTACTAGGCTTATATCTATATAGATACATACGAAATACATATATATTTATAAATGTACATTTTATATATATTATGTTTACACATTATCTATTCGTATATATATATACATATTAATGACTAGGCTTATATCTATATAGATACATACGAAATACATATATATTTATAAATGTACATTTTATATATATTATGTGTGTAAATATATAGATACGATATATATATATATATATTTATGGCTATATATATAATCCTTATAAATATCTTAGATATTCTCCTACAAAAATCTCCCTATATTTATTTGGCAAATCTAGCAAATCTTATGCTTGGAGCATTCTTATACATTTAGGGTTTGAATCATCATTTTAGGCCAACACTTCAACACCATTAGGTTAGTGAATAAGATGATTGCATTTAATGAAAATATCCTAGTTAGATCATGCATTAAATATAGAAAAGGACCTCACAAATCCCGCCTAAAACACACACCTCACACCCACCTTACTCTAAACACACAAAACACTCTATATTTATAAAATATCTCCTACCCATATATATATATATATATATATATATAAACCTTTCTTTTTACCTACATGTATACCTAATAAGCCCTCTATATACTCTCTTTTTCCCTAAAAACATTTGAAAATGTAGAATTATTACCTTTCTCATAAGTATCTTAGGCAACATTGTGACGACCAGATATTCCTTATTATTTAAATAATTAATATGAAATCTCATGCTTCTTGGAAATGTTATTCTTACTTGTTATTTTTAGTTTGATTTTGAGACTAATGTATAATTTGAATGGTAAAGTACTAATTTTCGAATTTTGATTACCATTCTTGGAAAATTCATCTATTAAATACTCATTACTTTTAAAAAATAATATAAATAAGTATTCTAGACTTTTATGCATGGAGAAGATGCAAATTTGAATAAATAACATGATTTTCCAAATTTTAGACGACTTTGACATTCGAATACAATTTTCGAACTTTCTATGTCCTAGATTGCAATTTTTGAAAATATAACTAAAACATTTTTAATTTCTGGAAAATATACATATAATTTCAGATTTATAAAGATTAAATTTCATAATTTTGGAATTTTTCTAAATTAATTATGAATTTTCGGATTTTATGCCCTAAAACCCTAAGAAATGCGTAAATTGTATTTTCTACCCCTAGATATTATTTCTTTACCTAATTATATATATAATACAAGAAAATAACCTACATTTTCAGATTTAAAAGAAGGGTGGACAAATTTTGGGGGATTTTGGGAGACAAAATTGTTAAATGTTAAATACTTGGTGTATGTTAAGTCTTATCCTCCAAGTTTGCTAGAGTTGCTAGATACAATGTATAAATACATTTGGCATACACCTTCTAGAAGTATGAATACATGTTTGGCCATGGTTAAAGTAGAGCAACACTTAAGCTACTTAGACCAAATACTTGGCCAATTAGGGCATTAATTGGAAAATGACTCCATAGTAATCTTCTATGTCTATTACTTAGGGAAAAACATAAAAATCACCACACACACACCCCCCCCCTAAAAATCCGGCCATACACCCCCCATTTCTACTTGTTTTCTTTCACTTTCCCCCACACTCTTTCACTTCTTCAAACCATCTCCCAACCCCACACACTTTCCCTTCTTCAAACCATCTCCCAACCCCACACACTTTCCCTTCTTCAAACCCCTACAAGGCAAGAAAGACTATCAAGGTAGAAATTTGCCTATGGCATGAGCTAGGACTAGGTTTTATCTTAATCTATTAGCATGTTATCTTCCCTATAAGACCTAGGAGGTCACCACAAGTTGGTTTCCATCTTGGGTTTAAGGGATTTCAAGATGTGTTGATTATATATGCGAATATGATGATTATGATGTTGCTTTGAGCATGTTTGGTTAAATTCTAGAACAAGCATGCTGAAATTGTTGTAATTATGCTATGTTATTATATTTTATACCTTTTTAGAGTCTTATATATGTGCTAGAAGCTAGAATTTTATGTTTTCCAAGCTGAAATTTCGAGTTGCACACATGCTGGAAATCACTGTTCATACAGAAAAACTTTGTTTCCAAAGGGGAAAAGTTCGATTTTTGCACTGCTGGAAAACCCAAAAATTTCAAACCAAAAACCTAGTTTATATACTTTAAATTCAGTGTAGAATAAGTTGTAGAAATAGGTTTTTAAAATCTAGAGGTTTGGATTGCGAAAGCCGAAAATTTCAGAAGTTGCGCGCTAAATCGTTTTGCGTCGTAGTCTGAAAGTTTCAGGTTTCGTGAACTGAAAATCCGGAAATTTATACTCTAAAAGTCTATTTTAAAACTTTGGGAATATATGTGTGGATTTCCAGTAGGTTTTAAGTTGGAATTTCAGTAGTTGAAAGCTAAAAATTTCAGTTCGAAAATGTAAAAGTCGATTTCGCAAAATTGTGAATTTTTGGTACTTTGTGCTAAGTTGAGCTGAAACAGTTAGTTGTGATAAAATTGTGATTTGTATGTGTTGGAATTATGTATGAAAGGGCCCTATATGTGTTCGGTATGGATGGGGTTAGAGTTCGACCGGGGGCAATGGGCTTGCCGGTCTTAAACCAGTTCTCGCCATCCATGCCTATTCCCATCTTGCATGGACGGAGTGTTCCATGTATTGGTTGTGGGTCGTAGGTTTTCGGCATATACTCGAGATATGACCACCGGTGTGTTTAGGTTGGGATTGGTGGATTTTGGTGTGATTTCGGTTGGATATCAGTTGAAATTGAATTTCGGCATGGCGAGATAAGGTAGCCGCCCGTCGAGGTGGAAAAAGGGTAAAGAAATGTGTTGGAATGTGATGCTCTATCAGAGCTGAAATTTATGTGATTTGATCAGGAACTGAAATTTCTATGATTTTATGTGTGGTTTTATGTGCTTTTATGACAATATGCAATTTCACACGAACACCTCATGTCTATGCGAATTTCTACTCAACATGTGTATATGTTGACGTTGCTTTCTATTATGTTTTAGCCGGAATTGAGACACCGGAAGATAGGAACGAGAAAGACTTAGGAGGGCGCTTCGAGGCTTTTAGTTAGTTATCTATGCGTTGTGCTAGAAACTTGGTAGTTATGTATATGTTGTGTATATGTAATAAACGACGTTTGTAAACTCATCTTTTGGAATATTAGTAAGCATGTTTGGTTTCATTACATTATAAAATAGCATGTTTTTGTGAGATGGTTATAAATAGATATTTTCATAATTAGCTAGAGGTTTCGGGGCGTTACAAACATAATCTTAAATTATTTTCAAAAAAGGCTTTAACTTGGGTTTACCAAATAATGGTAAAATACCAAGTAATTGCCTAAGTTCACATTTTTTTAGAATTTTAAGCCTCAAATTATTTGTTATACATGTTAATACCATGATAATTATTTTCATGCTATTATACTTTCATAAACATACATGTGTGAACATGATATGTTTATTTATACTTTAATGAAGCTCTATGTGTTATGAGAAAATTATTTCTCAATTACATGTTGGGCCCGAAATATTTCTGGAATGGGTGTGGCTGAGTTTCGCCAGGACATTCTATTGGAGATGCCGGTATTAAGTGTTCCAACCCTCCATCTCCTAATCCCTTCTCATATGGACGGAGTGTTTCATATGAGAGTGGATCGTATGTTTCGGCATATACCCGGGTGATGACCATTGGTGTGACTCGGTTGGGATTGGTGGAATCGTGGAGTGACTCGGTTGGATTGTTTGATAGTGATGGGTTATAAGGCATTACGTCACTCTATGTGACGAACATGGAATATTATGTGATTTTAAATGTTTATGTGCAATTTTCACACACTGGCACCTTATGTGATTGAGTAATAGTTCTACTCAACCGTTGTGTTAACACATTTTACGAACATTCTTTTAGACAAAGATGTTATATCAGAGTGCGCAACGGAAGACCACCGGGCATTGCAACACTTTTACTGTTACTTTTGTATTTTTTTAAATATTAACTTTTTTTTTGTAAAAATGATTATGTAAATTATTTATAAAATATGAAGGGTATTTTTCCGGGTCGTGACATATGTAGTTGCCAATCTCATGAGGGAGGTGAGACTATGTTTGAATGCTATGAGACTAGCTTAAAATATACTACGATTTTATGAGTTTGCCCCTGAAAATTGAAAAACAATGGAGGCGGGCAAGGTCTTGTTTTGCCATTTTCACAATTATATGGCATGTGTCTCACAACCTAATTAAGTAGAGTAAACGACAATGATATTTTCAGATCAAATAGTTAATTGGAGATAGTGCAACAAACCAAACGAGCAACTTCCTGGGTTTACATTAGGTAATCTCCAGTACTACCATTACATACAATTGCATAAAAGTTGGAAAGAAAAGCAGCCTAAAGATATCTCTTTGTAAAAAAAATGTTCTCCTAACACTAAGTTTTTTTTTTTAATAAAAAAAAGACACCCAAGCTTTTCTACAATACATTGTTCATAATACTTTTCATTCACAATCAAAACATTTTTTTGTGAGAATTCAACCAAAAACCTATCAAATTTTCAAATGGAAGATTCTAAACTAGCATTGCCTAGTTTTTTTTAACAATAACTCTTTGTGAAAAATTACTTTCTAAAACTATTTTTTGTTTGAAAACTAGACACCAATAAATTTCTAACGGTATATAGCTTGATAAGCTTAAGAAGTATAAACTTTTGTAAGCGTATTTGATTACCTTTTGTTGAGTTTATCGAGTTTTTAATATTATGACGAAGAAATTCTGGTTAAAATAATTAAAACCTTAAAATTTTCAATGGAAAGTGTTCTTATTAAGAAGTGTATCTTTAAAACTTGTTTTTTTTTTTCAAGATTTATGTTACCCAAATAGCCTTAATAGTTTTACGTGTTGCTAAAACAAGGATGTGGCTTGAGAGTGCCCTATAAAAACTGAAGTCGTTTCCATGAGTCGAGGCCTTTTCCACCGTACATAGGATTCAACAGAATAAAATGGGCCAAAGACTTTTTGAGTTGCCCAAAGACTTTACGAGCATTCATGGAATGAATGTAGAGTGAAACAGCCTCAGCCGCTTTGTCCAGAGAGGGTCGTTGCGGCCATACATAGAAGCCAATCCCTGAGCAATTGAAACTTCCCAAGCAGTTTGTTTGTAGTAGGCCATTTTGGCAAATCAAAACCTAACTAGGAGTTCTAATTCTTGTAGGATTGACCACCTGTTGCCCTACCCTTACTTAAGGAACCCCTCTACATGTTTTTAAGGACTTTTTGGCTCATTTTTGTGGAGAGAACAAGGAGGAAACCTCAAGAAGGATGACAATTCAAAAGCTGAAGTCCAAATCCCCTCAAGGACTCGCCAACAAGACTAGTTTGTTTTTATGTTTTGTTTTCAATTCATTCATGTTTTAGTTTTTATTATATGATGCCTAGCTAAGTCTTTCTTAGGGATTTAGTCTAGTCAAGAGCTCAACTTCTTGTAATGTATTTAAACCTTTTTCATATCTATTTTCATCATTCCTATCTATATTTCAAGAGCATATTTTCTTATGAATTTTTGGTAAATCTTTAAAAGTTATGAGATTTTGTATACGAATTCAAAAGGTTGTTCACAAAATCGGACTAATTTTTATATAAACATAGGGAACGCATAGTTTAAAATAAACACTCCCTTGTGCAATTGGTTAGTTAATTAGTGTGTTGAGCCACAACTATTTAATTAACACAATTCTTACACGTCAGATCTGTAGGCACGTTTATTTTGCCTACGAAAGGATATTAGGAATACTTTTGTGAATTGGATTGTGGATGATATTAATTTGATATCAAGGGGTGTTCGTGTAGTTACTAGAAAGTATTCGATTGACAATGCTTAGGCCCAAACAGATTTTAGTTGATTTTTCTTTAATGTGTTTATTTGCATAGCAATTAGTTTTTTCTTTGATCCTAAATTGAATCTCAAAGTTGACGCTGTAGAGAAGTTACAAATTTGGAACTTGGTAGCCCATTTCACGTAGGAACAACAATCTTGACTCTAAATAACTTTATTACTTTGTTTCGACCCACGCACTTGCGATAATTTTGCAACATAGCTCATAATTTATTTCATTTCCTGTCAAAGCAATTTTTCGTGGTAGTTTAACCTAAACTCTATCATGTTTTTTTTTGCCAAAAAGAAGGATAAAGAGACAAAAGAGAAAGAGAAAGAGAAAGAGAAAGAGAATCAATGGAGGGAAGGAGAGTCAATAACTAGAAACAAAATGGACAGCTAAATGATGACATAAGATGCTAAGTTTGGGTTTAACTTTATTTGTAAGGGTGTAAAGGTCTTTTTAAGACAATTGAGGAGTGAACTCAAACTTGAAATTGTTAGTGGAAATGTGAAACAAACTTTCTTTGACACAAGGACTAAATTCAAAGTTAGAGATGCTCTTGGAGAGATTTTCTTAAATTTCATGTAAGATTTTTATAACAGCACTCTAGACTTTAATACCTTCAACTACTTTCACTTTAGAGATCATCTCCAAATCAAAAAAAAAATTGGACTCTCCATTATCAAGTTCAATTTTGAGTTCACTTCTCAATGACCATGAAAAGACTTCTATACCCTTAAAAAGCAAAGTTAAACTCCAACTCACCTCCTAATGTCATCACCCACTTGTGTATTTTTATTTCCTATCGTTTTAGTTTTTGCCACTATTCCTCTAGCACATTTGGCTCTCATCATATCCTCTTTTTTTTCAAAAAAACAACGGGTTTAATTCTCACGAAAAGTTATGTTGATTGAGAATGAAATAAAATTGTGAGCTATATATCGCTAGAAGGCTACAGATCTCTATTTTTAATTAAAAAAAGAGTGTTAAGGAATTATTTTTTGACAAGAAGTTATACTTATAAAATAGAGCAGTGGGTGTTTTGAATTTTCTGTTACAAATTTAGGTTGAAATATCATCAAAAAAAAGTGCTTTGATTGGGAATGAAATAAATTATTAACCATGTGCTGTTAGAAAGCTATGGATGCTTACTTTTCAAAAAAAGAAAAGATGAACAGTGTTGTGAAACCATTTTATATAGAGAGTTATATTTTAAAAAACCAAGCAATGCAAATTTTGAATTTTTTGCTCAAAAATGTTAAAATTTTTAGGTTGAATTGTCACAAAAAACTATTTCAATTGAGAATTATGAGTCCTATATCATTAAACAGCTATGATTTCTAGTTTTCAATGTAAAAATTATGTTAAAGAATTATTTTTAACAAAAACTTATACTTCAAAACTGAGCATTACCAATTTTGAATTCTCTACTTGAAGATGGTACACATCTTGGGTTAAATTCTCACTGAAAGTTGCTTTGCTTGAGAATAAAATAAAATATGATTCATATATCATTAGAAAAATATGGATTTCTAGCTTATACGAGGTCTTTTTGGTTGGCCAAATGGTGGAGCCTCACATTCCGAGATGTAAGCTGGTGGTCCACCAGTCAAAGAGTCACAAACACATGTGAGACTAGCCAATTTTGCATCAATGTATGCTCTCCGATGCTCAAATTAGTAAGGTTTATGTTTTTGGGGAGAAATTAAGGAGAAGATGAATACTGTATTTTTGCAAATAATGTAAGATATCTTTCTATGGAGGTGGGAGTGTATTTATATGAGATAAGCTATGATTTTACTTGTTTGATGGGGCTAGGTCCCTTTGATTGATGACTAAAAGTACATATGGACGTGCCTTTTGCTTTTTTTGACTTTCCTCTTGTATGGCTTGGACATGCCTTCATTTAATGGGGCTTCATATCCCATGCAACTAACGCTAAAGATATTCCTCAAGAGTAAGCATTAATGGCTCTTGGGACTGACAAGGACTGCTACGTTGTGTCAGATCGTGTTCGGTGGCCACAACTATCGTCACCAATATGGGTCAGTATAGACCTCCTAGGGGTTAGTAGCCACAGATTTTAGTGTCCGTGCCTAACGGACCTCAGGATTCCTGCCCTCGATTTGGCTTGTGTCCCTTGGAGTTGCTTAAGATCTCGTACCTTTCAAGGTGATCCATCAGGTGTTTGTTACCCTTGGTGGTCTGAATCCTTCAAAGAGCCCATCGAGCCCTCCTTCGAGGGTATTTTCCCCTCGGACTTAAATCGTGTGGGGCTAGGGCCCATCTTTGTTTCAAACCTCCACATATATCAGGGCGCTCTAGGGAGACCAAACTCTTCTCGAGGGACTATGATTCCTCCGAGGGTTTTTCTCTCTTTATTATGCCTTAGACTTGTGAGAACTTTTCTTGGCCTAGGTGATGACTAGCCACATCATTAGGTCCCCCACTCTTGAGTTGTCAATAGCGTCAACTTGAAGAGTTACTCTAATGTTTTGACTTCAAAATTTGAAATTCGAATTAAAGGTTGTCTCTTTATCTCTCCTTGGAATGCCACATCCTTTAATGTCTGGCAATCACGTGACTTTTGAAGGATGTGAGGCATGTGCTCCATCTATGTCAGATCGATAGCATGTCTTTTCAAAGGAAGAAGGTGCACCTTTTAACTATTACATTCTTCAATCGTGGCAGGTGACATTTTGTATGGGAGCCTTCAGGGATCTTTTGCCTATAAATACTCCTTTCTCCCTTATTCTTCCCTTTCCACCTTTTCCAAGAACTTTTCCCACCTTTTGGAGAGAGAGCCTAAGCAGGTTTTTAGAGCTACTATGACCTTTTTTCTTGAACACTTCATCACTTTGTCCCAAATTACTCTCTCAACCCCAAATCTACTCTTTTCTTATCTTTTTCTTCTTTGTCTTTCTCTCGTTCTTCTTTTCTTCTCTGAGCTACATCAATGGCACCACAGAGACAACTCATCAACTTTGATGACCCCACTCTTGAGGAAATCATAATGCACCATGGAGGTTCACCTCCCAAACCTATCTCCTAGTACGACAATGATCTTGGCCATGAGGGGTGATGCTCCTTGCCTCATAAACCCTAACCCACCTAACCCAAGTAGAGAGAGGATGCTGAGTCGACAGCCTCGGTGGATGCTCTAGAGTCTACACGTCATAGGGTGAAAGGGGAAAGGGTCAACAAGAGCTCCAGCACCGACGGTACCCATGCGGGGGACCGATATGGGTCACTTCCAAACTTTATCTCTCTAGCGCGACATCTCCGTCAATCTGTCAGAGGAGGAGTTGGTGCAGATTAGGGAGGTGTTTGAAGTTGGCTTGCCCGTACAAATACCAAGCCCAAATCAGAATATGGTTGAGCCCCCAAGTGGGTGTTCAGCCTTCAATATCCACTAGTTCATGGTAGGGCTCCAGATTCCCTTCCCTCAAGAGGTGAAGAGGCTCCTAGATTTAACAAAGGTGTGCCCAAGCTAGCTCATTCCGAACACTATCAGAATCATCAGCGTGTTCATTCTAGTGATGAAATGTCTAAACCAAGAAGCCGACTTGATCAACTTCCTCAAATTTTTCTAGTCGAATGACTCAATGCGCTCTGGACCCAGTGAAATGAATGGAGCCGAGCCTGGGTTCTTTTTTTCTTAACGATGAGCGGCTCAATGAAGATCTTTTACAAGTTTCCCGCGTCCCCCGTGTAAGGACCCGTATTCTCACTCCCATTATGTATAGATATAATTATATGTGTTTATTTTATATTTATAGGTATATGTTTTCATAATGTTAATACTTTGTGTCTCATGTTCGTTTTTCGCAAATGTACAAGTTAGGATTAGTTCTTGTCCTAGTTAAGCATCATATAAACTATATCATTCATGAAAATATATGTATACACATATAGATATGTATATGCTCAGTTTGTGTAATAAGATTTAGAAGATTTTCGGAAAAACCCCTAAAGAATGGATAAATTACATTTTCGACCCCTAGACATTTTTCTTCCCTATTATGCCTAATTATACATAAAATAAGAAAAAACCTACAAGTTTTCAGAAAAATAAAGAGGGGTGGACGAAATTTTTCTGAATATATACATATATATTTTAATTACTTAGTATATACTAGTCTTATTCTCAATTCTTCTACACATACACTTGTACCTACACTTGGACAAACATTTCTAGATGAATGCATACATGTGTGGTCAAGAATAACATAGACTCACACTTAAGACACTAGACTCACACTTGGGTCTTGAGTTGTAAAGAAAATAATCATGAGATTAAGACCCAAGTATATTATAATCTTCCCTCTACATAATAACTATAAGTAATTATACTAGACAAAACCAACCCCACCCACTCACATAAACCAAGCTGCACGACCACACACACTCACACACTCTTTTACCTTCATTTTTGTCCAAATAACCAAAAATTTCAGCCTACTTCCATCCTCACACTTTGCACCCCCTTAAAACTACAAGAACAACCACTACTACTAGAAGGTAGAAACCTTGCCTATGGCATGAGTTAGCTTAGGTTTTTATGAAAGTATTAGCTTCATATCTTCCCCATTAGACCTTAAGAGGTAACCACAAGTTGGTTTCCATCTTGGGTCTTAGGGAATACAAGAAAATTTGGGTAAATGCTTATAGTGACATTATGTGCATCTTGCCCTTGAATGTCTTGAAACCATGCTGAAATTTTACTTGCAATAGGTTCAAATGATGCTTAAGTTATGTATTATAATGTTTGATATTTTTTTTTTACTTCAATCATGTGTTAGAAGATGAAATTTCGTATTTGTCAAGATGAAATTTCAGTTCAACACTTGCCGGAAACACTATTCACAGCGCTGAAAATTTTGTTACAAGGCTGAAAATTCTTATTTTTGCACAACTGAAAAATCCAATTTTTCCAAACTTAAAACCTGTTTTATATGTTGTAATTCCAGTGGACAATAAGCTGGAAAAACAGTTTTTTCAAACTTGTAAAGTTCGGCTTCGAGGGCTGGAAATTTCAGTAGGCGCGCACTTGAGCATTTTGCATCGCAGTCTGAGAATTCCAAGTTTTGTGGGCTGGAAACTCGAAATTTTATCAACCAAAACTTTATTTTACAATATTAGAAACATATTTGTGAAATCCCAGCAGGTTTTAGGCTAGAAATTCCATACTTGCAAACTGAAATTTTCTGCTCGTCGCAAATATTCGCAAACTGCAAATTTTCAGTTCGTAAAGGTTGAAAAATGTGTTCGTTTATGTGAGATCAGTGTGAAAGCATACTGAAATTTTGTAAAACTATGTGTTATGCATGAATTTTATGTGTGCATGTTGGGCCCCAATGTGAATAGGGGTGGATGTGGTCGAGTTCGGCCGGGCGGCGTCGGGCTTGCCGGTCTTAAATTAGTTCTCGACCCTCCATCGTTGCCTAATCCCTCCTTGCATAGACGGAGTGTCTATGTACTGAAGTGGGTCGTAGAAAAATCAGAATATGCCCGGGATATGACCACCGGAGTGATTGGTAGGGAATTGGAGTGTTTGGTTGGAAAAATCGGCACAAAGTGATAAGGTAGCCACCCGTCGAGGTGGAAGAAATCAACTGTGAAATTATGTGATTTATGTTCATAAATTTCTGTGATATGGTGCACAAACCTCATACGATCACCTTATGTTATATGCAAAGTTTCTACTCAATGTGTTGTTGACGTGTTTCATGTAATGTTTTAGCTGATCTTGAGACGAACGGAGTCGCTAGCGAAGGAGACATAGGAAGGTGGTTCGAAGCATTTGGCTAGTTATGCATGTTATAGGATCGAGGTTATTTTGTAGTCACGATCATGTAATAATAAACTTATGTGTACTTTTGGATTTTCGAATAAAAGTATGGGTTGGTTTTACTATTGTTTTGAAAAAGTGGCATGTTTGTGCAAAAATTATAAATCGGGTATTGTCATAATTAGCTAGAAGTTTCAGGTCGTCACACCCCGAGGCTGGACGAAAGAAAAAGTATGTATTTGTCAAGGGTCAAGGACAACTAAGAATGCTCTCATGATGGAGGTAGGCAGCTAGGCCCCAAATCTGCACATGACTTTTGGCATGAGGGGCCCACTTTTGATGAGGGCAAGGCTAAGGACTTGGTCCTCGAAGGTTCTTATATCCAACCTATTTTGATTGAGAAGAATGTCCTCCACGCATGCAGGTTGTGCAGGGCATCTGGAGATTCGGGATCAAGTGAACGCGAAGGAGAAGCACCAAGAGTACCTAGAGCACTTGCGGCCTCTTTGATAGCCCTACAAGAGACCTGTGACTCAAAAGATTCTTGGTAGGAAGAAGAAGCGCATCTAGTGAAGGCTCGAGTAAGAGGGCCACTACTAAAGAGATCCCTAGACCAAAGGGTGAAGAGGCCATCCACATCGAGGAGGTGCCCAGCCTAAAGAGGATACCACCAAAGGGATGCAGATGTCAATCCCCCTATGCAACTGCAAAGGAATCAAACCCTCATGAGGCTCTCTTGAAGAAAGATCCCACGGTCTCTTCAGTTGCACCAAGAAAAATGTTACCCCTGGCTTGCGAGGATCCTCCTTTAGAGAGAGTTAAGGCGGTGGTGGAGGAGGTTACCCCGAGCATCCCAGTTGGGTACACGTTCACTAGATCCACTCCAACAGCCTCGAGGATGGCCATGATCGGGATTGTAATTTGTGAAGGGGGCACGGATGGCTCTCGAAAGAGGGCTAAAAAGAAGGGAGCCTCGAAAGAAAACAAAAGGCACAAGGGCAATCCCATGGACAAGAAAAAGTGCGTTGCTAGCCCTGAGCCTAAGGAGGATACCTACAAGGAGAGGGAAATCCTCAACTTTGGTGATGGAAATATTAGTGAATATGTTAACTTTCACGGGCGTACTATAAACTTGGAAGTCCTCCCCGATGGTTGCTTCTGCACCAACACATCTATGAACGTTAGAATGTTTCATGAGCTTCAACTGAGGGCTAACCATTGCATAATGTACAAGTGCTCCTTGGCCAACTTGGTGACCAGTGTCTCCAACACGATGGTTGTGGTGAGTTCTTCTCTTCCCTTTTTTTATTTTCTCGATTATCTTTTTTTCTTCACTGTTTGTTTTATTTTTGTTTGCTTTTACTTGTTTGCTTTTTTTTAGCTCATACTTTGTATTGCTTTTGCCTCAGGCTGCTATCCCAATTGCCCAACATCTCCTTTGGCGATCCCTTATTTTTCAACAAGGCAGGGCATAGTACAAGAAATTATATTGTGAAGAGAAGAAGAAGATAGTGCTCATTGATCTCAGAAGCACCTTGAGGTAGCCGAGATGGTGGCTGGGGATCATGTGTCCCTAAATAATTCTCTAAACGAGGAGCTGGAGCAGAACAAGGCACTCCTCGAGTCCTCCACATCTCAGGTGAGAGAGCTCGAGAAGAATTGTACCGAGCTCAAAGTGGAGATCAAGAAGATAGCCATCACCTCTAAAAATCTCCAGCTATAGTGAGAGGCAACCAAATAGAAGAGGGACTTCGCCAAAGATCGAATGGAGTTCCCAAATGAAAGCCCGTTAAGTACAAGGCCCATGCCCTAAAACAATATCACGAAGGGTTCGGGATAGACCTCAAGCGTGCTGAATGGGGCTTCTCTCCAAGGCTCAAACGAAGGCTAAAGAGGGCTTTCACACATTTCTTCAAGAGCCCTATGTTTGAGTACATTCATACCTTTTTGAGCTTCAAGGATTCTACAGAGGCTATGGAGCTTATCCTTAATCAACTGGAGGTTCGCGGGGACCTCGACAAGGACTTCAATTGGGAGACTATTGGTCTTGGTTTCATCTAGGAGGTGAACAAGGATCCCCTTTTGCTGGGTCTAACCGCCCTCCGCATTGGGAAGACTCGGCTCCAAAGGTTGACTCATTAAGGAGCTCAGAGAATGAGGATAAGGGAAAGAAGGGGGGAGATAAGGAACCCATTGACATTAGTGGTGATTAGTTTTGAAGGCTTCCCCATTTTGTGTCCCCTTTTTTGTATCTCCTCCAACTAATCAATGAAATTTTATCTCTCCACTTACTCAATCTGCTTTTTATGTTTCTATCATTTTAACAAATTTATTCACTTAATAAGCATATTTAGTTAATGGTTCTCCTAATGGAAATTTGCATTCAAATAACCACCTAAAACATATATTAAAGTGACGAAAAGCATTTAGTCAAACGATAAAGTTTCAAATCATGCAATCGCATTTTTAAAAGTATTCCTCATTTCTTAATGGATACGTGATCATAACAACAAGTATAGCAAGTGGTTATAATTAATAAGTGTGGCAAGTTCCCCATACTAAACTCCCTCCAAAAAGAAGCATTCTAGACACGTAAGACAAAGCATCAACAAATAAGAGAATACAAAAGGGGACTTATCTTTTCTAACATAGAGTTTTCTAGGGTTGGCGGCATTCCAAGGCCTCGTAGTTCCCTTCCTTCCGTGTCCTCTAGTTGGTATGTGTTACTTTGGACACCTTAACCACTTTGTAAGGTCCTTCCCAGTTTGGGTCCAACTTGCCCGCATGCTTAGATACTTTGACTTTTTTAAACACCAGTTCTCCAAGTTGGAAATTCTTGGGAAGCACCCCTTTGTTATAGGCTTAGGCCATGGAGACTTGGTACTTTTGTATTTTAGTCCATGGTTTTCTCATTCGTTCTTTGAGGAGATCGAGTTCCATGATCCAATTTTTTGCATTGTGTGTTTTGATAAAATGGGCAACCCGAGTGGTATGATGTATGATCTCAGCAGGTATAACTACCTCAAAATCGTATACCAAGGCGTAGGGGAAGTCTGTCATGGCTATTTGTAGGGTGCTTCTGTAAGCCCATAGCACTCCTGGCAATTCATTAGACCATTCCTTTTTCAAGGCCTCTAAGAATGTCTTCGAATTCCGCAATATGATCCTCTAGTTCTCCAAGTTGGAAATTCCTAGAAAGCACCGCTTTTTTATAGGATCAGGCCATGGAGACTTGGTACTTTTGTATTTTAGCCCATGCTTGCCTTATTTATTCTTCGAGGAGATCGAGTTCCATGCTCCGATATTTCTCATTGTGTGTTTTCATAAAATAGGCAATTCGAGTGGCGTGATACAGGATCTCAGATGGTATAACTGCCTCGAAACCATATACCAAGGCATAAAGGGAGTCTGTCATAGCTATTCATGGGATAGTTCTATAAGCCCACAACACTCTCGGCAATTCATTAGCCCATTCCCCTTTCAAGGCCTCTAAGAATATCTTCAGATTCTGTAGTATGATCCTGTTCGTTACCTCTGCTTGCCCATTTTCCTGAGGGTTCCTGTTGAGGTGAAGCACTGCTCAATGTTATGATCTAATACCATTTCATAGTATTCCTGCTTTGGAACTAGATTCCATTGGCTAAGATCAGCACCTGAGGGACCCCAAATCAGCAAATTATATTTTTCCAAATGAAAGATCGTATCGAGGCATCTGTGATCTTGAGAACTGCTTCTGCCTTAACCCTATTTAGAGAAATACTCTACTACTACTATTGTGAATTTTCTCTAGACCTTGGACAATGAAAGGGACCAACCATATCAATCCTACACTAATTGAAAGACCAGGATATCTCGACATTCACCATTTTAGCTATAGGCTTGTATGAGAGGATGGCATGGTATTGATAGCTGGGGGATCACCGTGCTTAGTTACATGCGTCCCTCATCATCGTGGGTTAATAAAACCCACCTCGCATGATCTTTCTTTGCGAGAGATCTCCATGACCTTCACAATTTTTGCAATTTCCTTCATGAACCGGCTACAAAGCCTCTTTGGCCTAGCTAGGAATGAAGTACCTCAATGGCGGACCCAAGAAGAATTTCTTGAATAGTTTTCCCTACTCATCGAGGGCATATCTCAAGCACTGAATAGTTTTCCCTACTCATCGAGGGCATATCTCAAGCACTATCGCCTTAGTCTCCTTCTTTGGACTAGATGGGGAGGTTCGTCTTCCTCCCTCAAAAAAGCTAGGATCTTGAACTACCATTTAGATTCATGAAACTAAATGGGAAAAATAAGGTTCGGGCCTCGAGGAGCTGAGGGTCAATCAGCAGATTAGAATATAATTGACTGCTCTCTTGTGCCATTCAGGGCACTGGCGAACTTTGAGAGTGTATCTGCTTTCTCATTTTCTTCTCTCGGCACTTGTTTGAGAATGAAAGTCTTGAACTTGCTCCTTAATGAATTAAAATGGCTCAAATATTCAACCATGGTGACTTCTCGTACTTCATAAGTCCTGGCTATCTGGCTGGCCATGTAACGCCCTGGTACTTCCTAGTATTTTAAAATCAATTTTATATGATTTCATGTTTCATGTGATCATTATATTATGTGAAATCTTTCTTGTAATAAGCACTTTGTGATACATGCATATGTTTGCATACTTATAACAATTGAAATTATTTTCTTTCCTATTCATTTATTGATCATAAAATACAAAATTTTCAAAAATATATATACATATATATATATATATGCAAATTTCGAAATATATATATATATATATAATAGGATTGGATATTTTTACATAAAAACCAAGTTATGAAAATGTCATCCTTATCCAAAATCTTATCCTTATCCAAAATGCCATCTTTATCCAAAATCTTATCCCTATCCAAAATGTCATCTTTATCCAAAATCTTATCCCTATCCAAAATGTCATCCTTATCCAAAATCTTATATCTATCCAAAATGTCATTTTCATCATTAATAATTAAATAATGCTATGTCTTGCCCTAAATTCTATATAAAAGGTTCAATATCTTCATTTTCCACACACTCAACATAAAATCCCGCCTATAAGACCCACACCCACAAAATCTTGCACTTTCAATGTATATATCACACAATATCATTAGTATACCTTTCTATATACATATATATATAGTTACCCCTCTTCTAAACCCATATTTATACATATTAGCCTTTCTATATATCTATATATATACTCTACATTTTGTACTTATAAAGAAGAAGGTGCCTCTTTGAAAGGTAGGAGTATTATTTAACTTCATAAGTAAAATAGGAATTTAAGTATCTTGTAAGTCTTAGATATTTTATGCTTTTATTTTCATTATAGTATTATGTGAAATTATGTGTCTACGTGCACCTATTCAAACACACACGCACCTTATGGGGTTGAATGATATTTCTACTCAACCGTCGCGTTGACTCCTCTTTTCCAATACTTTTTAGACAGAAATGAGGTAGCGGATCAGAGTGGCGCAGCGGAAGCGTTTCGAAGCCATTTACGCAATAGAGTTACTTTTGTATTTGTTTTGAAAATTGTAACTTTTGTATTTTGTACAAATTTTATGTGAAAATAATTATTTATACAACTATGAAAATATTACCGCTGCGCTTTTCAGTCCAACATATTTTAATAAAATATGAAGGGTATTTTTTCGGGTCGTGACAGGCCACAAGTGGGGAGTCAGTGACAGCATATAGGTGTTGAACTCCTTCATGGATGGCTAGTTTGAGTCGGGCAGTTAAGGCCTCATACTCCGCCTCATTTCCTATTACAGGTGGATGCCAGACTCCACCTCACCTATATTGGGGCCACCTAAGTAAAATTCATGTACCCCCCCCTCCCCCCCGAGTGGTGGGTGAGCCATTGACATGTAAGATTCAATAAGTCGGGGTCAGTAGGTTTTCATTCGGGAGGCCCACTCTTTTAAGTACAAAATCTGCCAACGCCTACACTTGTATTGCTATTCTGGGCTAATAGGAGATGTTGAACTCTCCCACCTCAATCACCCACTTGATTAGTCTCCCCAAGGCGTCTAGTTTAGACAAAACCTACCGTAGAGGTTGATTAGTGAGGAGATGATCGAGTGAGATTGTAAGTGCTGTCTTAATCTTCTCACTGAATGTGCAAGGGCTAATATAAACTTCTCAGTTTTGAGGTAATTTTTCTCCAACCCTTGCAACAACTTGTTGAAATAGTACACCAGACGGTGCTTCTTCTCTCGGATGGCTATGATTACCATGCTGATAGCGTCGAGGGATATCGCCAAATATATGTATATGGTTTCACCATGGGTTGGCTTGGCCAAGAGTGGGACTTTGATAGATATTCCTTTAGTTCTTGCAGAGCCTTCTCACACTCAAGAGTCCACTTGAACTCCAAGAGTTTCCTTAGCTCTTTGAAAAATGGCAGGTTCCTATGTATTGACCGTGAAATAAACCGATTCAATACAATGTGACCATAACTTTTGGACATCTTTTACTAATTTGGGGGTCCTAATTCTTTGCAGGGCCTCAATTTTCTTAAGGTTAGCTTCCATCCCTTACTCACTGACTATAAAGCCCAAATATTTTCATCTGCGAACACCAAAAGTGCACTTTAAGGGGTTTAGTTTTAGGCACTTTCTCAATACCTCGAAGAAGCCTTCAAGTGATCCAAATGGTCTTTCTCCTTGGTGCTTTTGATGATCATATCATCAACATGCACATCTACAGTTTCTCCAATAAAATATCTGAATAGAAGATTCACTAACCTTTGGTAAGTTGCCCTCACATTTTTTAGATCGGAGGGATCACCAAAAAGTATTAAACCCCAATTTCCACAACGAACGAGGTTTTGCTCGATCTTGGAGCCATTGAGGTTTCGTAGTACCCCAAGAATGCATCCATCGTGCTCATCATCTCACAGCCTACCGTCAAATCCACTAACTGGTCTATTCGAGGGAGTGGATATGGATCTTTTGGGCAAGCTTTGTTGAGATTTTTCAAGTAATTGCACATCCTCCACTTGTCATGTCCCTTGGGCACCACTATTATGTTGGACAACCATTCAGGAAATTGTATGGGTACAATATTCCGACCTCAATTATCTTGTTTCTTCCTACCTAAAGACTGTTTTCTTTTATTTGATAGGCTTAACTGTTGGGTCCACATTTAACCTATGCACTATCATCCCAGGATCAACTCCCGGGAAATCTGAGGGCTTCCAAGTGAATGTCCCTATTCTCTTAGAGAAATTGGATCATCATCAACTCTTTCCCCCTTCTCCAGATGGGATTCAATCATTGTGGTCTTCTCAGGGTCATCTAGTTCTAGCTCGATGGTTTCGAACTACCAAGTAGAATCGACTCTGGTTTCCTTGACCTTTCTCCTTTTGAAGATGAGCCCTCTAGATTATCTGACTCATCGTCTGAGCCTCCTTCGGGTAAACCTCTCTTCTTTGGTCTGGGCCTTATGCCCAAAAAGACAAAATAGCAAGTCCAAGGATTGATGATGTCACACAGGACCTGCTCAATTCCTGCTCTAGTAAGAAACTTCATGTTCAAATGGTATATCGATACTATTGCCTGAAAGGCATTAAGGGCAGGTCGCCCTAAATTAAGGTTGTAGGGAAAAGGTGTATCGACTACCAAGTAATTCACCATCAGGGTACGTTTGGGGGCTCTTTTTTGAACAAAGTAGGCAGGTTGATTTTTCCCAAGGGAGTGATCTAGGGCCCTACGAGGCCAGTCAAAGGGGTTCTAATTGGCTTGAGGTCCACCTTGTCCATGTCCATCTTCTTGAGGGTGGAAGAGAAAAGGCCTTGGAGGAACTCCCATTTTCGATGAGGGTTTTGGTAATGGAAAAGTTGGCCACGTTTATTGTGACCACAATTAGATAGTCTAAATGCTCTATCAATCCCTCGGGATTCTCAATGGGGACTCTATCCTAGTCAATGAACTCAATGACACTTCCTCTTATCACATTTACTTGTTGTGCTCGCCCAGTCTCCTCGAGAGCAAATCTATTGTACCGAAATTCCTTCCAACTCTCTTTCTTGAGGATTTTGTATCTCCCCTAGCTAGCCCATCAACTATCATATGGATCACCCCTCGAGTGGGATAATGTTGTTCATCAGCTTTTATCAGCCCGTTTTGAGGTGATCTTCCCTTTTGGCTCTATTTCAATATGTAGCTAGCTCATCTAGTGGTGGACCCTAGCCAGGTCGTTAGCCCTTGGGTCTTTGTGGCTATGCTCACAGCAACTGGGCATCTTTTTGCTTGGTCGGCCGGTTGGGATGGTTGTGGCCTATGGTTTCCTGACTCGACCACCTTTTCTTTGTAAGTTTGGCAATAACTTTCTTACGCATAGGAATTGCCTATGATGGGATAGGCTGATCTTCTGGTGTTCATGTGCTAGAGCATTCTCTTTTGGGGATGGGGAAACGCTTTTGAAAAGTAGGCATATGAGGGTTTGATCATCGCATACCCCCAATAGTTATCTTATCCTACTAACTAGAAGGCCCAAGTTTGCTTTGTTGTGACCGTCTCTAGCCCCATTCCAAGAGGTGGGTAGTTAGATGGTCCGTCCTCTTTGCCAATGGAGCTTCACGTCTTATGCAATTAATGTTAAAGATATTCCACAAGAGTAAGCATTGATGGCTCCTTGGACTGACAAGGACGCGTCGTGTCAGATCGTGTTTAGTGGCCACAACTGTCCTCACATGTCTGAGCCAGTAGGGTCTTCCAAGGGGTTGGTAGCCATAGGTTTTAGTTTTGACACCTAAAGGACCTCAAGATTCCTGCCCTCAATTTGGCTTGTGTCCCCCAAAGTTGCTTAAGCACTTAGACTTTTGAGGTGACCCATCGGGTGTTTATCACCCTTGGTAGTTTGAATCCCTCAAGAAGCCCATGCCCTCCTTCGAGGGCATTTTCGTCAGACTTAAATCGGGTAAGGCTTAAGCGCATCCTTCTTTCAAACCTCCACCTGTATTGAGCCACTTTGGGGAGACCAAACTCTCCTCGAGGAACTACAATCTTTTTCTCTCTTTGTTATGATTAAGACTTGGGAGAACTTTTCTTGGCCCAGGTGATGACGTGTACAACGAGGTGAAGACTAGCCACATCACTAGCTCTCAATAAAAAAATTATTGACAAGCGTTTTTCAATAAAGAGTTACACTTAAATTTTTGAGCAGTGCCAGTTTCAAATTCTCTTTTTATAAATGTGATAAATTTTGGGCTGAAATCTCATAAAAAACTTGTTTGATTGAGAATGAAATAAATTATAAGCCGTGTACCTTTGGAAATTCATGAATGTATAATTTTCAAGAAAAAAGGGTGTTAAAAAACTATTTTTTGACAGAGAGTTATACTTAAAAAAATTGAGCATCACCAATTTTGAATTCTCTATTTGAAAAATGTGATAAGTTTTGGATTGAATTCTCATAAAAAAAACCTATGGATGTTTACTTTCTAATAAAAAACCGATGGATGTTTACTTTCTAATAAAAAACCTATGGATGTTTACTTTCTAATAAAAAAAAATGGTGTTGAAAAACCATTTTTCTACAAAGAGTTGCACTTTAAAACTAAGAAGTACTAAAAATGGTGAAGTGTTGTTCGATGCCGTGATCTTGGCACCATTCCATGGTATTTTTGCTCTAAAATTGGGTGTCATTTTTTAAGGACTCGAGGGACCCTAAATTGATAGATAATGTTCTTCCAAATGAAGGCCCGCATTGAGGCATTTGTGATTTTGGGGACGGCCTCTGCTTCCACCCATTCAGAAAAGTACTCCATGGCAACAATTGCAAATTTTCTTTGGCCCTTGGCTAAAGGAAAAGGTCCAACTACATGGATCCCCCACTGGTCAAATGGCTATGAGATCTCGACATTTACCATCTCGACGATAGGTTTATGGGGGAGGTTGGAATGGTATTAGCAGATGGGGTACCGCTGTACGTAATCGCACATGCCTTTCATTATTGTAGGCTAATAGAAACCTCCAACGTGATTCCAGTAGCTCTCTTTGTGGACCGATTGTAACACTTCCTTGGGTCGAACCCAAGAAGGACATTTTGAACAATCTTCTCTCTTCAGTGACGGTGCATCATGAACATTGCCTCCGTTGCCTCCTTCTATAAATTGGGTCAAGAGGCCATTCTCCCACCTTAAGTAGGCCATGACCTCATCCTGAAAAATGGGTTCTTGCTATTGAATGGGGAGAATTGGGTTCACTCTCTGAGCGAACGAGGGCATTTATGCTATCTTAAAGGTGATGGACTAGTCCCTTGTACCCTTTAAGGCACTAACAAATTTTGAGAGTGCATATATTCTCTCATTCTCTTCTCATAAAAACTATTCAAGGATGAAGGTTTTGAAATGCTTCTTCAGGGAGTTAACAAGGTCTAAGTATTTAGACATCGTAGCCTCTCTTGCTTTGTAGGTTTCGACTATCTGATTGGGACCAGTTGGGTGTCGGTGATCGCTCGCAAATGATGAGCTCCTTTTCGAACAGCTAATTCGAGACCAGCAATCAAAGTTTCATTCTCAGCCTCATTATTTGTGAATAGGAAATTTAATTGGATGGTGAACTCCCACTACTAGAAAAATAGCAAATAGCCACAGATTTTAGCCACGGAAAAAATCTATGGCAATTAGCCACGGATTTTTTAAAAAAAATGAAAAAAACTTAGCCACGGGCCGTGGCTATTTTTGGTGGCTAAAATTGGCGTGAAATTTGCCGCCAATTTTTAGCCATGGATTAGCCACGGCCAATCCGTGGCTAATTTAGCCACGGTCAGGCCGTGGCTAACAGCCACGGATTGGCCGTGGCTAAATCAGCCACGGTCTAGCCGTGTCTAACAGCCACGGATTAGCCATGGCCAGACCATGGCTAAAAATCCGTGGCCAAGTTTTTTTTTTTTTTTTGGCATTAAGTATGGTTAGAACTCTTGACTTCTTAGTTGAAGTTAGAGCATTAAACCACTACACCACTTTAACTTTTTATTTAATAATTAGTTTTTGTTATACTTAACTAATATATGTATATTATATATATTGATATATATATATATATAATAAATAATTCTATATATTACATACATATAAGTTTAGATATACTTATATACATGCGTATTTATATATAATTAGATGTATATATATCATATATATATGTACATATATAACATATATTAGATATATAATACATAGATATATTTTTATATAGATGATTGATATATTTCAATGTTTATTTCAATATCAATTCCAATGACGAATGATCGTTTCAATTATTTGACGATATTATAATGTTCTATTGACTTAATATACAACTTAACTTTCATAATTATTTCTTTAGATTTAATTTACCATTTTATTATAATATCACAATATATATGTTGGATTATACTACATATATAAGTATATAAGTGTACTCGTAATCAGTCCGGCCATTTCATCGTTTATTGTCAATTGTTTATATATAAGAGTTAATTATCTGGTTTTGAAAGTTTATAATTGATCAATTGTCATAACTTGTATTATAGTTTTATTAATAATTCAACAACGTATAATTATTATTGATAATTTACAATTTTTAAGTGTAAAATAACTAGGCTAATAAGGCCAAAGTGGTTTAGCCACAGTCTGGCCGTGGCTATTAGCCACGGGCTAGCCATGGTTAGACCGTGGTTTGGCTAGCCACGGTCAGACCGTGGCTAGCCATGGCTAAATTAGCCACGGTCAAGCCGTGGCTATTAGCCACGCCCTAGCTAATTTAGCCATGGCTAGCCACGATCAGACCGTGGCTAGATCGTGGCTAGTTTTTAGCCATAGAATAAAAAAATTTTATTTTTTTGAATCTGATGTGGTTCGAACTCTTATACTCTTGGTTGAAATTAAAGTATTAAACCACTGCACCCCTTTAATTTTTTGTTGAAGAATTAGTTTTTACTGTACTTAACTAATATAAATTATGCGAAATTCTTAATATAAATTATTTAAATAAATATTTTTGATAATTTTTATTTTTGCTATTAAATTTTTTTTATTGTTAATAAATAACTTGTTCAATCACTAAATACTTTTCAATAACAAAAAAAAAAGTCAAAGATTAGTAAAAAAAAAAGAAGAAAGGAATACTTTTCATAATGTGGATTTATGCTATAGAACTATGTGTTTCAAATTATTTTCTTAATTATACATTTAATTTAAAATATTTAAAATTGATGTATATTCATGCAATAAAGTAGATTCAACATAAATGACTTCATTAAATTATGAAAGTTATCCCACAATATAAAGATAGAGCTATACTTAAATACATTTATGAACAAAAAAAGGAAAGCGAGTTTGATTTAACTAGTGATCAAAAATCATTTGATATAACTTGTCAAAAATTAATTTAAATAACTAATTCAACAAAATAAATTCAAATATTTGATTTGTGTATTTAAATTGATTTAGGATTAGGGAAAAATACACTGTACTCCCCTGTGGTTTGGGAAACAAGCGCGTTTAGACCCTGTGTTTTTCTAATTGTTATAGAAAACCCTATGGTTTTAAAAATCAAGCTTAACAAACCTTCTTTGCCACTCGTGTGATGCACGCGCGTACTGTGCAGTTCATCTTCATTTTTTTAAGGATAAAATGACATTTTTACCCATATTAATTTATATTATTATTAAACCTTTTTTAATTATTTTCTATAAAATAATTTCAATTTTCCTTTTATTTACTTTTCAAATCCAACAATTTCAATTTTCCTTTTATTTACTTTTCAACAAATCCACCGCCGACGCCGCCCTCCACCGCAGCCTCGCCAACACCCAAGAGAAATTTAAAGAGAGGGAAAGAGAGAGAGAGAGACAGCAGATTGAGAGAGAAAGAGAACCAGGGATAGAGAAAACGAATCGAGAGAGAAGAGAGTCGGGGGAGAGAGAGAGAGAGAGAGATCGTGGGAGAAAGAGAATAGGGGAGACAGAGAAAGAGAGATCGAGACAGAAAGAGAATTGGGAAGAGAGAAAACAGATCGAAAGAGAAGAGAGTCGGGGAGAGAGAGAGATCCACGGAGAAAGTCGGGGAGAGAGAGAGAGAGAGAGAGATCGAGACAGAAAGACAATCGGGGAGAGAGAGATCCCGACTCACCGGCAACAGAGGGCGGTGGGTGACTGTGGCGGCGGCGGTGCGAGATAAATCTGAGAGAGAGAGACAGAGAGAGAGAGAGAAGACGGGCGGCGGCGAGATCTATCCGGTGAGCGGCGGCGATGATGAGATCTTCCGATGCGTGTCGGTGGCGACAAGATGACGGGGATGGAGACGACGCCGGTGGTGAGAAAACGAGAGGGAGAGAATGAGGCGTGAGAGAGAGAGAGAAAGATCAGATAAAGGAAAAACTGGACAAAAAAACGTAAAAAGGAATTAAAAAGAAAAAGAAAAAGACTAAAGAAAAAATAAAAAAAGGAAAAAGTAATATTGAAATATAGGCAAGGGTAATTTAGTCAATTCAACTAAAAAATTTGACTAATTTGATCAAGGGGGTGGTGAGCAACTTTAAAAAACCATAGGGTTTTCTATAACAATTAGAAAAACACAGGGTCTAGTGTGCTTATTTTCCAAACCACAGGGGAGTACAACGCATTTTTCCCTTAGGATTATTATTCATTTTACTCAATAGGAAAATAAAATTAGTATTTGAAATTGTTGAAATAAATATTTTACCTACATATTTGAAATAAAAAATAAAAAATGGTTAATAAATCAAAAATTAGTAAAACTAATAAATTATAAAAATAGATAATGTATTTAGATAATTTAAATTTAAAATATAACATAGATATATGTTAAATATAAGAAAAATCATTTCACAGCCAAAGATGTCAAGTGGCTTAGTGGCTTTGATGCTGCAATTGCAACCATGAGGTCCATGGTTCAAACCCCATTGAGTGCAAAAATGTTACAATTATCAATATGGCTCTTTTGGGGGGTAGGCTTGGTTTGGGGGTTGGGGGGGTACCTGTGTTGGGTTGGGGTGGGGGGGTGGTCTGTTAGTTATTTGTTTTTATTTTTATTTTTTTTTTAGATTAGCCACGATCAGACTGTGGCTATTGGCCACGGATTAGCCACGGCCTTATATTTTTCAGAATTTTGTGGCCAAATTGGCCACGGCCTGATCGTGGCTAATGTCCGTGGTTAGAAATTAGTGGCCATTAGGCCGTGGCTAATCCGTGGCTGAGTAAGGCCGTGGCTAAATGGCCGTAGCTAATGTTAGCCACGCCACTTGTAGCAACTTGCTCAAATAATATATGGGAGGTGCTTCATTTCTCTGATGGCCATGATCATTGAATTAATAGCCTCGGTGGATACTGCCAAATAGATATATAACATTTCACCAGGGGGGACTTGTCACGGCCCGGAAAAATACCCTTTTATTTTATTAAAATATATTGGATTGAAACGCGTAACGATAAATATTTTTATTGTAATATATAATAATACAGAAATTTACTACAACATAGTGAAATCATAGTTGTACAAAAGTCGTTATATGAGTGAAAATAATAATTTTAGCTAAATAAAAGCTTCGTAATGCCCTCCTCTTCCTCCTGATGGGCTAGAATGTCTTTGCCTAAAAAATGTGTTCACAACACATGTCAACACAATGGTTGAGTAGAAATTTTGCTTAATCACATAAGGTGCTCGTGTGTATCATATGTACACATAGTCATAATATCTCGCATAATATTTCACATAACATTACATTTTGAGTCACTTATTAGTGACTCCCTTATGTCTCCCACAGTACAATATTCCAACCGTTCACATCATTAATCCCCATATTCCATCCGTCCACATCGATTCCATCCGTTCACATCGGTGGCCATATCTCGAGATTATGCCAATTCCCTACAACCAATACCAATACATGGAACACTCCGTCCATGCAAGATGGGATGGATGGCGAGAACTATTTGAAGACCGGCAAGCCCATTGCCGCCCGGCCGAACTCAGCCCCATCTACACCGATAACACATTTAGGCCCGGCATGCACAAATAAAAATTGTCACATAAACATATTCTCACATAATTTCACATAAGGAACATACTTCCATACTTTGGAATAAAAGCATACAAATAGCATATTTTGGAATAATACACATACATGAACATAAGATATGAATATAACTAGAAACATAATTTCTAATAACTTGTAGTACTATAATGAAGCATAATATCATGAGAGTAAAATAATAAACTAGCACTAGAAAGTAACTTATGTAATTAAGGAAATTCCTACCTTGCATACATCAAATATGGAGGTATAATATTTATGAATTAAAGTAGGAACCTATACTTATGAAATTAAGTAAGGTCCCTACCCTAATTAAATAAACATCTACCTTTGAAGAGTGTTTTATGAAATTAAGGGGATATATAGGAGGATAATATGTATATAAGTATGTAAAAAGAAGGGTTTATGTATATATAGATGCGGGTAGAAGATATTTTCTAAATATGGAGTGTTTTGGGTGTTGAAAGTAAGGTAAGTGTGGCTGGGAGTGTTTTAGGCGGGATTTGTATTGTGTGTGTGATGGAAATGAAGATCACCCCCCTTCTATTTATAGTTGTTAGCCAAGAAACAAGATTATTTTATTAGATTTTATCTTGTTAATTAATGTGATCTTCCAACTAAGCTTATCATTAATTATGTTCACACCTAATTGTGGTTGTAAGTTACACAAGTGTTACCCTAAATAATAAGAGTTGTACCCTAAATTATATTATTTGTTAGCCTAAAATGATGATTCAAGCCCTAAACTCATTAGAATGCTCCAGGTATAAGATTTGCTAGATTCACCAAATAAATGTAGGAAGATATTTTAATAAAATATTAACACAAAATCAAATAAAATCAAATAAAATCTGATTTTTATTGTCCTAATCTTATAAAATCTGAAATCATATCTTTATTTCATTAAAAATTCGAATTTGTATTTATTTATTTTTGTAAAAACCAAAAATTAGGGTTTTAGGTCATAAAATCCGAAAATTCATAATTAATTTAGAAACATTTCAAAATTATGAAATTTAATCTTTATAAATCTGAAATTATATGTATATTTCCCAAAAATTAAAAATGTTTTAGTTATATTTTCGAAAATTGAAATAGAATTTCAAAAATTGTGTTAGAATGTCAAATTCATCTAAAATTTGGAAAATCATGTAATTTATTCAAAATTGCATCTTCTCCATGCATAAAAGTCTATAATACTTATTTATATTATTTTTGAAAAGTCATAATATTTAACAGATGAATTTTCCATGAGTGGTAATCGAAATACGAAAATTCACTCTTTACCGTTCAAATTGTAAGTTAATTTCAAAAGCAGATTAAAATTGAAAACAATAAGTAATAATAACATTTCCAAGAAGCAAAAGCTTTTAAATCAATTATTTAAATATTAAGGATTACTGGGGTCGTCTCAGGACTTGGCCAGGAGTGGGGGCTTTGATCGGTATTTGTTCAGCTCTTGTAGGGTCTTCTCGCATTCGGTAGTTAATTTGAACTTCGGGACTTTCCTCAATTTCTTGAAGAATAAAAGGTTTCTATCCACCAACAGTGAGATGAATCTATTCAATGATACAATGTGGCCACACAACTTTTGCACATCCTTCACAAACTTTGTGGTCCCAATCTTCTGCTGAGTCTCGATTTTCTTAGGATTCGCCTCGATCCCTCTCTTGTTAACCTTAAAGCACAAAAACTTTCCCTCCCGAATGCCAAATGTGCATTTTGAGGGGTTTAATTTTAGGCCATACTTTCTCAAAACATGGAAGACGCCCCCCAAGTGCTCGAGGTGGTCCTTTTCTCTGGTACTTTTAACGATCGCATTGTCTACATACACCACTATAGCTTCCCCAATCAAATCTCTAAATGTGAGGTTCACTAACCTTTGGTAAGCCACCCTAGTATTTTTGAGACCGAAAGGTATCACCAAGAAGCAGTAAACTCCTACTTCTACTGTGAATGAGGTCTTGGCCCGATCCTCTGGGGACATCAAAACCTAGTAAGACCCTTGGAACGCATCCATCATGCTCATCATTTAGTAACTTGTTGTCGAGTCTACTAGTTGGTCTATTCAGGGGAGCCGATAGGGGTCCATTAGGTACGCTTTGTTGATATTCTTGAAGTTGTTGCACATCATCCACTTATCTTGTCCCTTGGGGACTACCACCACATTGCATAATCAGTTAGGAAACTATATGGGCATGATATACCCAGCCTCGTGCAACTTATTCATTTCAGCCTCAATGATCGTATTCCTTTCGACCCCAAAGACTCTCATCTTAAACTTTACAGGCTTGATAGAAGAATCCAAGTTTAGGTTGTGGACTATTACCTTGGGGGTCAACTCCTCGAAAATTCAAGCCTTGCCATGCAAACACATCTCTATTATCATGGAGGAATTGGATCAACATAAGTTCTTTCCCCTTTTCCAAGTACGATCCTATCTTCGTGGTCTTCTTAGGGTTACTTTATTCTAGTTTGTTGGTTTTGAACCCCCCAGTGGGCTCAACTCTATTGCCCTTAATTTTTCTCTGATTCACCATTCGAACCTACTTTGGGTGGCCTATCTTTTCTGACTTGGGCTTCATGCCCAACGAAATGGAGTAGCAAGTCCATGCTTTAACAACATAACAGTGGACCTGCCCAACTCTGGCATTCGTGGGGAACTTCATCTTGAGATGGTAAGTTGACATTATCGCCTGAAATACATTGATGGCGGGCACCCCAAGATCAAATTGTAGAAAAAGGAGCATCAACCACCAAGTAGTTTACCATCAAGGTCCGCGTAGTGGGTTCTCTTCCAAGTGAGGTTGGCAGCTTGATCTACTTGAGGGGAGTAATTTGAGATCCCCAAAACCAATTAGCAAAGTTTTGACTGGTTCGAGTCCCACCTTCCCCATGTCCATTTTCTTTAAGGTTGAATAAAATATGACATTGGCAGAACTCCTATTGTCAATAAGGGGTCTTGGTGATGGTGAAATTGGCCACGTTAACTATGACCATCATTGGATAGTATGGTTGCTCCACTAGGACCTTATCATTCTCGGTGAACTCAATAGTGTACCCTTCTATCATGTTCACCTGTTGTGGCCTTTGGGTTTCTTCAAGGGCAAACTAGTCATACTGGAGCTTCCTGCCCCCTCTCTTCCTTGAAGATTTGGTATCTCCTCCTGTAGGTCCACCTGCAATCATATGGATTACCCCTCGAGTGAGCTAATTATCATTCATGGGTCTCTTATCAGCCCTTTTGAGGTTCCTTTCTCTTTTTGGGACCTTTGTAGTTGGGGAAAGAAAGAATGCTCTCGATGAACTTGGGGAAGCCTAGGAGTCATAATACTCCATCTTCTTCACAAATTCCTTGAACTTCCCATCTCGGATTTGCATTTCAATCTCGTCTTGCAGGGTATAGCAGTCTTCAGTATTATACCTATATTGTTTGTGTTAGGTACAATACTTTCGCTCCGCTTGCTCTCTTGCCCTTGAGAATTCTTTTCGGTGTGGGGAATGCATTGATCCTCACAAGGGCATGGATTTCTGTTGGGGTCTTTATGAGTGCTGCATAATCCTTGAACTTTCTTTGAGGGGGATCCCTCTTTTCCTTACCCTTGGCCTTCACCTCTCTGTTGGGCTTACTTCCTCCTTTGGGCATAGCTTTGGTGGTTGATTCACAAAGTTAAGCTCCTCGACTTCTATATAAATGAGATGCTGAATTCTAGCTATATTTTGTGGGACCTGCATGATGATAGCCTTAGCACAACTCTCATTTCTTAAGGCTTGGTAGAGAGCGTGCCTCACGAATTCAATGTTGGTATTGTCGACCCTGAGGAGCTCACTGCTGAAACACTCCATGAACACCCAGAGGGTTTCTCCCTCTTTCTGCTTGATTTTATAGAGGTGCGTATAGGACAATTTGGTAGATGTTTTAGCCAAAACATGGTTAAGGAAACCTATCAGCTAACTCTTCACACGAGGTGATAGATTATGGCTCCAACTTCTTGAACACGACAGGGCTACGCCTTGCAGGATTGTTGAGAACAAACAGGCCCACATAGTTAGGTTGTTAGTAGTGACCCCAACTACATTCTAGTAATGAACGAGATTTTTGTTAGGATCGGTGGAGCCATCATACCTGGGCACCTTTTGTGGGCATGTGTTCTTCCAGGGCTAACCGTGATTTGGCTATCTTCAAGATGAAAAGAGACCGCTCTAGCATTGGGTTGTAGGGTGAAAAGTATCGCGGTACTGCCCCTTTGGTTGCATCTCTAACTCTCTCTTCCTTCACACTTGGAAAGTCGTTCAATCTTCATATGGAGCTAACTAACTTGATGTCATACCCGCGCCAACTCGTCGTCTCTTGGGTCCCTTTGGCTACGATCACGGTGGCAGAGTGCCCCGGACCTAGCTGGGCATCATAATGGTCATGAGGATGGTGCCCACTTTGATTTAGTCCATAGTTCCTTGAGTTGGCCACCTCTTCACAGTAGATAGGGTGGCGACTCTACTATATGCATGAGTTACCTTAGGATGGAATCGGGTGCTCGTTCTGGCGCGAGCGTACCAGAGCATTCATTTCATTTGGTGAAGGAGAGAGCCCTCTAAAGAGCAGGCATATAAGGGTTTGTCCATCACACACTCCAAATAACTATCTTATGTGGTTGACGCGGAGCGTCACGGTCTGCTCCACTACATGCGTCTCCTCTACTATAGTCGGAGGTAGATGATAGGATGGTCCTACTTCAGGGCCGAAGAGAGCTAATGAGGCATCATGACTTTTCCCCTTATAGATGACATTTACACTCTCCTCCCCCTCGCCCCCTTTTGTGTAACTTCTAAGGGGTCATGGTTGTCTTACTAGGAGGGAGCTTCGGAGATGTTGGTTCTTCTAGTGTTTACCATTTTTTTTAAATTAGCTTCGGACAAGAGGGCCTATCCCCTAGGGCTAAAATGATGTGGGGTCTTTTTGGATGACCATGTGGTAGAGCTTGATTGCTCTGAATGACTGGTGGTCCACTTGCCAAAAGGGAAGGAGTGCATATGAGACTAGTTGGTTTTGCCCTGGCATAGGCTTTCCAACGTTCAAGTTAGTACGGTAAATACTATGTTAGTGTTTTTTCGGAAGGGGTGGGGGAACATGATGAACAATATATGTTATTGAGCCTAGAAACGTGAGATACCTTTTTTTGGAGGTCGGAAGCCTTTTTATATGAAAGAGGCCTTGATTTGACTTGGTTGATAGGGGTTGCCCTTTGATTGACATGTAAAGTACAAACAGACATGCTTTTTGTCATTTGTTGGACTTCTCCATGACGAAAAGGTCATACTTTCATTAATGGGGCTTGATTTTACATTTAATGTATATCCTATGCATTAAATATTCAATATGTCCCTTAAGAGAGAGCATTAATGGCACTTGTGACTGAAAGATACCCCCATATTGTGAGTAAGTGTTAGGTGACAGAGGTTATCCATGTCTGACAACGATTCCCATGCTTGAACTTTTGTCCATTCAGCTGAACCCCTTGAGGATCTCATTGGACCCTCCTTCGAGGATATTTTTCTTGGGCTTATGTAAGGTAGGCTTGGGGCATGGTTCCCTCTCGTGGATTTTGTTTTACTCTGTGGCCTCCTTTACTATTGAGCCTCTTTCGACGCCACCTTCCACCGTTTCGAGGGCATTAGCCTACTCACCTAAACTGTTAAGGATTCCCTCCTTTTGGCAGTGCTGACATGTGGAAAAAAAAAAAGGATGTTTGCTACATCATACTCATTTGAATTATGCAAAAATCGATTGTTGTATTGTAACTTTATGATAATATATTTTATGTACTATCCCATTTCTACAAATATTGCATATTTTAAAGTAAGTTTCTTAGAACATACTTCATGTACTCATATCAAGTTTGCAAAATAATTGATCAGTGTATTGCAAGTTTATAAAAATATACTTTCAAGACATTATTTCTATGCTTCAAAAAAAAGTTTGATATTATGCAATTTCAATACTACATATTTCTAAGAAAGTACTGCAAATTAATATTTTTATACTACACGTTAATGATTATAATCTTCATAGTTTGTACATTGATGGACATTATTTCTGTATTTAGAGAAAAAAAAAAGTTTGTTATTATGCAATGGTACTATTGCATATATTCCCAAAAAGTACTTCAAATAGACATTTTCATATTCAAAATCTATCACATTCTTGAATACATAATTCTAAACTAGCAATCGTTAGTATTTTAGCCATTAGGTATAACTCTATGTAAAAAAAAGGCTTCTCTAATGTCATTTACTGATTTTCTATTTTGTTAAGAATTAGACATATTTAGTTTTCCATTTATTTATGGCTCAACATCTAATATGTTCTCAATGAAAAGTAGTTTCTTGTGAGAAGTACACCCAAAATTTGTCACATTCTCGCACACAAATTTCAATCCGTCACTCATTTGTATTTTGAGTGTAACTTCACGCATAAAAATACGTTATCCGCACCACTTTTCTATTAAAAATTAAACATTCGTATCTTATCATTGTTACATGGCTTGCTATCTAGCTTATTTCCAATCAAAGCAGTTTTTCAAGAAAAGTCCACAAAATTCTTTCAAAGCTTTTCAATGAGACACCATATACTTCTAATTTTTGCAAACTTGGCAAACGTGATACTAATATCCATTCCATGAACTCCATGGTTAAATAACCCACCATCTAGACTAAATGACATTTCCATAACTCTCTACCTCCATCGTTCACTAAGTAATAAACTTTTCTTCTTCTCAAACACAACCCAAATATATTTTAGTCAATTATTGATCTTTTTTCTAATTCAAAAACATTACTCTTCACAAAATTAGAAAAAAACTGAAATTATTCAATGTCATTCTCAAAAGAAAATTAATCTCGCCTATTTCTCTAGAAAAAAACCACCTCGGGGCCATTTCTTGTAGCGTCAAATTTATTTATTTATTGATTTGTGAATAATTGAAAATTCAATTCACCATCATGAAATTGAATCTTGTGAAAATGTTTGTTCAATTAACCCATGTTTTTTTGCCCTTAATTTTTCAAACCCAATTTCTTGAACCAATATCTCTTGGTTACACCATCTTCATCAATTTCTTGCGCAACTCTAATTATTCACGTTTTCCTTGCAATAAACTAAATTTATTGGTGAATTCAATTTTTTTGTCATGGAGAATGAATATAAAATATTGAGAGTTTTCATAGAGGGAGACTTTTAGTAGATAAGAAGATATATCGAGAAGAGAAATGTTGGTGGAAGAAGAAGATGATGTGTATTAAAAAATCGATTAAAAAATACATAAAATTAGGGTATTTGAGTTTGTTTCGAAGGTTAGTGAACAGACTCAAAGTTAAACTTTGAAATGGGAAATTAAAAAAAAAAAACTTATAAAACTACTTGCGGGCATAATAGGGGGGAAAAATCCCTTTTCTTAACAATTTGGAGGATAAATTTCGTGAAATTTGTTGAAATTTGAGAGCATTTTTGGAGCAATTTTCTAGATTTTCATTCACCACACAAAACCAAGAATATACAGTGTTCAGCTTAAAAAGGAAGCTACACTCCGGTTGACCAAAAAAACAATGACCAAAGAGGGAAAGCACACTCTTAAAAGATAAGTCGTGCGACACTTATTGAAGATGCCGATGACTGGACAAAAACGTGATAGACTCATAAAAACGTGACTGAAAAGGAAGAAATAACATTGCTGCTAAAAGGAACTAACAACTTCATATTTCAACATTCCCCACTCAAGTTGGAGATTGGTAAAGATCAACCAATCCCAAATTGGACAAAAGAGTAGTAAAACGTGGCATCGGGAGAAACTTCGTGAAGATATCTGCTAGTTGAGATGCAGATCCCGCATGCTGAGGAAGAATAAACCCAGCCTTGTATTGATTGTGCACGATACGACAATCAATGTCAAGGTGCTTCGTGCGCTTGTGGAAAACAGGGTTAGCATTAATGTGTAATGCGGCCTGATTATCAGAATGAAGTGGGATGGGTTGGTAAATTGGTACACCAAGGTCCTTGAGAAGGTAGGCAATCCATTGAAGCTCACACATAGTGAAGGCCATGCTGCGATACTCAGCTTCAACCGTGGAGCGAGAAACAGTAGCTTGCTTCTTTGATTTCCAAGAAACCAAGGAAGTACCGAGAAAGATTCAAAAACCAGTGACAGACCGCCTTGTATCCAGACAACTTGCCCAATCGGCATCACTATAGGCTCCAAGACGAAAAGAACTAGATGAAGAAAAGAATAAGCCAAGAGAAGGACAACCTTTCAAATAGTGTAGCACATGTAACCAGTGGCTGTGTCGGGGAGAATTCATGAATTGGCTAAGCTGTTGGGTTGCATAGGTGATGTCAGGTCTTGTCAAGTTAAGATACAAAAACCTCCCGATCAAGCACCTATATTGGTCTCGCTCTTCAAGTAATGGAGTATCAGGATCATGCAAAAACTGATTTTTAGACAGTGGAACTACAACTGGTTTTCCATCAAGCAAGCCAACATCCCTCAAAATGTCTAACACATACTTACGTTGGTTAAGATACGTCCCAACAGAAGAACGAGCAATCTCAATCCCTAAGAAATACTTAGCATATCCAAGGTCCTTAATAGTGAATTTGTTATGCAAAAACGACTTAACATTTTCAATAGCAGATTCACTAGTTCCTGTGATGAGCACATCGTCCACATACGCCAAGAGAGCCAAGAATTCACCATTGAGCAATGCAGTAAACAAACAACTGTTATGATCAGACTGATTAAAGCCATATTGCTTCAAGGTATGAGTAAACTTAATATGCCACTCTCTTGAGGCTTACTTGAGACCATAAAGAGATCTCACAAGTTTACAAACTTGCCCATCCTTTGCCTTGGTGTATCCCTCTGGGGGTATCATGAAGACTTCTTTATGGAGATAACCATGCAAAAAAGCATTGTTAATGTCCAGCTGATGTAAAACCCAATTCTTAACAGTTACTAGTGCCAGAAACAACCGCACAGTAAACAATTTTGCAATTGGTGAGAAGGAATCAGTAAAGTCAATTCCTTTAACCTGACAGTACCCTTTTGCCTACTGGCTTTGCTTTGTACCTATCCACAATTCCATCCGGTGCATATTTAATTTTGTAAACCCATTTACTACCTATAGGTTTCTTTCCTTTAGGTAGCTCCGTAAGTACCCAAGTCTAGTTTTCCTCTAAAGCCTTTAATTCGGCAGCCATTGCCTCAACCCACGCTGCCTCGCCAGAAGCTTGTTTATAAAATGAAGGCTCAAAAGTGTTAGAAATATTAACCATAAAAGCCAAATATTCCTGATTAAAACAACTGGAGACTTCAGAGGGATGAGTAACAAAAGGGGAACAATTGTTCTTATTGACTTGATCAGCTGAGCCAACTTGAGCAGGTGTAGGTGATTGAATGATTGTAGAAACATAGTCATTGAGCCAACTTGGAGGTTTTCTGTTTCTATTACTAGGCCTTGGTACAACTGGTGGAACAGATGAAGAATGGGCCTCAATGGAAGGAGAGATGGAAGAGGGGTTAACTGAGGAACTGTCATCAAAACAAGGAAGAGGAAGTGGGGTAAGAGGAGTAGGTTCAGGGCTGTATGGGAAGATCTGCTCATGAAAAACAACATCTCTGGACATAAATAGTTTATGAGAATCAAGGTCAAAAACTTTATATCCCTTTTGCCCTTGACTATAACCAAGGAAAAGACATCTCATTGCCCTAGGTTGAAACTTGTCTTTGTGTGGCAAAGTGTTTGTGGCATAACACAAACAACCAAAGACCCCCAGAGTGTGATATTCTTGTGTTTTTCCATATAAGAGATCAAATGGTATTTTCTAGTTTAATTGTGTTTATGGGAGTCTATTAATTAAGTGTGTTCCATAAGAACATATTCTCCCCAAAATTTGACAGGCAAATGGGCTTGAAATAAAAGAGCTCTTGCTAATTGCAATATGTGCCTGTGTTTTCTCTCCACAGTGCCATTTTGCTGGGGTATGTAGGGTATAGATTTTTGATGCACAATCCCAGCATTGGCAAAAAAATTTTGGCACTCCTAACTAAGAAATTCAGTGCCATTATCACTTCTAACTTGCTGAACAGACTTTTGAAATTGAGTTTATATCATTTTGATGAAGTGTGATAAATTAAGTTCTTAACACTTGTGTTTTGTGAGACAGAAGGAAAACCTAGGTTGCCTTACTAAAATCATCTACTATTGTCAAAAAATAGTGAGCTCCTATTATAGAAGCTTGGTGATATGGCCCCCATACATCAAGATGAATTAACTCAAAAGAAGCAATGGCACAAGTTTTACTAGATGGAAAAATCAGTCTATGTTGCTTTGCCAAAGGACATATATTGCAAGGAGGTAAATTAATATCATCTTTGAAGTTCAAAAAATGTAAATGTGACAAGGCTACATAAGAGGCATGCCCAAGCCCCTTATACCAAAGAACAACATTTTGGATTGAAAAATCAGAGACAGAAGAGGCTAGAGTTCTATTACAATGTTTCAAATGTAAGGACAACAAATCTGGATCAAAGCTCTCTGAGTCCTGTATATAGAGTCTTACAATCACCTTCCCCAATGCTAAGATTTGCCCCGTGTCAAGGTCCTGACAGTGCAACAATTTGGAAAGAAGACAAACTTGACTAAATTAGTATTGCAAAGTTTACTCACTGATAGCAGCTTATACTGAAATGATGGAATATAAAGTGTTTGTGAAAGAACAATATTTCTGCTTAGCTGTACATCTCCCACTTCATTCAGCATCTTAACTGTACCATCGGGTAAGTATATAGGAGTAGTAGACTTTACAGCCACAATTTGTGTGAACAGTTTGAAGTTGCGACACAAGTGATTTGAGGCTCTTGTGTCTACTATCCAAACATTTGGGACTAAGGAATCAAGCACACTAAGACTTAAATAAAAAGGAGTGATACCTACAAAGTCATTATAATTTCCCAAGTTCACTAATGCATTATCTTGAACAGTCCTTCCCTTCATGAGTTTGTTCATTTCAAATTGTATCATAGACTGTATTTGTTGAGTAAGTTCTCCTATCATTTCAGAATCATTGCTGATCTTTGTCTCCTTGATTGTGTCAACCATGTTAGCTGTGTTTTTGAACGCCAATTTCTTCCTGTTTTCCATCAATTCTTTGTACCAATCAGGTGTTCCATGTAGTTCAAAACAAGTCTATCTAGTATGCCCTTTGTAATTACAGTTACTGCACACCAGATGCGATTTGTCTCCCTTTCTATCAACACTTGCCTTTCTAAAACCCCCAAACCGCTTGGAGTTGAAGCTCTCCCCCGTATTACAACCTATCTTCTTTGGATTTCCCCCAGTCACCATCATAGCAGTCTGCTCATTGTTATCAATGAATACCGTGTGAATTTCCCTCTGCCTCTCAACTCTAAGGGCCAGAGAATAAGCCTTGTTCACAATTGGTAAAGACTCCATTAACAATATTTGGTTTCTAATATGATCATATCCATCATGCAATCCCATCAAAAACTAAAATAAACACCTTGATGATGTGTAATTAGCTATCTGGTTTGCTAATCCACACGTACACTGTGGGATGGGCATACGACATTGAAGTTCATCCCACAGTTTTTTAGCTTTGTATAATATTGTGCTACTGACTGGTTTCCTTGTGAAACTGAACTTATCTCTCTCTAAAGTTGATACAATAGAGGACCGTTGCATTCACCAAAACGAGCTTCAAGCTCCTCCCAAAGTTCTTTAGGAGATGAAGTAAATAAAAAGGCATCAACTAATTCCCTAGATATAGCAATTAAGATCCATGACTGCACCATGCAATCAACCCTGTTCAAGTGATCAAATTCTATTGACTCCACATCTGGCTTAACACATTTTCCATTTATAAACCCTAATTTCTCCTTCGCACCTAAAGCAATTTTCATAGATCTACTCCAACTGAGGTAGTTGTTTCTAGTTAAGAGAGATGATACCAGCACCATACCTGGGCTATTTGAAGACTGTAGTTGAAGGGGATCTTTATTGTTAGTGTTTTGAGGTGGCTTCATAAGCTGCTGATTCCGATCAAACTCCGCCATTATCAAATGGTAAATTTATACAAAAACCAAGTAGATCGAAGCTCTAACACTCCGTATTCCACAGGATCAAATTTACTCTGGATACCATGTTAAAATCTGAGAGCATTTTTGGAGCAATTTTCTAGATTATCGTTCACCACACAAAACCAGAAACATATAGTGTTCAGCTTAAAAAGGAAGCTACACTCCTGTTAACCAAAAAACCAATGACCGAAGAGGGAAAACGCACTCTTAAAAGATAAGTTGTGCGACACTTATTGAAGACGCCAATGACTTGACAAAAACGTGATGGACTCATAAAAATGTGACTAAAAAGGAAGAAATAACATTGCTGCTAAAAGGAACTAACAACTTCATATTTCAACAAAATTCCTTTTGAGGAAATGCAAAATAAGAAATGCATCTCGCTGGAATTCCATCCAAGTACATCCTGTATATCGCAAATGCAATACGAAAATAAAACCGGAGTTGGACATTTGAATTGCAACGGCGTGTATTGGCACGACATTTTCAATTCTGCTATGTCATCTATGACGTCACTCCCACTCCGGGCCCAGGAATCTATTCTCCCACTCACCGGTTAATAAAGCGTCGATGACCCCAAACTTTACAAGATTCCCAATAAAGTTCAATTCATTCCGAACTCAAAGGGAAGGGAGAGAGAAAAGGATAAAAAGATGATTGAAAGTGAAGAAGAAATCTCTGCTCCACTGAGTAAGTCACCAAAATCCCATTTCAAACTTACTGAAAAAAAATGATTGAAAGGTGACAAATTTTGATTCATCATACTCCTCAAATCAAGAGAAACTCCAAAATGTGCAGTTCAGAAGACCCAGCAGTCGCCGCTGTCCGGGGATGCCTCCGCGTCGGAGCAAGTGGAGAACTCGCCGGTGGAGCAGGTGGCGCTGACGGTCCCGCAGTCCGACGACCTCACACTCCCCGTCGTCACCTTCCGGATGTGGGTCCTGGGGGCCGTGGCCTGCGTTCTTCTCTCCTTCCTCAACCAGTTCTTCTGGTACCGCCGCGAGCCGCTTTCGATCACCGCCATCTCCGCCCAGATCGCGGTGGTGCCCCTCGGCCACCTCATGGCCGCGGCGCTCACGGGGCGGGTGTTCTTCGAGGGGCGGAAATGGGAGTTCAGCCTCAACCCGGGGCGATTCAATGTGAAGGAGCATGTGTTGATCACGATCTTTGCGAACGCGGGGGCGGCGAATCCTTACTCGATCCATATTGTTAGCTCGGTGAAGATATTTTACGGGCAGAGGTTGACTTTCTGGGTGGCGTTGGCAGTGGTTCTAACGACGCAGATTTTGGGTTTTGGATGGGCCGGGATTTTCCGGAGGTACCTGGTCGAGCCCGCCGCCATGTGGTGGCCCCAAAATCTCGTTCAGGTGTCTCTTTTCAGGTTGCCTCCTTGCTCTGCTTTTATGGCCTCTGATATGCGTGTGTTACTATGTTTGGTTCTATTGAGTTTGATTTCTAAGGTGGAAATTATGATTACTATAAAACTATTTCGAGATCTTTGCAGAAAAAATGGGAGATGATGAAATTATGGAATGTTCATGAACATCAGTTATCTGTAAATGCACTTACAAATCCTTTGCCAGTTACTATTGAAGATTTAAAAGTAAACAACTCAGACAGAGTTTCTGATTGCTTTTTGAAATGATGAATCATTGATACCAGTTCACTATAGAGTTTAAGATTCTGAGTAGCAGCATTGTGAACATTGCGGGGGGAGAATTGTTACACTTGATAGCATAGGTGGCTAAAACAAGCTATTCATTGTAGCCAACTTACAAATCTCATGCTTATCCTTGGCACATGAGGAAGTTTCTACAAATATGCTCGACTTAAATCGTCTCAAGGAAAATACATTTTTCCCCTGACTATTACTCACATACTCACTTGCATAAGATTGTACTTGTCATGTCATAGTCTATTACTTCTCTTTATGCATATTTGAAGCTAGAGACTAGACACACGGTTGACTGGAAACTTTTATTGTATAAAACAGTGTGATTGTCTACCCTGATCCCACCTTATTCCTGGAAACAAATAGCAACTAAATACAGAAAATCATTATATAGAGTGAGGACTTAATTATTTTCATTTGACTTGGAGGAGATGTCTTTAGAACCATGTTCAAATGCTCTCTCATTAATGACAAGATATGTAATACATGTATTCAACAATTTGCTTTGCGTTATTAACATTGATGTACACACGTTCACCTGGCATGTATATCCTTTAAAGAAATTGGTTTTTATTAAGCTGCATGAATTTTATACCTCTTGAAGTTGCTATAGGCAAGCATGTCTCTCATCAGCACCAAATTTGTGGCATTCTCAGTTATTAATGAATAGGATTCCATTCAGTTTTGTCAATTGCTGAAGGCTATCTTTAAGATTGTTGGAAGAGAAAAATATGTTCGTGCATTATTCATAGTCGTCTATCTCCTTTATATAGAGATGAAAATAGAAGAATACAAGAGTCCTAAGCAAACTAGAAATAAGATGACAAAGTAATATTAGAATCCTAACCCTACCATGATATGCTAACTTACCAAATATTCTGTTAGACCTTGAAAACAAAGATATGTCCCTGTAACCTGTTCAGTGTCTTTAGAAGCCTGAATGGATCTATAAATTTCAATGAAAGCAACAAAGATATTTTTTTCTTGTAAGTACTTATGAGTTTGGTCTGAAATTTTATTATGTCTTTACTCATCCTTGATGTTAAAGCGATTAAGTTGTCTAATTTGCATTCATTTTTTAATCCTCTACATTTAAATTTCCAGCGCTCTGAGTCCCATAGAGAACCGTTTCGAACCTATCAATAAGAATTACGTTTTAGTTTAAACATATTTCATAGGGTTAATTACAGAAGACCACCTCAGGTTACGTTCGTTTTCATATTATAGGGAGTTTTGTGAATATGGGCCTAACCTTAGGTACCTTTTTACTTAATCCTATTCCATAATGATGAGTTTGTTCTTTCATGAGGTGTGTGACGCTTGTAACTGTTTGGAGATTTAAATTGCAGGGCACTTCACGAGAAAGAAGTAAGAGCCAGGGGATTGTTGACGCGAAATCAGTTCTTCCTCATTGCCTTTCTTTGCAGCTTTGCTTACTATGTATTTCCGGGATACCTTTTCCCAAAACTCACTTCAATTTCCTGGCTTTGCTGGATATTTCCTTCTTCTGTTCTCATCCAACAGCTTGGCTCAGGTCTACATGGTTTAGGAATTGGGGCCATTGGGCTTGATTGGTCCAGCATATCATCATACCTTGGTAGCCCATTAGCTAGCCCATGGTTTGCTACTGCTAACATTGCTGTTGGATATATTCTTTGCACGTACATTGTTACGCCTATTATGTATTGGCTCAATATATATAATGCGAAGACCTTCCCCATATTTTCTGATGACCTCTTTACATCGTACGGGCAAAAATATAACATCTCGGCCATTGTAGATTCAAACTTCCACATCGACTTACAGGCATATGAGCGTGAAGGCCATCTCTATCTCAGCACCTTCTTTGCTATGACCTATGCTTTTAGTTTTGCCTGTCTTACTGCCACCGTTGTTCATGTCCTCCTCTTTCATGGAAGGTAAGATCAAAATAGTAACTTAGGCAGTGATTCATGTTTCTAGTAACTGTATATCATCATATTTTACCATTGTTAAATGCCCCACATCAATTAATTACAATGATGTCGTGTGGTTTATAATGGCTTGTGCAATCCTCCCCTTATGAGCTAGCTTTTGAGGGTGAGTTAGGCACTAGTCCATTTCTTCAACATGGTATCAGAGCAAGCTAGGTCCTGCATTCTAATTGGGCCTCCCACTATCTAATTTCACGCTCCAGGTTGTTTCCCGGTGCTCGGGCCTGGGCGTGTTAACTATCTCCCATAGTGAATAAATAACCAAATATGGTGAGGTTTATAATGGCTTGGGCAATCCTCACCTCATGAGCTACCTTTTGAGGGTGAGTTAGGCACAAGTCCATTTCTTCAACAACCAAGATCTTTCATTGCCAAGACATGGGCATTTCAGCATATTTTGAGCAAAAAATGGTACTGTATTTGTGCAAAAAAGCTTGAGAACACACTTCTGTGTCATAAATTTAACTAGATACGTGGAAAAAATTTTGAGCTGATTGAATCCTCCTCCCCCCCCCCCCCCCCCCAACAAAAAAAAAAAAAATCACTTAGCAATGTAGAGCATATTCTAGCTGGTCATTGGCCTGCAGTTGTTATTGACCCAATGTGAAGGTAAAATGTGAAATTGAGACCACTTAATTTGGCTTGGTGTCCTAGTAAAAATAAACACTGTGCTTGGGCTTATCTTATCTTGCTAGTTAAAGTCTGAAACATCCTATGTATCAAGTAAAATAGGCTTTATTTGCACTCTCTTTTCTTCTTAGGGTCTTAGAACACAAACATAACACGTTATTCCCCCAACCTAAAAAAGAGTCCTCCTTCTTTAGCAGAGTCTTTTGTATGCATACTTGTTAATTCATTTACATAACTCTTTGGTCATTTGGGACAATAGGGTGCAGCTATATAATTATTTAGCATTAGATATTCTGTTGGGCTCCCAAATTGACAGCCTTTTTCAACATTAGAGATCTGTGGCTGCTGAGCAAGTCAGCCGTCAAGGAAAAGAAGATGGATGTACACACCAAGCTCATGCAAAACTACAAGCAAGTTCCAGAGTGGTGGTTCATATGCATTCTTATCATAAACATTGCAGGAACAATATTTATTTGTCAATATTACAATAATCAACTTCAGTTGCCCTGGTGGGGTGTCTTATTAGCATGTGGTCTTGCCTTCTTTTTCACTCTTCCAGTTGGAGTTATCACTGCCACTACAAACCAAGTGAGACTCTTTCCTTTTAGTTAGTTCTAAAGCTGTTTGCAATTCAGCTAATACTTGGTTTTGGCTGGTACATTGAGTCTTGTGCTTTTAGCTAAGTATATGTTTGTTTGCAGTGCATCTTTTTGTTTCCGTGTGTTGATGACTGTAAAATTGATTTGCTCCTGTCTATTTATCTCCTGCAATAAATTTTCCTACCAAGATAAAATTCTTGCTAAATTTAACTTATGATAGAACCCAGTGTCACTTTGTGGTGGATAATAGTCCTTGTTCTTTAGATTTAAGTTTTATAGCTATTACTCTGCTGCTGTTGAGCATGAGCTATTTATGATCAGATACCAGGGCTGAACGTGATCACGGAGTACATAATCGGCTACCTGTATCCAGGATATCCAGTTGCTAACATGTGCTTTAAGGTGTATGGCTATATCAGTATGAAACAAGCACTGATATTTCTCCAAGACCTCAAACTTGGACATTACATGAAAATTCCCCCAAGAGCAATGTTCATGGCCCAGGTTATTTCTCCTTTTGTTATCCCACACAGAGAAAGAGGGTCATGTTGGCTGTGGTTTTGATCATTTTTTCTTTGATTAATTACCAAACATACCCTTGAGGTTGGGCCTGGTTTCACTAAACCCTATGTGGTATGAAAAGTTACGTATATCCCCCTAATGTTTGGTTTTGAATTCCCATGTGCAGCCGGTGGGTAGGGGTATCTTTACCAACATTAGGGACATATTTGCAATTTTTCATGTCATAGGGGGTTTTGTGAAAACGGCCCTAACCTCAGGGATTTTCTGTTATGAACCCTTTTTTCATGTTGCATTCAACAGGTAGTTGGCACCCTGATATCATCACTAGTACATCTAGGAACAGCTTGGTGGCTCATGGACACTGTCCCAAACATTTGTGACAGGGCAGCGCTTCCTTCTGGGAGCCCATGGACATGCCCGGGTGACCATGTATTCTATGATGCCTCTGTCATTTGGGGTTTGATTGGGCCAGAGAGAATATTTGGAGATCTTGGTTACTACTTTGCTATTAATTGGTCTTTTCTAGCTGGGGCCATAGCTCCTATTCTAGTTTGGTTTGCACACAAGGCCTTCCCAAACCTTCAGTGGATTAAATTAATTACAGTACCTGTGCTATTAGTGTCAATAATCAATATGCCTCCAGCTACTGCTGTCAATTACAACAGCTGGATTATAATTGGCTTCTTGTCTGGATATGTTGCATACCGATACTATCGCGGCTGGTGGAGTAGACACAACTATGTGTTATCCGGGGCTCTTGATGCCGGATTAGCTTTCATGGGGGTATTTCTTTATTTGTTCTTAGGTATGGAGCACATCAGTCTTGATTGGTGGGGAAGCGAGACAGATGGATGCCCATTGGCTACCTGCCCTACTGCTAAAGGAATTGTAGTTAAAGGATGCCCCATTTTTTGATTCATTTAGTAACGCTGTGTTCTGTGCGTCTTTTGTTTCAGCTTCTTTATAATTTGAGGCTTTGAGCTCCCTTATTGTATAATGATATACGAGCTCTTAGGACTCGAAAAATCTATGTGTATGCTTTGATATGTATATGAAGAGCTGTGGATGAGAAAAATGTACATGTGTGCTCTGTTGTGAAGGATCAAGTGCCGTGACAAAATAACCAAATTTGAAGAAGGAAAAAGATGCCTGCAGATATTTATCCGAGGTTGTCTCTGTTTCTAGCAGGGTTGAACAGCTCTGACGTCCGAGCAGCAAATCAAGGCAACTTATTGGCCCAACTTTAAATACAGACCATTCATTCATATTCCCAATGTATCCATGTGTTCCTTGTACTGTTGTACACTTATCAGTTATGCTTTCTAAATTATGTTGACAAACAGTAATCTCATTGTAAAGATAAGTGAATTTCTTGAATTATCACCACTCTCTCCTTCATCCTTTTGTTTCTTCTTCACTTTTTGCTGTTTTGACACACATGTATTATACTGATGACACATAGCAAGAGGACAATGGATGGTGTTATCCGTTCTTATCATTTTCCTCCTATGAATCGAGCTATGGTTCCACCCCCCTTTTTTATCCTGAATGATACAAGGATCGATTTAAGATCCATTTTGCCTATGCTTCATGGTGCAAATTCATGGTAGAAACGCAATTTATATATATATATATATTACATCTGTAACGTACACGGCAATGCCTTGTGCTACAGTGCCTATATCTGCCAGTGGGGCATGCAAAACTATAGGCTTCTTGTCAGTTTGTCGTTTGTGTTGTGGGCCTTTTGTTTTTGGGAGAGTCCAACGTCTCCAGCTTCCCAAATGATATTGTCGTCGTGGCAGCAAGAAGCAGTTTTCGGGATTCTTTGCTTCGCATGCCACCTGCACAGGCACCATAGTTTATGAACTTGGAAGGGCGTTTTTTCTTCTTAAGGTGGTAGTTCCCTTGGGTATTCGTGCTTTCACACTCCTGCTTATGTGCTGTAAGATTGTGTTTTTTAGATTAGGTTGTGTATCTCTTTTGATTATTGCTGACTCTGTTTTCATATGTTGCAGGTTAGGCAGGTGATGCTTAGTTGATGTACAGGCTTTCAAGGTTAGTGCATAGTATTTGCTTGAGATGAATATGGCAAGTTCTCATGTCTTCACTTTTTGATTCATTTAAATGCAATGTGGTTATCCACCCTTGCATTTACTATCGTTGGATGTAGATTATGCCAATGTTTATTCTCGTCCTATATTTGTTTTTATGAGGTAAGCTTTTACCAGAAAAGGAAGACGTAGAAGTCCGTATATCCTTGGAGATCTCTGAAGCAGAATGATTTGGTAGGTCAGTGATTTCTACTGGTTCTTCAGTTTGCACTCACAAAATCAGAACTACCAAATATGGGGAATTTTTGCGACTTGTTCTGGCCATTTATATCTTGTACTATGTTAGTGATGACCATCGAGGAAGACCTATGGTTTTCCGATCCACTAGACCTTCTTTGAAGTTGGTTTTCTTGTTTTCCTCGTCTGTTTCCTGTCTTTATTCTGTTTTGCAGCAAGTTTTTCCGCTATAGCTTATTTGGATTATTTTCTTTTCATTAGGCTAATTTGGATTTTAGTTTTGGACACTAATTTGATCTATGTTTCTGTCTGTTTTTGTCGGTTTAGACTTTAGAATTGACTTTGAAGCTGCATTATTTCTGTGTAAGTGTTGTGGTTGTTTGATAAGAAAATCGGTTAGATTTTGGTTTTCAGTGTCATTTTTAGCTTGCAAATCTTTCAGAAAGAGTTTGTGGAGTTAGCATGAAGCCCGATGAAGTTTATTTTTAGTGGCGAAATAAAAAGAAAAGAAAAAAGAGAAGGATGTAGTAGTTTGGTTCCTTGCGTTACCTCATGCTTGGGGTCTGGTGTTCAAACACACCTAAACAACCAACATAAGAACTCCTTTTGGCTTCTGCTTTTTCAGGTCACATGCATTGCTCTTCAAAAGCTATCTCATAGATGAAGAGGCAGCAATTGCATCATCATTTCTCTCTTCTTTGAATGCTGAAAAACCTACTTCTCGATGTGCAGATTATGGTAAACTATCTATTCATTTTTCTTTTGGAATTACTGCAAATTTTAATGAAAGTATTAGAAATTTCTTTCTGTAGCGGTCTCAGGCATCTCTTTCTCCTTAATATGGATTTTTTCTGTAAGACATTTTGTTCCTCGAGATGGTTTGTTTGTATTGCTTGACTATGATGGTGAAATGCTGCTCCAGGATAGAGTTGATAAACCTCCAAGGCAGGAGATTATTTCGGTGTTAAACAGCTTATGTATTAACTCGAAATAAGCAGAAGCATACCGTGATGGTAATAATACTGTGAAATAATACTTGGGTTTCAGCAGAAGCATATGAATTGTGGGTGTTTTTCATTTTCCCAACAACTCCTGGAATACGATCTTCACCATTACATAAGTGCAATTTATGATCAACAAAAAGCAGGAAATACTTTCCAGCCAATATGAGGTTCACATGTTTTTGTTGTTATTTACATTGTAAAACATGTCCATATTGCTCTAGGTCTGAACAGGATTCATCTCCTGGAATAACATGCTGGGTTTTTATTTTCACTCTTTTTTTTTTTCCTGGATTTCTATTTCAGCGTTGCAGGAATATTGCAGGAATTTCATCCATTGATTGATTCTTGATTAGTTAAGCAATCATAGCAACTGAACAGGGTTCTATGTCCTGAAATGAATGTTGAGGCCTTTGGTTTAATGTTCCGTTATACTAATTTCTGTTGATTAATGTTGCTAGTTCCAGTAAAATAAATAGGCTACACTGCATAGTGCTTTTTAGTTTTCCAGTGTGTGCAACGGTGGTCTTGGCATTGCTCTGATTATAGTTGTTTTTGGTTATGATATGCGATTGTGATTCGTAAAAATCTGTTTCACTATCAGGCTTTTTCTGTGTCGATAGTGAACTCGGAGGGGAGCATATGAATTGTAGAATGATAACTGGATGCGGCATCTTGGGTCTTGCATCTTCCGATAGATAGCTATATTCACCTGAAGACAGGTACTGGAGTTTCGTTGCTTCTGATAAAACTTTATATTAGACCATGATATGAATATCTTAATCTGGTGATTGTAGATAGCAAAGAGAGCAGAGCCAGAAGGCTTATGATGCCCATTTGACCAAACTGTCAAAAGAAACAGAAAAAAACAAAAAAAAAAAAAAACTGCAGTATGAGCACTTTCTAGACGAAAGAATCAGGGCAATGAGCGTAAATGGTGAAACTCTTGATCAAAATACACTCATCATTATACAGGAATGTAACATAACTTCCAGAGTAGCTGTGGCAATGATCGGCTTTCCATTTGGATCTAGGATTAGTCGGGATGTCTATTTCTGTCTGGTACTTCAGAGATTCTTGTACTCCTACCTGTCTTTTCTTGTTCTTATTCTTTTTTCTGGTACAGAAATGTGCAGAAAACAAAAACTGGCGAAAATTGTGCTAATCTATATGCTCATTGTCAATCGTCATATAACTTGTGGTACACTGATGTCAAAAAACACATACAAGATAAAAGGAGTACCAGAGTAAATCTAGGAATTGATGGTCAGCGTCACGGACATGTCTCAGGTTTTCTTCTGCCCACCTTGTTCTCTTCTTGTCTTATAATGACCCGTTTGGTAGGGATTATTGGGTGGGATTTAACGGCTATCCTATCCCACCCACCAAAGGAGTGGGATACTACATCCCACTACCAAGACCTTATACACTATCCCAAACTTTTTGCAGAGCAGGATTAAGAGGCCAATTAATCAAATGCCCCACGGTGTAAATGCCGTAAAAGCAATCTATTTCAAACATGAGCAATTTTTTATTTTATTTTATTTATTTATTTTTTATGTAGAAACGCCTTTGCCTCACTTCATGTTTAGAGCAACGGTAGAACAAGATTTATTCTCCATCTTTCACTGAGTTAATAAATGTTTCTTGGTTAGCTTATTAATTCTATGCAGTTGTCGAATTTTTCTTGTCCCTTTCATCTAGGATTTTCGACATTTACTATCACCGAACCACTGATCTTCTTTGAAATGCCCCGACTATGCACACGAAGCTAAAGTGGGTGACATGATTCTAGGGAAAATCTTTCTTAAACATATAGATTTCTATCAGTGCCATTTGCTGGCATGGGCCTGGCCTTTCACTAACGAATATGTCTGATCGGTATCAGATATGGCCAGAGCTGGGAACCGGTGCTGTGTCAAGCAATCCATCTGGTTTTGACGTTTAGTCTTTTCAAATCTAATCTCTTGTTTCTCTTCAATCAGGTGACTTCACTACATTACGTATGTTTGTTGCTTGTCACATTTGCGGCGTTGTCATTTTTTCCCTTCAGAGAATGAACAGTATGCTTGGTTACTGAAGTTGTTTGATGCTAGATGATGAGCTTGAGTTGGAGGTCGGCCTACACGATTGAGCATGATTTTCTTCGTATTTAATGTGTTTTTGTTTTCTTTTAAGGTGAGAATCCTTTTGTATTTTATCTGGTTTTGCTGTTGGTTTCATAATTTTACTGTTGTACTTTCATATACAACGATTGCAATTTGCTGCTATTCAAGCAGGCAGTTAAGCTATCCACTTGGCCTTTTGTTTGCGTGAATGCTCTGTTTCAACATCAGATAGTTGATGTGGTTAGTCACTGATTACATATAGCTGGAGAAACAAAGTTCACATGTACTCTTGTTTAGAGGGTATTAGGGATTCTTTAAAAAAAAGCAATTGGATGCTTTTGGCTACAAAAAAGCTATTTTTTAGTGTTTGTTTAAACAACTGCTACTTAAATTAAGTGGAGAAAAAACAGAAGTAGAAAAGTTAGGGGAAAACAACTTCTATCAACTTGAAAGTGATTTTTGGTATTTTTGTAAATAAATTTAACTTTTTTGAATTGTCAACTACTAACGTTTAATTATTTTTTACTTTTATTTTCAAATACTCTCCACTTTTAATATTAATTTTTGACTGATTTTCACTTTTATTTTCAAGCACTATTCATTTTTACAATTCAATTTTTTCAACTCCAACTTCGCCATAAGCCAAAGCAATTCCAAAGTAATGATGGAGTGATGAATTGTTCTGTTGCTGTGGAAATCTATTCATACAATTGGAAAACATTGCTCTAAGATTTAGGTCATACTTTTAAATCAAAATCCAGAAAATATCAAAAATTTAAATTATTTGAATTGATATGATATTCCAAGTATATTAGAGTGTCTATTAACTTCGATTCTTACCAATTATGAACACAAATAGTCCTGTGGATTTGGAAATTGTATGCCTCAAAGGTGAGGTCTAAGAATTGGGAAAAGCAAAAACGTCTCAATATCAAAGAATTGCAGAAAAAACTAGTAACGCATAAGTTGGGTGTTAGCTTATAAGATGTTAGTAATGAATAATGATAATATTGTAATTAGTTTAGTTGAAAACAAAAGATGTTGGTAGATCTTAAAAATAAGTAAGCATCTTCTTACTTTTTTAAAATGAGCTTATAAACTCCTAAACATCTTATTTTTGGAATTTATAAGCTCATTCCCTTAAAATTTAACCAAACACTCCACCATATTTTATAAATTCCAAAACATCTTATAAGATGTTTTAAGAAGCTTATAAGCTTAGCCAAACACCCTCTTACTGAGGCAATGATCGCAACAAATATAAGAATTTACGACTTAATTCACTACTTCGTGATGCCAATAAAGCGTTGAGACCTTGCGGTTTCTCCTGTTAATTGAGCATGACATCTTTTGTTTTCATATGCTTTTCTTCATTATTTTTTCTAGGTTTTAATTGTAAGTTGGTTCTGTTTGCTATAATTATGGATTTGTTAGACATGAGGAAGAGTGACTGAATTTTAAGAGAATGACAGGCTGAAGCAAAGCCATGGGCATAATACGCTTTGTTCTTTCAATATATAAGTTTGCTTGGTATTATGGATAGAGTCAGAAATTTTTATTTAGAGGCGGTGGGGAAATGAATTTTTATTAAACACTAGTAAAGAACAAGCGCTTTGCACCTAGCCATTAATGTTTATCTTATTTTTCAGAAAAATATTGATTATTACCAAACAAAAAAAAAAAAAAAGAAAAATGTTGATTGTGGTATAAGATACACACATTGAAAATATTTTAGTTTTTTAAAAAAATATTATGAATGAATAAAAACTAATGAAGTTGGCCACTTTATTATATTATTAGATATATCACACTAATAAGGTTATTTTGATTTTTTTTATATATTTTTCTTGATAGTAGCTTTTCTTATCAATAAGCTACTAAGATTAACCTTTCATAGGCTTAGAATATTGTAATTAAAAGTTTTTACAATATCAAATATAAATTTTATTTTTTTTAAGAACTCATATGCCCCTTTAATTGGTTTAAGTTTTTTTTAATAGTGTTTTATGAAATAAATTAAAAGTAGAATTTGTTGTATTGTCCTTTGTTCATTATTTGTAGTATTAGATACTGCGTTTGCAGTTGCACCTGTCTACTATTAAAAGAGAAGCAGAAAGTGATGAGTTTTCCTAGTCTTGTTTTTCTTAATGTTCGATACAGTTTTGACAAGACAATGCCTATACATCTATTAGACCTAATGTTGCTGAATTTTGAGGGAATATGAATTTTTGAAAGTATTCGCCTGTAGCGGGCTGACTAAAATATAAGTTCATTGGTACTACACAAGAAATAATAAGAGGGTCCTCAACTTAGCGGTAGAATATTTGATTGTAAATCAAGAAGTCATTAGTTTGAACCCGATAGGGCCCTTATGACTCCATGACCCAATGGATAAGGTACATGTTCTTTTGTTTTCTTTTTACCACCTATGTTAACTGATCTAAGTTGTGAAGCAAATGAAGAACAGAAGAAATACAAAGTGGAATGGATAAGTTGCTTATAAAGCTTGAGATTTTGGATTCAATCCCTAGTGGAGTCGCTTCCATTTTTTCTTAATTCTTATACACGTTCTTTTGTTTCCTTTTTGCATCTTTGTCGCAACCGATCTGAGCTGTGAACCAAATGAAAAATAGAAGAAATATGAAGTGGAAAATGTCATGGAGAAGGAAAAGACTAAAATAGAAAGTGGACAGTTTATTATTGAAATAATAAGGGACATATCCATTTTATTAATTTTCAATGTTTCAAACCTCAACGAGGATTTAAAAAATTCTTCTATAATTAAGAATCAAGTTCAAATAAAAATTAATTCATCATAGGTTAAACATATTTTGCTCCCACCAATTATATATATGCCTTATTCACACTCTATGCTAATTAATATAATATATATTTTTTAATATAAATTAATCCAACTCTTCTATATCTAGACTATTATGAAACTCAAGTACCACTTAAATAATATCACTCTTAGTGATAATTAAGTGGATTAGTAATATTATTAAAAATAATTTATTTATTTTTTCAATAATTGCTTGATAACATACTTATATTTGTATGCCTTTAAGTCCTTTAGAATTTTATTGTTAATTAGGCATTAATTAATGAAGCATATTAGTTAGGGGTGGCAATTTAGGTGGGTCGGGTGGGTTTGGGTTAGGTTGAGGTAGGAGTATAACACAAAATTTCGCAATTCCAACCGAACCCATGATTTGTCAAATCCATAACTTAACTTGGATGTGTTCGTGTCAACCCTGGTTAACCTGTTTTAAATAAAAATTTTAACTTTTTAATGAAAAAATTAAAGCAATTATAATTTATTAGTCAAAAGTTGATTGTTTTCCCCTTAATTTTTCATTTGGCTAACTATACTATATATACATTATTTTGTGTGCACTACAAAAAAGCACCCATTCACGAAGTTTACCAAAAATTTTGCGGCAAAGAGATTTTTAGATTTTGTCGCAATTTTAGAGTTTCATCACATCATGTGATGAATAATGACAGAATTCAATGTAAATAGAACTAATAAAAAATTAGTAACAAGACATTTACTAACAATTTTGTTATAAATGAAATCTAGCATAGAAAACTAAATCTGTAATTGATTAGTCACAAAAAGGTATACATTCTTGTAGTGATGGTCGGCTACGTACAAAATACATGTTTGGAATTTACAATAGAAATTAATGGGTTCATTTCCTACTCTATTTTATTTAAATTTTATTTATAATATACTATAAAAATGTTTGATAAAAAAATTTCATTCAATATTAAAATAAATCAATATAAAACTTCAATGAATGCAAATCAATAATAAAAGGAAGAAGATATACTTTTTTGGAGGGAAGAAGAAGATGATAACTAACATAATTATAGTTTTCCATTCAAATTGACTTTTCACTTATTAAAAAGATTTAGGGTTAATTACATCTACACCCCCTACGAGTTTATGAAATTCCCAACAGTACCCCTTTTAGATGAAAAATTATACATACACCCCCTTTAAAATATTAAAATTACAGATGCACCCCTTCCCAGTAGGGTTCCGGTGAAAAAGTGTTAGCCAAAAATTTATGTGATTTGATTATTTTACCCTTGCTAATTTTCCAAACTTAGAAGGGGCTTGAATGTAATTTTTAAAGTAGAGAGAGGGTGTATGCGTAATTTTTTATGAAAGTAATTAACTGTTACATTTTTAAAATTTGACCCTTGAAAATTTAAAAATGCCAATTTATGATTGATTTTGACTATTAAAGCTGCTCTTCTCTCTCTCTCTCTCTCTCTATATATATATATATATATCACTATTACAACTTTATTCGACATGAATTTAGTTTAAAGTATATATATATATGTTTTTTCTTTTTTCTAGCTATTCTTATAGGTTGTGTTTGGTGTGGGTTTATGTACGGAATTATATGTATCCCACCTATAATTATGTTTGGTAGATTTTTTTTTTTAGCCCTTTAAAAAGTATAGGTCCGGTTTCTTATTCATCTATTTATGGGATAACCCATCCCACTATGGGGATGGAATGTGTAATTCACTTGATTTGGATTGGGCTGATAAAAGTTATAATTTACTGTATTACACTTAAATATATATATGAAGTGGTTTAAATTAAAAAAAAATTCGTGATTTGCTTCAAATCTATATGGAAAAAAGAATACTACCAAACATAATTTGAAGGATATATAATGAAATAATACTTACAACCAAATATATTAATGCAATGAATTGATAACAAATTTATAACATATTTATCCAATGATTTTACTATCACACACAATCCTATACTACTACCAAATGCAACCCTAGTGTCTTATGTTGAAATACAAGAAGGATAGATGCCAAAAAAAAACAAAAATCAATTCAGCTTGAAAACGAGCATCGTGATAGCGAATACGAATGAAAATCATGGTGATTGTAGTATTATTGTCCAACTCATAGGTACTCTCATTGGTGTCTTCCCTACTTACATGAAGAAAAAGAGGCTTCAATGGTGCCACATGAATGAATGAGGCCGTAACATATGCTGATTAAGAAGCTCTACCTAAAGATGCTTATAGGGCAACATTGTGCCAAAGCTTCTGACGTTTAACATCATATTGCTTGCTATTTATTTATTTTTCCAAATTGTTGAGTCTATCACTAACTAATTAGTATTATTATTGAACCCTTTATTGTCAATAATATAGTATCTTTCATATTTTCATATAGCTTTGATAAGTTATTTTGTATGTATTGTTTTCAATTGTGAATGTATGGTTAGACTTGAATATTAAAAAAAGGCTTGATTTTTTACACACTTCTTTTGGCAAAACTCTATTACATAATATATACAAATATATTTCAGGTTACAAGAGCTATATGGAAGTAAAAAAAATATAATATCATTGACAACATATGAAAATAGGAAGGATACAATATTTTTCAACAAATTAAAGCGTATAATAATAATAATAATAATTAGTTAGCGTTAGACTTAACAATATGACAAAGTAGATAAATAACAAATAATATGATGTTAAGTGCTACATGTTTTGGCACAATTTTGCCCCCATAAACATATTTACCTGGAGTTTCTCAACAAGGATATATTACGGCATCATTCATTCATGTGAGACCATGTGAAGCCTCTTTTTTTTTTTTTCATTCAAGTAGGGTAGACACCAATGATGGTACCATGAGTTGGGTAATAATAATACCATATTAACCACGATTGTCATTCATATTCGCTCTCATAATGCTCTGTTGCAAGCCAAATTGATTTTTTTTGCTCTTGTATTTCAACCCTATACATTAGAAGAATGACTAGAATAAGCCACGTGCGTGTAATCTAAACTAAATACATGTCAAATAAAGTTGTAATGGTGCATATATATATAGAGGGGGGGGGGGGAGGGGACGGAGCGAGAGAGAGGGGCAGCTTTAATAGTAAAAAAATAGTCATAAACGTTTATTTTTAAATTTTCAACAGTCAAATTTTGAAAATATAATGGTTAATTACTTTCATAAAAATTACACATACACCTCCTCTCTATTTTAAAAATTACATACAACCCCCTTCTAAGTTTGTAAAATTACCAAGTGTAAAATAGTCAGATCACATAAATTTTAGCTGACGTCATCACTTTTTCGTCGAAACCCTACCGGAACAGGGTGCATCTGTAATTTTAATATTTTAAAGGAGGTGTATGTGTAATTTTTCATCTAAGAGGGGTACTGTTGGGAATTTCGTAAACTCGTAGGAGGTGTAGATGTAATTAACCCGATGATTTAAAGATCTTTTATCTTTAAATATTTACAAGTTTTTGTGTGTTTAAGAATTAAAAAAAATTCCTAATCTCTTTTTCATAATTTTTCCTATATTATATTATTAATGATTAATTATAACCCATCAAAATGTTATAATTTATAATTTATACATAATATATTTGTCTTTAAACGAGAGGGAAGGAGAAAAAAAGATTAAAAAAATGATTTGGGTCGAGTTGTCGGTTAACTCATAAAAGGATTCGGGTTGTCTGGATAACCCACGAGTCAACTCAACCTAACCCATATTTTTCATGTCGCTTTCGGGTTTGACCCATTTTCAACATAACCCATGAACTCTCAACTCTAACCCGCTATTTTGTGTTGGGTTCGTGTTGGGTCAGAAATTGACACCTCTAATATTAGTCTAGAGTTATTTTTTATCATCTATAGCATGGCAATGTATACATCTATATAATTTTGGGTTAATTACATTTATTAACCCTCTAAAGATACGCAACTACAATTAGTTCCCAAAACATTTTCAATATTACCAATCCATACCCGGAAGAATTCAAAAATTACAAATACCCCTTGCCGATTGCCGATCAAAAACAGCTGACATCAGTAAAATTCTTAAAGAAAACCCAAATATACCCTTGCTCTAATTTCATACATATTTTTTCCATGTGTGCCCTTTGTAATATAACTAAATTGTAGGGGTGGTATTGGTAATTTTTAAATTCCTCATGATATAACTTGGTAATAATGAAAAATTTTACGGGACCAATTGTAGTTTTCAATCTTCGGAGGGATAGTAAATGTAATTATCCCTAGACATAAATACTTAAATTAAAATATACATACTTAAATATTTAAAAATTTGATATATAAAAATAAATATATAGTGTACAAACAAGGGACAATCTCTTCTTTTCAAAAACACAATGTACCCTGCACATGTAATAGATTGATAGTGTTTGGAGGTAATTGTGATAGCGGTGGAAGTGTGGTTCGTGGTGGTGAGAAAATTAGTTGTCGGCGAGAGTGTGGCCACTGGGGAGAAGAAACGGGAGGAAGAGAAAAGAAGGGGGGGGGGGCATATGCAATTTTGGGGGAAGAAAGGAGTGGATTTTTTGATGGGGCTCCAACATCAGCAATTGTGACGACCCGGTAATCCTTATTATTTAATATTTGGTATTAGGAATTATGTGTATTATTCGTTTTATGGGGATCATTTCGGATTTTATTCCATAAATGTGCTTTCCATTACATGCATTTCTAAGTTTGAATATTCCTTCATTTGTCTTCATAACACTTGACATATATATTACTGTTTCCCAATATCAAATAATTGATATAAAATCTTATGCTTCTTGAAACGTTCATTATTATTTGTTGTTTTCAAATTTTAGTATGATTTTAAGGTTAATTTACAATTTGAACGGTAACATACTAATTTTCAATATTCGATTACCAATTTTGGAAAATTAATCTATTAAATACTTATAAGTTTTCAAAAACAATGTAAATAAGTATTTTAGACTTTTATGCATGGAGAATATGTAATTTTGAATAAATTACATGATTTTACAAATTTTATAGAAATTTGACATTCTAACACAATTTTCGAAATTCTATGTCTTAAATTTCAATTTTTGAAAAGTTATATGTTAAATTTATAATTTCTGGGAAATATACATATAATTTTAGATTTATAAAGATAAAATTTCATCATTTTGGAATTTTTCTAAATTAATTATGAAATTTTGAATTTTAGGCCTTAAAACCCTTATTTTATGCCCTTAAACCCTAATTTTCGATTTTTACAAATATAAATAAATACAAATTCGAATTTTTAATTAAATAAAGACATAGTTTCAGATTTTATAAGATTAGGACAATAAAAATCAGATTTTATTTGATTTTGTGTTAATATTTTATTAAAATATCCTACACTAATACAAGATGATCTTCTTCTAGAAATTGTACACTTGTGTGGTCTTCTATCATCTAGCCTCATGACTCATGTATTAGGTTTACACCAAGGCTAGGAATAGACAAGGGAGGTGGAAGATTGCATTTAATGTTAAGCCAAGATGAGAGATTTGCATTAATTCTAGAAGACTTGCATTAATCACTACCAGAAAATAGCGAAATAGCCACGGATTTTTAGAATGGACAAAATCAGCTGCCAACAGCTACAGAACTAGCCACGGATATTGAAAAAAATGAAAACACCTAGCCACGGATTTTTCCGTAGCCAAATATGAAAAAATCCGTGGCTATACAATTTTTTTTAAAAAAAACATAAATGTTTTTAGCCACGGATCTAGCCGTGGCCAAAAAATATAATTTTTGTTTTATTTTAAATGTATATTATAGCCACGGTTTTATCCGTGGCTAAATTGAAAAAAAAAAATTTATCATCTTGGCCACGGATAAAATCGTGGCTAGTAAATACTTAATTTTTTTTTAAAAAACGTATAGATTGGCCATGGTTTTATCTATGGCTAATTTAAAAAAATATTTTTTTACCACCTTGGCCACGGATAAAACCGTGGCTAGTATAAATTTAAATTTTTTTTTTTATAAAAAATGTATAGGCCACGGTTTTATCAGTGGCTAAATTTGGGAAAAAAAAAATTTCTCCTATTTTGGCCACGGATAAAACCGTGGCTAGAAAATATTTTAATTTTTTTTTTGAAAAATATATATTTTGGCCACGGTTTTATCCGTGGCTAAATTAAGAAAAAAAATTATTATTTTTTACGTTGGCCACGGATAAATCCTGGCCAATAAATAATTTTATTTTTTAAAAAAAAAAATTGGTATTGGCCATGGATAAATCCATGGCCAGCGGTGGAAATTTCGTATTTTTTAAATAGGAGGGCTTAGCCATGGTTTTTTTCGTGGCTAAGTCAATTTTTTAATTTTTTTTTTAATTTTAAATGACTGGCTTAAATCGCTTGATCCGACATTATAAGACACAAAAAGGTTTGAGCCATTTCAAAATTTTATTATTTTTATCATTATTATTATATTTTCCCATCTTATGCGTTAAAAATTACAATTTGTTTAACGAGAATACATTTTTCTCTTTCAGTGATATATACGAAAGACTTCGTAGTCCGGCGTCAATGCTTGCTAATGTCAATTAACTTGTATAGGAATTATCAAAAAATGGACTTTCAAGCAGAATGATTAGTTTTGAAGATGTATTACACCAATCGTACGATTCCGTCTAACCTAATTAATGAAAACTGCACGATTTGAAAAAAGTCAACTTAAAAATTTGACCATTGGCCATGGATAAATTCTTGGCCAATAATTAATTTTATTTTATTTTTAAAAAAATTGGTCTTGGCCACGGATTAATTCGTGGCCAAGGGTGGAAATTTAATATTTTTAAATCGGAGGGGTTAGCTACGGATTTTTCCGTGGCTACGCCAATTTTTTAATTCTTTTTTAATTTTAAATGGCTCACTCAAATCTCACGATCTGAAATTACGGGACACAAAAAGCTTTGAGCCATTTCAAAATCATATTATTTTAATCACGTTATTATATTTTCCCATCTTATGTGTTAAAAGTTACAGTTTGCTTAACGAGAATACGTTTTTCTTTTTCAATAATATATACGAATGACTTCGTAGTCTGGTGTCAATGTTAATCAACTTATATAGGAATTATTAAAAATATGGACTTTCAAGTAGATTGATTAGTTTTGAAGATATATTGCTCCAATCGTATGGTTCCGTCTAACCTATTTAACGAAAACGCACGATTTGAAAAAAGGCAACTAAAAAATTTGACCATTGGCAACGCATACATTTGTGGCCAATAAATAATTTTATTTTTTAAAAAAAAATTGCTCTTGGCCACGTCTTTATCCAAGGCTAATGGTGGAAATTTAATAATTTTAAATAGGAGGGGTTAGCCACGGATTTTTCCGTGGCTAAGCCAATTTTTTAATTCTTTTTAAATTTTAAATGGCTCACTTAAATCACACGATCCGATATTACGGAGCACGAAAAGGTTTGAGCCATTTCAAAATCATATTATTTTCATCACGATTATTATATTTTTCCATTTTATGCGTTAAAAATTACAGTTTGCTTAACGAGAATACGTTTTTCTCTTTCAGTGATATATACGAATGACTTCGTAGTCCGGTGTCAATATATGCTAATGTCAATTAACTTATATAGGAATTATAAAAAAAAGGACTTTCAAGCAAATTGATTAGTTTTGAAGATGTATTAGTTCAGTCGTACGGTTACGTCTACCTAATTGACGAAAATGTACGATTTGGTAAAAGTCAACCTAAAAATTTGACCATTGGCCATGTATAATTTTATTTTATTTTTAAAAAAATTGGTCTTGATCTGTGGCTAATATTGGAAATTTAATATTTTTAAATCGGAGGGGTTAGCCACGGATTTTTCCCGTGGCTAAGCCAATTTTTTAATTTTTTTTTAATTTTAAATGGCTCACTTAAATCATCTGATCGGACATTACTTGGCACAAAAAGGTTTGAGCCATTTCAAAATCATATTATTTTTATCACGATTATTATATTTTCCCATCTTATGCATTAAAAATTATCGTTTGCTTAACGAGAATACGTTTTTCTCTTTCAGTGATATATATGAAGGAATTCATAGTCCGGTATAAATGTATGCTAATGTCATTTAACTTATATAGGAATTATCAAAAAAAATGGACGTTCAAGCAGGTTGATTAGTTTTGAAGATGTATTACTCCAATCGTATGGTTCCGTCTAACCTAATTAATGAAAACGCACGATTTGAAAAAAGTCAACTTTAAAATTCATCCATTGGCCACAGATACATCCGTGGCAAATAAAAAAATTTATTTATTTTAAAAAAAAAAATGGGTCTTGGCCAAGTCTTTATCCGTGGCCAAGGATGAAAATTTAATATTTTTAAATTGGAGGGGCTAGCCACGGATTTTTCCGCGGCTAAGCCAATTTTTTAAAAAAAATCCGTGGCTAAGCCAATTTTTTAATTTTTTTTTAATTTTAAATGACTCTCTTAAATCGCTCGATCCGACATTACGGGGCACAAAAAGGTTTGAGTCATTTCAAAATCATATTATTTTCATCACGATTATTATATGTTCCTATCTTAGGCGTTAAAAATTACAGTTTGCTTAACGAGAATGCATTTTTCTTTCAGTGATATATACGAATGACTTCGTAGTCCGGTATCAATGTAGGCTAATGTCAATTAATTTATATAGGAATTATAAAACAAAATGGACTTTCAAGCTGATTGATTAGTTTTGAAGATGTACTACTCCAATCGTACGGTTCCATCTAACGTAATTAACAAAAATGCAAAATTTAAAAAAAGTCAGCTAAAAAATTTGACCATTGGCCACGCATCAATAAATAATTTTATTTTAAAAAAAAAAAAAATTGGTCTTGGTCATAGATTTATCCGTGACCAAGGGTGGAAATTTAATATTTTTAAATCGGACGGGTTAGCCACGGATTTTTCTGTGGCTAAGCCAATTTTTTGATTCTTTTTTAATTTTAAATGGCTCACTTATATCACCTGATCCGATATTACGGGGCACAAAAAATTTTGAACCATTTCAAAATCATATTATTTTCATCACGATTATTATATTTTCCGATCTTAGGCGTTAAAAATTACAGTTTGCTTAACAAGAATACGTTTTTCTCTTTCAGTGATATATACGAATGACTTCGTAGTCCGATGTCAATGTATGCTAATGTCAATTAACTTGTATAGGAATTATCAAAAAAGTGGACTTTCAAACAGATTGATTAGTTTTGAAGATGTATTACTCAAATCGTACGGTTCCGTCTAACCTAACTAACGAAAACCCACGATTTGAAAAAAGTCAACTTAAAAATTTGACCATTGGCCACGGATAAATTCGTGACCAATAAATGATTTTATTTTTTTTTAAAAAACAATTGGTCTTGAACAAAGGTGGAAATTTAATATTTTTAAATCGGAGGGGTTAGCCACGGATGTTTCCATGGCTAAGTCAATTTTTTTTAAAAATGATTCGGTTAGCCATCGATTTTTCCGTGGTTAAAGGCAAAAAATCCCTGGCTAAGTGTTTTATATAAAGAACACTTAGCCATTTTCAGATCTTTTCTTCTCTTTTCCACACAAAAGGTACCCTAATCCCTCCCCCCCCCCCACCCCCCACCATCGCGAGCCCCGCAACCCCTCCCTCGCCGGCGCACGATCCCCACACCCCCTATCCATGCAGCCCCACCCCTACCCCTAGTAGCCCCCCACCCCCCAACAGCCCCTTTCCCTACCCCAGAAGCCCCCCACCCACCCTAGTAGCCCCTCCCCCCACCCTCCAACAGCCCCCCTCCCCACCCCCAGCCCCGCAGCCCTCTTACCCCTCCCAAAGACACGCCACACACGCACGTTATTATTATTTTTAGCTTTTAATTTTTATTTTATTCATTGAGTTTTAATTTTAATTTTGTTTGTTGTTTTGGTGTATATGGTATTATTTGTAGGTTGATATCATATAAGTAATTTGTGGAGGTGAAGTTTAAACAAGATATGAAATATTATGATTTTTGCTGAGGTCAAATTTATTTCGAACAAGTTTAGATTATGAATTGTTATATGTAAACTAGTTTGTTTAGATTAGCCATTGTTATGAATATATTTGGATTATGTATTGTTATGAACAAATTTATTTGGATTAAGAATTGTTATGCCCAAGTTTGTTTAGATTATGGATTGTTATAAATAAGTTTGGATTATGGATTGTTTTGAACACGTTTGATTGGATTATAGATTGTTATGAATAATTTATGTTGGGGTGAATTTTGTTGTTGTTGTGAGGTTAAAATTGGGTGAAATATGTTTGATAGGAAGAATGTCTAACAATGTTTGAAATAATTTAATAAGAGATAAGTGTTTATCTATTGTGCCATTAATGAAGCATGTTGAACAAATATGAAATGACAAACTTAATCTATCTAGATGTGAAGTCTAGCAGTGATGTTAACTTACCTTCGTTTTATGTTTACAGAATATGGATATACAGGAAATTCGAGGTTGGATGTATAATAGATTAATTGTTGATCGGAAAAATTACACCAAACAATTTATGAATGGTCTTAATCAGTTTATTCAATTCGCAACTACACAACCGCAATATATAGTTGATAAAGGCCTCATTAGGTGTCTGTGTTCAAAGTGTACTAATAGGAAATATAAGGATACTAGTAATGCGCGTTGTGATTTGATGAAATTTGGGTTTCGTAAGGTTAAGACATGGAAAAGGTAAACTGTGAATGGATATGCCTTTCATATAGACGAGAACACACAACATATGAACACTTACAATGCTGGTGTTTGTGTTCGGGGCGACGGGGCTACAGATTTCTATGGCATACTTAAAGAAGTGATTCAGTTAGAATATCCCAGTGTACCAGAAAAGAAGGTTGTCTTATTCAAATGTCATTGGTTGGACTCCGTTTCTAAGAGGGGTATGAAGATATAACTGCAGTATGGCATTGTAGAAATCAAAGTTAATTAGAGATACCCAAAAGACAATCCATTCATTATTGCACAACGTGCATCTCAAATATATTATGTACCGTATCCGAGCACAAGAAGGAATAAATTGAATTGGCATTTTGTAATTAAAACCAGACCACGAAGTAGAGCAACCAATCAACAAATTGTTACTGATGATTTGTTACAAGAATCTTCATCCGTTGCGAATTCTGTGCTCAATAATGAACCTACGGGTCTTTTGGTATATGCTGATGGTCCACAAGAAGAGGTGATTTTTGACAATAATGCATTTCATAATAAACTTGAAGATGATGAGATACGAGAGGAAGCGAACAAGTATGACGATGACGAGGAGGATGAATTTGATGATGAACTTGATGATAACGACGACAAAGGAGATGATGCGATTGAATATGACGATGATGATGAAGATGAAGATGATGAGAATGAAGATGATGAATAGGATTTATATTTTAATGGTTGATGTAGTTGATGGTTTAGATTCATTGTCATGAATTCTTCTGTGAAATGTTATTATATAGTTGATGCTTGTGAATTGTTATCTTGTAATTATTCATAATTGATGCGTGATCAATTGTAATGTCAATTTGTTAACATTTTATTAATTTATTCGATTATTTTGTTGAGAATTCTGAAATAGATGGTCGGGAGATCGAAAAAAGGCAAAGAGAAAGTATCAGACTCAGGGTCTAATCGGCATATGCCTCCATCGACTAATCTGAACATCAATTTAGGTAGCTCGAGATTAGATTCTCCATCCCCTACCTTAGGGTCCGCCCCATTGACGTCGATGAATGAATGTCGATCCACCAACATGTCTCAAAACAGTGATACCGGTGGACATCCGATTCTAATATTGTTACTGATATTATCCTAGAATTATTTGTAATACATTTCTTGGTATACATATGCTTATATAGTGTATATATATTAACAAAATAAGAATATGCAAATACATATACATAGACAAAAGAATTTTGATTTTGTTTTTTAAAATTGAAGGAAAGAATGTTAAAATAAATTAAAATAAGAATAATCAAATAAATATATAATAAATATAAAACAAAACAAAATAGAGTACAACTTCTAGCAATAGCTTGGTGGTTAAGGGTTAGTCATCCAACCTTGAAGTCACGAGTTTGAATTCCCTCAATTACAAATATTTGCACATTTTAGGAGGTACTATTCCAGCGGAAGTGGCGGGGTCTAGTGGGGCGGTGGGGCGGCAGCAGTCCAGTGGGCCACCGGCGTTGACGGTCAGCGGTTGTCTGGGGAAATTTCCGTTGGATTCGTTCCGGATGAATTCCGGCGGAAATTCCGCCTGATTTTTCCCTCGGAATTTTTCCTTTTTCCTGTAGTGTATTCAGCTACTCGATAAGTTGGAGGTAATATTAAAAAGAGTACTTGTTAGATATATATATATATATATACTTATTGAAAAATATATATTTACTTTATTAAAAAATATGTACAAGATAAAGCTTTAATTGTTTTCTTTTTACATTTTAGATTTGGAAGCAGATAGTCGGCTGCCCAAAGAAGGGTCGGTGGTATGGGGTTGCCGGTGGACCCTCTACCGTGAGTATTGAGTCTTCCGACTCATGAACGGACTTGAATACTTGGGTTGACCCCAAGACAGAGGAGCTCACACAAAAGATGAGCGATTTAGAGGAGAAGCACAGTCAGAAGATGGACGAGATGGAAGCAAATCATAGTCGAGAGATCTCCGGCCTTCAAAAGACTGTGTCCCTAATGGCGGCCAACCTAAAAAAACTCACGCGTCGATTAGCTCCGCGGCGTAAGAAAGGCTCTACTTTGTCTGTTCGTGTTGCTCGAGATGAAAATGAAGGCGACAATGACGACGACAATGATGATAATGATGATGTTCCTACATTTGACTTTTGAATAATTTTATATATGTATTGTTGTATGAATTGTTCTGTATGAATTATTTTGTATGAATTGTTGTATTAAACTAGTAGAACAATATTAAATATATGATAGAAAATGCCATATGAATTATTAGTGTGATAGTTGATATATAGTTTGTTGGTATATATGCTTGTTGGTATTTTGATTTTTGAAAAAAAAATTTGCAGGTTTTGGGGTGTATTAAAATCAAATTATTCATGACAAAAAATTGTCCAATTAATCCGTTGCTATATTTATTTTTTTTAAAATTATTTTTGGCCATGGATTTATTCGTGGCTATATTTCTTATTTTTTTTAAAAAAACGTATTTTTGGCCACGGAAAAATTCGTGGACATATTTATCATTTTTTAAATTTATTTATTTTTGGCCACGGATTTATCCGTAGATATATTTATTATTATTTTTTTTGAAAAAATGTATTTTTTTATTTATTTTTGCCAACGGATTTATCCGTGGCTATATTTATCATTTTTAAAAAATATTTATTTAAATCCGTGGCTATATTTATTTACTTTTTAATATAAATATATTTGGCCACGGATTATTCATCAATTTTTAAATTATTTATTTTTGGCCACGGATTTAACTGTGGCTAAATTTATTTATTTTTTAAAAAAATTAATTTTGGCCCCGGATTTTTCCGTGGCTAGATTTATTTTTTTTTAAAAAATGTTTATTTTTGGCCACAGATAAATCCGTGGCTAGTTTTATTTTTTTAAAAAAAATATTTATTTTTGGCCACGGATTAATCCATGGCTAACCTAAATTTTTTTAAAAAAATTAAAATAGATTGGCCATGGTTAAATCCGCAGTCAGCTTGGAAAAAATCCGTGGCTAGAAAATCCGTGGCCAGTACCCGTGACCCCATTTAGCAACGCCCAAATTGGCTATGGAATTTTTCCGTGGCCATTTTTTTTGGCTACGGATTTTGGATGTTTGCCAAAATCCATGGCCAAATTCCTGTTTTCTTGTGACGATCCCGAAAGCCCTTTATTATTATTATTATTATTATTATTATTCTTGTTAGTGGTTACATACATACATACATACATTATTATTTACAAAACATACTAGGCTACATTACATAACATAAGGGTACATCGAATAAAGGAGAATATCGACTTGCTAATTCTACTATATGTGCATAGCAAAAGCAAAAACCACCAACTACAGGTACGCAGCGGAAATCTTACATCTTCCTTCCTAGTAACATGCTTCAAAAGGTTCCTCCTCCTCATCATCATAAAGGCTAGCTTTGGAAGCATCTAAAGCATTATATAACACGAAATCAACATACGTTGAGTATAAATATTTCTTTATGCACATAAGGTGCTCGGGTGTCAAGTGTACATTAGTTACACATAGCACACACATAGTTTCACACTTTCAACCTTTTGTCACCTGATAGTGACCCTTATAACTACCCGGGCCGAAATAACAACTAGCATATTTCTCCCGCCAGCCTTATCCTCCAATGGTCGTATCCAGAGCATGCGCCTAGTATTATCCTACGACCCTCTCTCTTGAGTAGATCCCTCCGTCTACTGAAGAGGAGATTAGGAGATGGAAGGGTTATGAACTCTTTCGGCTACTCAATAGTATGTCTCGGCGGAACACCCCTAGACCATTCTAGTATATATGCGCCCATTCACACAATTGCAAATTATTCACATAAGCACATAATCTTGGGAAGTTTATATTATAGTTTAGTAAAGTAAGCTCCACATATAAATGAAAGCTTTATATTTTCTTATTAAGCATACTTAATTAGAAATGTTAAATATGTAAATAGCTAGTAACAAAAATATATAAATAGAAAAAATATAAATATAAATATATAAATATAACTATTATAAATATAGAAATATAAAGATTAAAATATAAATAGTATAAATATATATAAATATATAGATTAAAATATAACTAGTATAAATATATAAATAGACAAAATATAACTAATATAAATATATGGATAATACATATATACCTATACGTACATACAAGTATATATATATATAGATAGATATGTTAAGTAACATCTAATAACATAACTTAACCATTACATATATATATATATGTTATACGTACATACAACTTAAAAATATATATGTCATTAGACTATCATTAACATATAATGAAAACTAATTAGATTAATATATATGACACTTTAAATATTTATATATAGATATAGACGTACATAGATATATATACAAAACCATCTAATTACTTGATAAAACCATATTATATGTATATATATACGTAACATATAGATATATATAAACTTACATGAATAAGTTTTATTAAAATTTCTAAATTTTAAAGTACTAACATAAGCATAAATCTATAGTAAAAGTTTTACTTATCAAATAATAGTTATGTGGAGCTTTCTTTACTAACTCTTTCAAGAACAATATAGAATAATCTCCGAATACCTCAACTAAAGCATATAGGTTTCACAACACTTCAAATAAAGCATAAACTCACATAATACTTCCATTAAAGCATAGAGCATAATCACATATTACTTCACATAAAGCATATTAATCACATAATACTTCCAATAAAGCATAATAATCACATATTACTTCAAATAAAATATATTAATCACATAATATCTTCAAGATCATGCTCACAAGTCTAACCACTCTTCAACGGACTCCCAACAGAGTTATATTATGACAAATTAACCATAAAGCTTTAAAATAGCATGATAATAGCAAAAATAACTAAAATCCTCTACTTAAGGCATAAAGAATGTTCCTACCTTGTGTTCTTCCAAGTAGTGTAGTGTTTTGAGAGAAAATGATAGTGTTTTGAGAGAAAATGAGAGAGTGTGTGTGTGACCAAGGGGGCACGGTTTTTGGGGCTTAATGGTGCTGAAAAATGAGGATTGTGGGTGTATATGGTCTTGTGTATTGATCCTACAAAGTATTAGAGGCAAATATCTAAATATTATATTCATCTAAATACATCTACCATACAATTATACATGGATGGTTATACATACACCTCACTTTACTAGCCACCATGTAGATGTATGTGGGTATGGGTGTGTGTATATATAGCTATGTATATCACCACTAATATGTATTTACATATGTATGTATAAGGGTTCAAGAGTGTATTAATAGAGATATTTTGATAAAATATAGAATAAAATCAACTAAAATCTAACAAAAACCTATAAAATCTGAAAACTCTTATTTAAGGATTATTTTTATTGTTTATTTCTCAGAAAAACCGAAATTTGGGGTTGAAAAAGTGAAAAGACCAAAATACCCCTTGTTTTACTCATTTTTCGAAACTTGCCCAAAAATAGGAATAAAATTCTAAAAATTCGAAATTAATTTTTTTAAGTCAAATAAAATCTAAAACATTTATTTATATTATTATTTTCATTTTTTGATAATAATTAAGCATTTTAAAAATTAGATTTCAAATTAAGAACTTAAAGACAACGTTTTCGAAAACTACTAAAACTTTCTCAAAAATAGGTAAAAGTTGAAAATAATTTATTAAATAATTCTGGGAGTTTAGAAAGAGTAAATGTATAAAATTTTAAGAAAGTTTGGAATTTATAATATTTTCTAAAAATTTATGTAGTAAATGCACATTTGTTCGAAAATAAAAAAAATAATAGTTTTGAAGAATAATTTCTATAAAACAATACTTCACAAAATAGTTATAAAAGAAAATTATTCATCAAAATAATGGACATCCAATGTATAATATAAAATATTTGAAAAGAAGATTTTACTGGGGCATTACATTTCTAGTAGTGAATTAAGGCTTGGCCCCAAGTCTTCCCATTCTACCCTCACTTCTTACACTATATATAGGGGGAGGGGTTGATCACGTTTTATATCACCCCCCACACATACAAATCCCTCCTAAAACACACACATCCACACAATATTGCACTTTCAATATATATATCACACTATATCATTAGTATACTTTCCACTACTAGAAAACAAGATTTTGGCCAAAATCCATGGCCAAAAAAAGAGGCTACGGATTTGGCCACGAAAAATTTCCGTGGCCAAATATGGCGTGGCTAAAACTGGTCATGGACATTGGCCATGGATAACTAGCCACAGATCAACAATAAAAAAAATTTAAAATTTTTATTAGGTTAAAAAAAAATTAAAATTTTTATATTATTGGCCGCAGGTAAATCCGTGGCCAATAATAAAAAAAAAATTAAAAATTTTATTAGTTTGGCCACGGATTTAATAAAAAAAAAAATTAAAAATTTTATTGGGTTGGCTACGGATTTATCCGTGACCTTATTTTCGATTTTATAAAATAAATTAAATATGGCCACAGATTTATCCATGGCCAAAAATAAAAAATTTTATTAGTTTGGCCACGGATTTATCCGTGGACATATTTTTTATTTTTTAAAATATTCAAAATAGTGACGGAAAAATCCGTCGCTAACTATACAGACTTTTTCACTATTTTATTTGTTTTAATATACCTCAAAACCTGCAATTTTTTTTCAAAATTTAAAGTACCAACAAACCTAAATAATAACAAACTGTATATCAATGTAATACTAATAATTCATATAATATATATATATATAATTAATAATTAATATTGTTCTATTAGTTTAATACATGAATTCATACAAAATAATTCATACAATAATAAATATATAAAAGTTTTTAAAGATCAAATGTCGAAATCTCATCGTCTCCATCATCCTCGTCATCGTCATCGTTGCCTTCATTTTCATCTCAAGCAACAGGAGCAGACGAAGTAGAGCCCTTCTTTTTCCGCGGAGCTAATCGACGCGTGAGTTTCTTTAGGTTGGCCGCCATTAGGGACACAATTTTCTGAAGGCCAGAGATCTCTCGACTATGCTTTTTTTCCATCTCGGCCATCTTCTGACTGTGTTTCTCCTCTAACTCGCTCATCTTTTGTATGAACTCCTCTGTCTTGGGGTCAACCCAAGTATTTAATCAGTCCATGAGCCGAAAGACCCAACTGTCACGGTAGAGGGTCCACTGGCAACCCCATACCAACGACCATTCTTTGAAGCTCTGTGCATTCTCGGCGGCTCAAGAACAAGGTTCGTCATAATTTGTTCTGAAGCTCTCCTGCAAAAAATAACATACATAATTGTCATAAAAGCATTTTTGGTAATAATAAGTGACAATAAATATTAATAAAAAACTACCAAAGTAGTCTTTGCTCGCTCATCGACATAATGCTCAGTTCCATCCTCGTCAATTGAATAATGGAGAGCCTCAAATGTTTCGTCTATTGTAGGCCGACGTCCATATTTATCCGTCTGCAATAAAAATGAAGTAAAATACAAGGACAGTAATGAGATAAAATCGTAAAAATCAACACTACTTCAATTAATTAAATAAATTACAAGGAAAAGTAATTACTTACCAAATAATCTTGCCACCTTAAATGAGATCTGGCTCCTCCCTTAGGGCCAGGGAATCTCCTTCCGTCACATGTCGATGCTCGGTTTGCCCTGTTCTGCTCGCGTATCCTCTGAAACTCTGGGCTGTTCCATAAGATCCGTAAAGCATCCCAAGATTCCTCACCTATCCAATTGGGCCTACGGTTGTCCCTACGAGCTTTAGCCAATCTATTTTTCAAAATTTCCTAACCCTTATGCTCGAAGTTCTTCCAAACTCGGCTCGAATGATCAGGCCGCCAAAAGAATTTTCTCTAAAAAAAAACAAGTAAAAAAAATCATATACGAACAAATTGTAATAATAGTCAAATTTCATTTAAGCTGAGTAAATAAACATACCTTAAACTGGGCAAATCACATCTCATGAACATTTAGGGGGATCTTTTTCCAAGTAGGCCACGGTCGCTTGAAACCATTCTCAATTATCCGCCCGATCTCCTCGACACATTTCTCCTCGAGATCAAACCTATTGTACAAGTGGAAAAATAATATTATACATTGCAATACACATAAAATATATAGACTATATATGTATTTATTGAGAAGAAGCAAACTTATATAAAACAATTCACTTACTCTTTTCCTCGTGGCATTATGAGAAGCTGATGGCCACCGGTATCACTGTTTTGAGACGTATCGGTGGATCGACCTTCATTCATCGGCGTCGACGGGGTGGACCCTAAGGCAGGGGATGGAGGATCTGATCTTGAACTACCTAAACGGATGTTGAGATTGGTCGGTGGAGGCATATGCCGACTAGACACTGAATCCGATACTTTCTCCTTGCCTTTTTTCGATCTCCCGGCCATCTATTTCAGAATTCTCAACAAATAATCGACAAACTTAATAAATTGTTAACAAACTGCACAACAATAGATCACACATCAATTATGAATAAATACAAATTAATAATTCACAAGCATCAACTATATAATAACATTTCACAGAATAATTCATGACAATGAATCGAAACCATCAACTACATCAACCATTAAATAAAAATCCTATTCATTATCTTCATTCTCATCATCTACATCTTCATCCTCATCATCTTCATCTTCATCTTCATCATCATCGTCGTATTCAATCGCATCATCCCCTTCGTCGTCATCATCATCAAGTTCCTCATCAAATTCACCTCCTCGTCATCGTCATACTTGTTCGCTTCCTCTCGTATCTCATCATCTTCAAGTTCATTATGAATTGCATTATTGTAAAAAATCCCCTCTTCGAGTGGACCATCAAAATCTACCAAAACACCCGTAGGTTCATTATCGAGCACAAAATTTGCAACGGGTGAAGATTCTTGCAACAAATCATCAGTAACAATTTGTTGATTGGCTACTCTACTTCGTGGTCTGGTTTTAATTACAAAACGCCAATTCAATTTATCCCTCCTTGTGCCTGGATACGATACATAATATACTTGAGATGCATGTTGTGCAATAATGAATGGATCGTCTTTTTGATGTCTCTCGTTAACTTTGATCTCTACTATGCCATATTGCGGGTGTATCTTCATACCCTTCTTAGAAACAGAGTCGAACCAATGACATTTGAACAAGACAACCTTCTTTTCAGGTACACTGGAATATTCTAACTAAATCACTTCTTTAAGTATGCCATAGAAATCTGTAGTCCCGTCACCCCGAACACAAACACCAGCATTGTAAGTGTTCATACGTTGTGTGTTCTCATCTATATGAAAGACATATCCATTCGCAGTGTACCTTTGCCATGTCTTAACCTTACGTTTGGTCCCCACGCTAAATCATGTAAATTTTGATTAGCGATATTATTTGTGGGATCACGAACCTACACAAATAATTACACTGTCACAAGTTCTGCCATTCGATCAAAACAACCCTGAGATAAATTATAGTCGGATTTTAATGATATCATTTGAAGAGTCATTGATAACTCCGTCTGATTGTCACAACCTGGCCACAATGGTCGATTCGCAGCCTCTAATATGTCATAAAACTGTTGGGCTTGCATATTAGGATATTGATCATTGTTTCGCGGCATCTCAGTATCATGACCACCTTCGACATTCAAATCGGGTCGATAATGCATACGATGGTGTAATGCATTCACACCCATGGCATCATATACCAAATTCTCGTAATTATTGAGTCCATATGAAAAGTTAGCCTGATTCGAAGAACTAGCACCACCGACCTCCACATGTTGAGATTCTGAAGCTAACTCGCCATGTGAAGTCCAATACTAATACTCAGGTTGAAACACAAATTTCATCAAATCGCAACGTACATTGCTAGTATCCTTATACTTTCTATTAGTACACTTTGAACACGGACACCTAATGAGGCCTTTATCAGCTATATACTACGGTTGTGTAGTTGTGAATTGAAATAAACTGATTAAGGCCATTCATAAATTGTTTGGTGTAATTTTTCCAATCAACAGTTAACCTATTATACATCCAACATCGAATTTCACGTATATCCATGTTCTATAAACAAAGAACGAAGGTAAGTTAACATCACTGTTAGACTTCACATCTAGATAAATTAAGTTAGTCAATTAATATTTGTTCAGCATGCTTCATTAATATCACAATACATAAACACTTCATTAATATCACAATACATAAACACTTATCTCTCACATAATTATTTCAAACATTGTTCGACATTCTTCCTATCAAACACATTTTTTCACTATTCAACCCTACAAGAACAACAAAATTCAACCCAAAATAAAATATTCAAAACAATCCAAGCAAAGACATTCATAACAATCCATAATCCAATCAAACGTGTTCAAAACAATCCATAATCCAAACTTATTCAAAACAATCCATAATCCCAACTTCTTCACAACAATCAATTGAATAAACTTATTTATAACAATCCATAATCCAAACAAACTTGTGCATAACAATTCATAATCCAAATAACTTTGTTCATAACAATACATAATCCAAATATATGTTTATAACTTTGTTCGTAAAAATTCGTAATTCAAATCATAATAATTTATACCTTGCTTAAACTTACCGCCTCAAATTACGTTTATGCTATCAACCTATGAATAATCTCACAACAACAAAATAACAAACAAAATTAAAAATACAACTCAACGAAAAACTAAATTACTAGCCAAAACTAACAATAACGTATGTGCGTGGGAGGAGAGCTGCTGGGGGTGGGGGGAGGGGCTGCTGGGGGTGGGATGAGGGGCAGTTGGGGGTGGGGGGGTTGCTGGGGGTGGCAGGAACGGCAGCTACGGGTGGCGGGGCTACTGGCGGGTGGGGGGAGGGCGGGGGGCAGGGGGACCCCCGATCGGGGGGGGGAGGAGGGGGGATGGGGACCCGCGATCAGGGGGAGGGGGTCGCGACGGTGGGGACGCGGCGGTTGACGGCCGGGGGAGGGGGGAACCAGGGAGCGAGGCGGCGGCGGCGGAGGGGGGGGAAGGAGGGTTAGGGTACGTACCTTGTGGGGATGGGCTGAGATTAGATTTGAAAAAAATGGCCAAGTGTTGTTTATATACGAACAATTAGTCACGGATTTATTAGACTTGGCTACGGATAAATCCGTGGCCAACATTCATTTTTTTTTAAAAAAAATAATTTTATTTTCTGACCACGGATAAATCCGTGGCCACTGTGCATTTAAAAAAAGCATAAAACTTATTTCTTGGCCACGGATTTATCCGTGGTCAAGTCCAACTTTTTAAAAAAAAAATTTAAATTTATTATTGGGCCACGGATTTATCCGTGGTCAAGAGTCAAAACTTGACTTTTTTCGAATCGTGCGTTTTCGTTAATTAGGTTAGATGGAACCGTACGATTGGAGCAATACAACTTCAACACTAATCAATCCGCTCTAAAGTTCATTTTTTTGATATTTCCAACATAAGTTAATTGACGTTAGCGTATATTCACACCGAAGTATGAAGTCATACGTACATATCACTGAAAGAGGAAAACACATTCTCGTTGATCAAACTGTGATTAACAATGCATAAGAAGGGAAAATATAAGATCCGTGGGGAAAATTTGACGATTTTGAAATAGCTCAAACCTTTTAATACCCCGTAATGTCGGGCCGCGCGATTTATGCGAGCCAATTAAAATTAAAAACCATAAATTTATTTATTGGCAACGGATAAATCCGTGGCCCAACATGCATTTTAAAAAAAAAAATCATTTTCTAGCCACGGACTGTGCATTTAAAAAATAAATAAAACTTATTTCTTGGCCACGGATTCATCCGTGGCCAGGTCCAACCTTTTAAAAAAAATTAAATTTATTATTGGGCCACGGATTTATCCGTGGCCAAGAGTCAAAACATGTAGTTGACTTTTCAAGAATCGTGCGTTTTCGTTAATTAGGTTAGACGGAACAATACGGTTGGAGCAATACAACTTCAACACTAATCAATCCGCAATAAAATCCATTTTTTTTATAATTCCTACATAAGTTAATTGACGTTAACGTACATTGACACCGGAGTATGAAGTCATACGTATATATCACTGAAAGAGGAAAACGCATTCTCGTTGATCAAACTGCGATTTTCAACGCATAAGAAGGGAAAATATAAGATCCTTGACGAAAATTTGACGATTTTGAAATGGCTCAAACCTTTTAATGCCCCTAATGTCGGGTCGCGCGATTTATGCGAGCCAATTAAAATGTGAAAAAAATAAATTTATTTATTGGCCAAGGAAAATGCATTTTTTTTTAAAAAATAATTTTATTTTCTGGCCACGGATTTACATTTAAACAAAAAAAAAAACTTATTTAAATCCGTGGTCAAGTCCAACTTTTTAAAAAAAAAATTTAATTGATTATTGTGCCACGGATTTATCCGTGGCCAAGAGTCAAAACATGTAGTTGACTTTTCACGAATTGTGTGTTTTCGTTATTTAGGTTAGACGGAATTGTACGATTGGAGCAATACAACTTCAACACTAATCAATCTACTTTAAAGTCCATTTTTTTGATAATTCCTACATAAGTTAATTGACGTTAGCGTACATTGACACCGGAGTATTAAGTCATATGTATATATCACTGAAAGAGGAAAACGGATTCTCGTTGATCAAACAGCGATTTTCAGCGCATAAGAAGGGAAAATATAAGATCCGTGAGGAAAATTTGGCGATTTTGAAATGGCTCAAATCTTTTAATGCCCCTAATGTCGGGCCGCGCGATTTATGTGAGCCAATTAAAATTAAAAAAAAATTATTTATTGGCCACGGATTTCCGTGGCCAATATGCGTTTTTTTTAAAAAAAATAATTTTATTTTCCGGCCACGGATAAATCCGTGGCCACTGTGCATTTAAAAAAAAATAAAACTTGTTTCTTGGCCTCGGATTTATCCATGGCCAAGTCCAACTTTGTAAAATAAAAATTTTAATTTATTATTGGGCCACGGATTTATCCGTGGCCAAGGGTCAAAACAATTAGTTCACTTTTCACGAATCGTCTATTTTCGGTAATTAGGTTAGACGGAAGCGTACGATTGGAGCAATACAACTTCAACACTAATCAATCTGCTCTAAAGTCCATATTCTTTATAATTCCTACATAAGTTAATTGACGTTAGCGTACATTGACACCGGAGTACGAAGTCATACGTATATATCACTGAAAAAGGGAAAACATTCTCATTGATCGAACTGCGATTTTTAACTCATAAGAAGGGAAAATATAAGGTCCGTGACGAAAATTTGACAATTTTGAAATGTCTCAAACCTTTTAATGCCTCGTAATGTTGGGCCGCACGATTTATGTGAGCAAATTAAAATTAAAAAAAATTTATTTATTGGCCACGGATAATAAATTAAAATTTTTCTTTTAATAAAGTTGGACTTGGCCACGGATAAATCCGTGGCCCATGTGCATCTAAAAAAAGACTAAAACTTATTTCTTGGCCACGGATTTATCTGTGGCCAAGTCCTACTTTTTAAAAGAAAAATTTAAATTTATTATCCGTGACCAAGAGTCAAAACATGTAGTTGACTTTTTCCGAATAATGCGTTTTCGTTAATTAGGTTAGACGAAACCGTACGATTGGAGCAATTCAACTTTAACACTAATCAATCTGTTTTAAAGTCCATTTTTTTGATAATTCCAACCTAAGTTAATTGACGTTAGCGTACATTGACAACGGAGTACGAAGTCATATGTATATATCACTGAAAGAGGAAAACGCATTCTCGTTAATCAAACTGCGATTTTCAACGCATAAAAAGGGAAAATATAAGATCCGTGAGGAAAATTCGACGATTTTGAATTGGCTCAAACCTTTTAATGCCCCGTAATATCGGGCCGCAAGATTTATGCAAGCCCTTTAAAATTAAAAAAGAAATAAATTTATTTACTGGCCACGGATAAATCCGTGGCCAACATGCATTTTTTTTTTAAAAAAAAATAATTTTATTTTTTGGCCACGGATAATTCCGTGGCCACTGTGCATTGAAAAAAAAAACTTATTTCTTGGCCACGGATTTATCCGTGCCCAAGTCCAACCTTTAAAAAAAAATTAAATTTATTATTGGGCCACGGATTTATCCGTGGCCAAGAGTCAAAACATGCAGTTGACTTTTCACGAATCATGTATTTTCGTTAATTATGTTAGACGGAACAATACGGTTGGAGCAATACAACTTCAACACTAATCAATCTGCTCTAAAGTCCATTTTTTTGATAATTTCTACATAAGTTAATTGACGTTAACGTACGTTGACACCGGAGTATGAAGTCATACGTATATATCACTGAAAGAGGAAAGCGCATTCTCGTTGATCAAACTGCGATTTTCAATGAATAAGAAGGGAAAATATAAGATCCGTGACGAAAATTTGACGATTTTGAAATGGCTCAAGCCTTTTAATGCCCCTAATGTCAGATCGCGCGATTTATGCGAGCCAATTAAAATTTTAAAAAAATAAATTTATTTATTGGCCACGGATTTATCCGTGGCCAACATGCATTTTTTTTTAAAAAAATAATTTTATTTTCTGGCCACAGGTAAATCCGTGGCCACTGTGCATTTAAAAAAAAAAAACTTATTTAAAACCGTGGCCAAGTCCAACTTTTTTTAAAAACAAAATTTTAATTTATTATTGTGCCATGGATTTATCCGTGGCCAAGAGTCAAAACATGTTGTTGACTTTTTTCGAATCGTGCGTTTTCGTTAATTAGGTTAGACGGAACCGTACGATTGGAGTAATACAACTTCAACACTAATCAATCTACTCTAAAGTCCATTTTTTTGATAATTCCTACATAAGTTAATTGACGTTAGCGTACATTGACAACGGAATACGAAGTCATACGTATATATCACTAAAAGAGTAAACACATTCTCGTTGATCAAACTGCGATTGTCAACGTATAAGAAGGGAAAATATAAGATCCGTGATGAAAATTTGACGATTTTGAAATAGCTCAAACCTTTTAATGCCCCGTAATGTCGGGCCGCGCGATTTCTGCGAGCTAATTAAAATAAAAAAAATTATTTATTGGCCACGGATTTATCCGTGGCCACCATGCATTTTTGAAAAAAAAATAATTTTATTTTTTGGCCACGAATACTGTGCATTTAAAAAAAAACGTATTTCTTGGCCACGGATTTATCCGTGACCAAGTCCAACTTTAAAAAAAAAAAATTAAATTTATTATTGGGCAAAAACATTTATGTTTTTTTTAAAAAAATTTATATAGCCACGGAATTTTGTCTACTTAGCCACGGAAAAATCCGTGGCCATATGTTTTCATTTTTTTCCTTAATCCGTGGCCATTTCCATAGATACTGGGAACCGAATTTGTCCGTGGCTAAATCGCTGTTTTCTAGTGGTGTTCCTATATATATATGTGTGTGTGTGTGTGTATATATATCATTACCCCTCTTCTACACACACACACACACACACACACACACATAAATATAAATATATATATATATATATATATACATATTAACCTTTCTATATATCTATATATGTACTCTACACTTTACACTTATAGAGGAGAAGGTACCCTTTTGAAAGGTAGAAGCCTTGCTTAAATCTCATAAGTTGAGGTGTTAATTATGTTCACCTTGAGTAAAAGTTTTTGCTTAGACATGCTTCAATGCTGTTGAGTAAAAGTCCTTGCTAAAAGCATGCTTCAGTGCTCATGAGTAAAAGTTCTTGTCAAGCATGCTTCAATGCTCATGAGTAAAAGTTCTTGTCAAGCATGCTTCAATGCTCTTGGTTTAGTAGCTTATCTATTTTTGACGTGATTTTCATAAGTTGTTATTTCATGATTGACTTAGACACGATTCTTATGTTACATGCTGTTTTCTTGAATAATTGTTAGTAAAGGCTAAGTAACACTTTCATACTGGAAGTATAAGTATAATAGGAATTAATCTAGTTTATGCTTAATATGTGATTATTACTCTTGTTATGTGATCAAGATGCAACCTTCTGAGCTTATTATGTGATTATGTGATTATATGCTAGATATGAATATTATGTTCATAAGTTAAGTATCATGGAATTATGTGTGTAGGATTTCATGAGATCTAATAAATTAAAGTGGTTACATGAAACTATAATTAGTTTTGTAAAGAAAAGTTTATAGAAATATATGTTTGTTTTGTAAGTAAAATCTTTATCCAAAAACTCTATGTCATTTTGTAAAATATATTAGTTTCATGAACTTTTATTCATTTTATGAAAATATGAAACTATATTAATTTTATGAAAATAAAGCAGTTTTATGGAAAGGTATATTATTTTCATAAAAATATTTACTTTATAGATTCAAGTTTTAGAACAACATGTATTCATTAAAGTTTTATCAAGATTTAGTTATTTTTAGCAAAATAAATTTAATTTCAAACAAAGCAAAATTCCTCTTTTACTAAGATATATCTACGCGTGCTTCTATACATATGCTATACGTCCATATATTTATATATATTTTAATTTACTTGGATCTTTTCATATATTTATATTTATGTATATGTTATACGTACATACATATATATACTTATTTTTTGATTGGATATGTTATACACACACACACACACACACATATATATATATATATGTTAAAATAAGTTATAGGAATATATGATTATATTTAAGAGCTTCAATTATTTTACGTTTAATGGCATTTTAAAATATGTTGAAATATAGAAGCAAGACTTCCAAGGATGTTCTATGTGAATAAATTACAATTATGTGACGTTTCATATCTTTAGAGGGGGTAGTAGATGTAATTAACCTTATAATTTTGTATACCGTATACTGTATTGTATGTTAGTTATACTATATTATATAATGCAATATTCTATTCTATTCTATTATTATCTCATCTATTCCAGGGAAACTTTGCCATGAATTCTATCTCCAAAATACATTTTAGTTAGTTATTCAATATTTGCTAAATTCTATTTTTAAATGACATCTAAAACTAGTTGTTCAAATTTGTTAATTTGATCCATTCATTTTATTTTTCATTCGTGAATTATAGAAGAAAAATAAATAAAAGAGTAAGACATTAGTTTCCAAACACTGAAAAGGCAAAAACACTGGAATGCTCATGCATGCCAAAATTTGAGATAAAAAAGAACAACGATGAGAAGTTGTAAGAAAAATTATGAGGGAGAAACCACTGCTTGAAAGTTACTGTATTACCATTACTAATATAAGAGTGAAATTAAAGTTGTGCGTTAAATCATATATAAATGTCCCATACTTTTCTGAAAATAAGATTCTCACATACTTTATGAATATGGCTAAACCAAAATAAAAACAAAATAGCTTTTGAAGTCAATATGCTAATTCAGCTCTTGATTGAACAAGCATAAAATATCATTTTCTAAATTTTTTTTTTCTCATGAAACACTTGAATCATATATCTATAAAATTGAAGAAGAGCACTAACGAAGAATTTTTTTTCTTTCAAATGTATTTTTATTAATTTATCAGTTTTCAAATACTTTAGTTTGATTTTCATTCTTATAAACAATTTTATCACTAAAAAAAATAAGAAAAAAGCGTAATATATCAATACACACATAACAAGCAAAAAAGAAAACGAAAAGAAACACAAACATAAGAAGAATACGCAATGACTAAATAATAGGAGGAAGTTGATACTACTGAAATACTACTGAAATTACATTATTTTGAAGACAAATAAGACTTTATAAATATTTTCTCAAACAAAATTAAGATGATATTTAATAATTCTTATCAAAATGTCAAAAAGTTATCCATATTTATATCTATCCATAATTTTATACATAAAAGATAATATCTATTCAAATGGTTCGTTGTTTTTGTTAATCCATATTTATTACAACTATATTTATGAAACTCATTTTTTGAGAAGGTGAAATAAACATTACTCGCCATGTGCTTTGCGTGTGCATTTTACTATTACTATTGTAAACGTATGAATAACATCAGAGTTTTTTGAAAATTTTGCTTAGACAATTATGGATTTTATTATGGATTTTGACGGCAATTAAGTGATTCATTATTGCTTTTAGCTCCTAAAAGAGAGTTCTTCAAATGGAATCCAAACACTAAAAAACTTTTAAAAAACAAGAAAAGAAAAACTAAAAATATAATAAACTAAAGACTCCAATTTAAGCTCTATAATTCTATATGCATGCCCCTTTTAATTGGTTTGTTGAACTAGAAATTATGTAAGATAGATAATACATATGGATTACATTCCTATACCCCATCTGGTATGATAATGATATTCTTATAAGAAATAGTATATTAAAAGTCTAGTATTTTACGCATTTTAGATTTTATTAGCTTTTTCATACTGCTTCATCAAATAAAATAAAGATTCAGTTCATTACTGAAAAAAATATAGGACATATCTATTTTGTAATTTTTCAATTGTTTAAGCTTTAGTAAAAAATATTCTCTAATTAAATATTATTTTCAAATAAATAATAGTTCATTTTAGGTTTACATAAATTTTGCTTCGTCAATTATTTATATACCTCATCCACACTCTACACTAATAATTAATATGACATTTTTCATATAAATTGAGCAAATTTAATCTATATCCATTCTATCATGAAAAAATAACTCAACCGCCCCTTAAACAGTATCACTTCTAGTGGCGATGAAGTGAATTAGTAATATTATTAAAAACATATATATATATACACACACACACACACGTATATATATATATTCTTAATAGTTGTTTTGACAACATAGTTATATTTGTACTAGTGAATCGGCACACCGTGCTACGGACGGCGTCCCTGGTTGAACAACTTGGTGTCGGCATATTTGGTAAGGCAATCGTGCCCGAGCTGTTTAGCAGAGATACAGTCATTATATCGCTTCTAATGCAACTCTGATCCTTGATAATGAGTAATCTCAAATGCCGCAGAAATTAATACTCTGTTGTAGTTAAAATAAAAAAATATGCATGGGGTGACCCCGCGTTAAAAATTCTTACACATATTTTGTTATCTTATTAATCATGCCGATTTATTAAAATATAGAAATTTATAAATCAAATATATATATATATATATATATAGATGTAGCCACATACGGATGTGATACTCACTCTTGTATATGAGGTCTAAATCACCATTGCGAGCATGATCTTCTTCAAGTGTCTAATTTGTGTCAAGCACATAATAAAAGTTACCTCACCAAGTATGCCAAACTGGCGGCGGTTGAATACGTAATGATACAAATTAAATCTACCATGATACGGTTATTTTAAAGGTGACACAGTAAATGAGGCATAAGAAATGCCAAATAATAATCGATCGAGTTATTATCCCACAACAATCTCGGCCAAGAAAGTTAGGGAACTCTATTTTCACAAAAATAATATACACTACTCCATCAGCGCATTTGCACATACACCGCTACTAAAATCAACAACTCGGCATACAATGACATGAAAAATATTTTCATCTGTGGGATTGTGATATTTGCAATATTAAGGTGACAATCATACGTATAAAATCAAAGTCAAATGCATTCGACAAAGATACACCCAACCCAATTATGCACAAAGGAAAATAACACGTCAAACAATGCCAGGATTTCTCATCTAGCCTTGTGCAGAATTAATATGCATGGTATTTAATTTTTTGCATCACCTCCACCGTCTTCCAGTGCCCAACCAAATTGAGTATTTTGACTCGTCAACTCCGCTGCCATGTTATTGAGGTTCTCAAGAGTTCATTTTTAATTATACAAAAGATGAATTTGCTTTCTCTCTCCTTGTCGTTTAGGAACTTAAATGGAGTCGTCAATTTTCAAACCTTCCTAAGTTCTTTTTCTATAGTTGCTCGTTTGTTATCCTCGTCACAAGCAATCCAAGCATAAATCTTCCCTATGATATTCCCTTTCAAATTTCAGTGCATCACATCCTCACCAATCTACTGAAAATTCGACCATAGTAAAACTAGAATGGCCGCGCCAGGCCCACAAAGGAAGAATCCTTACCACATGAATCCCCTTGCCTTTTAATTCGTCCTGTAGCGATGCCATATTGCGACCATCATGTTTTCACGCCTCATCAACCTTCCTGGGAATATTTCCTATTCATGGATATTGTTAGTTTCACATAGGTCTCGAGACCTAGGCACAACGGAATATCAAAACTTTTTATCTAAAAAACATAACATATTATATGTGAATTCTATTGTCCCATGACTATTGTGACGCGGATCTATTGTGCAAATTAAATAATCAAATTATTTAAATGAGTTAAGTAATCTAATTACCTTTTAGTACTCCTATTGTCGTAGGGAAAAGGGCATATTCAAATACATGATCCACGTTCCCGAATTGTCACAACGTTTCGCGTTTTCGAAAGAATCCAATTGTCTACCTTCCAAGCGTATCTATATGTTAACCGCACCGCAGGTTTAAATTCTATGCAAGACTTAAATTTAAACCATAGTGTATATGAATTTTCATACTAACACTCAGTATATGGGGCTATGAAAAGATGGTGGAATTTTTTAACTTATTTTTATTTATTATTTATTGGTTAAATAATAAACCAAAAACCTAATAAAACAAGTAGTCAAAAAGGGATGACTTTTGTGGAGAGAATAAAGACAAAGAAAGCTCTTTTCTTTTCTTTTTCTTTTTGTACGTAAAGGGGCTTGGTCATGGGGTATTTATACCCCTTCTTATGGCCTAGCCTCATATGCTCAATTAGACTCCAATTTGGACTCCTTTAATTCTCCTCCGATTAATCATCCATTATACTTCTTGATATTCATTAACTATTAGAAATCATCTTGCTTATATTCTTGAAGGGTACAGTAGCGCCCTGACCCAAAGTAGCTAACCTCGAGTCGGTCGCTAAACAAACTAAATCCAATAATTGAAGTAAATGTCATCACCTTCAAATTTCAAACTTCATAACTAAGAAGATTTTCCATTAAATGCTATTCACAATAAATACAACAAGAATTCTTTTTATTCACCAACCACCTGTGTGTTGTAACATCGAATAATATACATTCCCAAAATTATATCTCAACTTATAAATTCTATTCATAATCATTTTCTAGACATTTCATGAAATTATATATCAAGTTCAAAAGAGTATGAAATTCTCTAAAACTTTCAAATTGGAAGCAAATATACAAAATAATACATAAGCCACAAACAGAATTATTTATAATGTATAATATCATAATTCTTTTAAAATAAATAATCATCACAAATCAACAATTACTTCATATATGTTTTGTTGTTCATCAAGACAATCTCGTAATAATGAGTATAAACCTAACATGTTATCCACGCTCACTTTACTAATCCGGTATGCAAGGTCCTCCTTGATCTCATTACCTATATAACCATATAATACTTAAATTAACACACCGTATCTGATTGTACTAATTCTTAGTGTTATCTGTACTCCAAATCTACTTTATTCAATGTCGTCTATTCCAATTTGATATATTACAATAACGAATATTGATATATATATATATATATATATATGTATGTATGTGTGTGTGTGTATATTCTCGGGTTCGCAATAGTAATTGCTAACTCAATCTCACAATTTAACATCTAGATGATCCAAATCATTAGAATAAGCACAATATAAAACTTAGATCCAATGATCACCCTTCTTTCCTAAATACCATTATGGGCCCGTTTGGATGGGCTTAAAAAAAAGTGCTTCTCGGATGGTGCTTTTTATGGTAGAACTTTTTTTTAAGCCAAGCAGTTTTGCGTTTGGATACAGAGGATAAAAGTGCTTTAAAAGGTGCTTTTATTTGAAGCTAGTCCAAGGTAGCTTCTAAAAATAGCCCTTTTTGGCTTTTTTTTCTGGCTTCTGCTTTTTTTAAAAAGTCCACCCAAACACAATTTATTTTGTCTGAAGTGATTTTTTTTCAAAAAATAAGTACTTTTTATCTGAAAAAAGCCCATCCAAACGGGCTCTATATAAGCTAAACCAGTTTCATAGATAGGCACACTCGATGCGTGTGCAAAATTAAAAGAATATAAATTAATTATGTACTTGAGTTTTAGTATTTATTATATATGAATAAAATCATTTTTTTAATATTTATTAAATTTAAAATAAGCGAAGAGTAAAATGATTTAATAAGATAAAATTAAATGATTAAGAAATAACAAATGTTCTATAGTATGACAAAAGAGAGAGGAGAGAGGTTGGAAAAATTTAAAGAAAAAGAGAGAAGGGAGCGTGTGTAATGGGGAAAGGAGAAAGAAATTAGGAAAAAGAAAATAGAAAATAAAATCACTGACCAAAAAAAATATTAGACCAAAGGTAGTTACTGTAAGGAGCTCTCTCTCTATATAACAGTATGGATTATAAATGAGCTTAAATAACCAAATCACTTCTTTATTACTTAAGGCTTAGTAAAATACATATTTTGTTTTGTCTAAAAAAAAAGTAAAATGTATATTTTTTCAACCTAATTCTATTCAAGTCCTCATTATTCACAGCTTATATCATAATTTTCGTCCTACTTATTCAATATAAAAGTCCATTGCTTCAAGTATACAGTGTGCAGTATACATATAAAATTAAATCCAATTGAATGAAACCCAACCAATCTCTCCAATTAATAGCCCAAGACTTCAAGTTCAATTCAATGTTTTTAAGCTCAAATGTAACGAGGTACAACTTATCCAATATTCTTTTATCATTTTTAGGCCCAAATATAAGCATTTCATAAAAATATTCACACCACACTTCAAGGCCGAAAGGAAATAATTTTCAAAAAATTTATTAGGCCCATTGAATTACCCAATTGGGTACCACCACCCCACCACTCGCGGTTCGCCACCATTGTCTATTCTTTTTGTGAATTTTATTCCATATTTTGTTCTCCATCTCATGGGCTTTTAGATCTATAGTCAATTTTGAAATTTATCGAAAGTTTGATGATCAATTTGTATGGGTGTATTTTGAGTGTGTGTGTAAGGGGCATTTGAGAAGAGAAGAAAAGATTTTATAAAATTACAAATTGAACCCCAAAGATATGAAACAACTCTAATTTCTCCCCCATGAACTTCCAAGATTCAGCAGTTAGGCCCCAAATTATCTAATTACATCCCACAACTTTCATTCTCTTGCACATTGACGCCTAACAGTTAAAATTCTTTACAATCAACTCTTAAATATTTTCAAATTGCGTCCCTAAATTTTTAAGTACAACATATAATATCCTTTATCAAGTTTCTCCAATCATATTGCAAATTTTGGGGTGTTACGGAATAAAGAGTTATGTGATATTTGTTTGAAATTATAAACTGGTTTGTGTTTGATTAGTTCAATGCTACTATCCTTGATGTATAAAGAGTTAGGTGATATTTGTTTGAAATTATAAACTGTTTTGCATTTGATTAGTTCGGTGCTATTACCCTTGAGGGCACTTTAGGAAAATTTTGTTACTTATGAGGATGTCATTGGGAAGTTTTGGCGCTTAAGACTAGTATCAGAAAGACGATTGGGTGGTATTGGACCAATAGTGGTTGGTCAACCCAGTAGTATCCATCTGGATCCATTCACCAATATAGCTGGAGGTTAGCTACTATTGGTGCTGGATCGGCGTGTAACCAGTCATTCTATTCTGTTCTATTTTGTTTGAGTTTGCCACCTATAATCAGATGAATAAGGTGAAATTATGTCTTTATATGCTTTATTGTGGAGTGATAAGGCTTGAGTTGTAGACTCAAAAGTTATCTTGAAAATATTAAGTATTTGGTTTTGAAGGAGTATAATTTTTTTTTTTGGATATTTTGTAGTTAAAGATTCTGATTTTGAGAAATTTCCTCACTAGTATGGACAACATTGAGACAGATCGGTTAAACCTTTGTTATTATATTGAATATAAGTTTTATTATCAAAATGAATCATTTCAGTATAAGTTGGTGTTACTAGTTTGGATTTGAGATTTTAGTAAGTTATCAATTTATGACTAATTTTGTTAACTAGATGATTTTGTTCAGGGTCCAGTGTTCAAAATTATTTTGGATTGAAATAAGTTTAGGAAGATATTTTGAATAATATATTTTGTTACAAGTGAAATTCTTATTTGAATAACCTTTTGTACATAAACCTAAATCATATATTTGTTGTTCGCCTGCATGCACACCTCACTATGTTGTTAGGACATACTATCTCAGTTGTGTACCTTTTGTTCTTTGCCTCAAAGTGGCATTCATGACAAAGGGACACTCATATGGAAAGCAAAGGTCAAAAGCTTTGTAGTGACAGGTTCATTAGTCACAAGTGTTGTAAGAGCCAGTCTATTCTATACGACTTATCACTAATTTTGGAGCTACGCAAGCTGCTGTAAATGACATAACTATCTCATAGTTTGAAATTCTTGAGATTGTGGTAATAGATGATTGCAGAGTTTTGAATTTATTTATGAATTATTTGGGTTTAGATATTTGACACCAGGCTCAGGGTCACTCGATCTGGACAAGGGCATTACACTTTAAATTTATAAATGTAAAATAAAGATATAAAAGCATGACATGCATCACTTAGTCAATACCATATAAAGATAGAAAAAAATAATTTAATCGACAATCATCATTTCTACAGACAACTATATCTTATTAAACTGAACCCTATGGCTTGATATGTTTTATGAAAGTCAACAAAAACATATATGTTGTTTGACGTCCTGAAACTATCAGCTAGTTATTGAGATATGCTACTAATACTTTTATTATTAAAAGCTGAAAATTTTATAAAAGACGTTTATTATATAGCAAGCACCAAAATACATAAGATGAGTCCTAAACTCATGATAAAATTATAAGGACTCGACTACGACTTCCTCTAGCCAAATACTTCAAATCGTCCCTTTTCTTCCTCCTTGTTGGTAACTTCATCCTAAAATTCGGCTAAAACATTGGATAACAACAACATCAACGACATGTTGATTAGCAATTTTACTTAACACAAAAGGTGCGCGTGTGTACTACGGGCATGCATATTTTCACATACTTTCATTACACATAAATCATATGAATTCTCAGATCATAGGAATCATAAATTGCATTGCATTTCTACCATTTTCCACCTCGACGGGCAGCTACCTTATCTCATCATGTTGTAAACTCAATTCCAACCAAACACGCCAGTGGTCATTTCCCGAGCATATGCCGAATTTCTACGACCCACTACAATACGTGGACTCTCCGTCCACGCAAGATGGGATTAGGCAACGATGAAGAGTCAAGAACCATTTTAAAATCGGCAAGCCCGTTGCCGTCCGGCCGAACTCGACTATATCCACCCCTTATCACTTTGGGCCCTTATACACACAATTTCAGCATGATATAACATAATTCCAACTATGTTCAGCACATTTTTGGCATAAATTCAGCATAAGTCATACAATTTCCAGCTTATAAAGCACAAAATTTCTAGCTTGTAAACACGAACTTTTCAGATTGCGAACAGAAAATTTCCAGCTTATTTAACCAAAAATTCCACCCTTGGAAAACAGGTTTTCAGCTTCAAAACAAGATTTCCAGCTTTGAAACACAAGAATTTCAGTTTAGAAACAGGATTTTCAGCTTCAAAACTGAATTTTCAGCCTCTAATACGTCAATGAAACCCTAAATACATAGATAAACCCTAACCGAGCATAAACCGTAATTTCCAGCATCACCCACATAATTTCCAGCTTCAACTTTCAGCAGAAATTTACAAATTTTAACATGAACTTTCATGAACACACAATATGCATCTAATTAAAAAAATATGAAATCCCTTAGGACTGAGATAGTAACTAACTTGTAGTTACATCTTAAGTCCTAATATGGTAATAAATGCAAGAATACACTAGGAAAATCTAACTTATGCATGAAGTAGAATTACTACCTTTTCTAAGGGATTTTTCTTCTTTTCTTTCTAAGTTTTGTAAAATGGTGCACAAGGGTGAGAAGGTGATAAAATGGGGAGTGAAATGGACAAAGCAAGAGGCAAAATCTCCATGATCACATTTAAGCTATTGGACTTGGCTTCGCATAGAGATGGAAGTCTTGAAACAAGTCTCTAAGGCGCGATCAAAATTACTCCAAGTCATTGAGTCTAATTGAGACCAGGGTATCGACTTAATTGACTCGCTAAAAGACTTGTATTTATGACATATCTCAAATGGGAGGATGTCTTATTTTAGTGACACTCGTATGCATAAATGGGTGCTCATTAGGGGATGAGTTTATTGAGGATCCCACATAGAAACTCGTAAATGGGAATAAAAGAAATAGGAAAGTTTCCACGCTTTTGATGTGCTTTAACTAGTTCTTAGACTTGAGATTTCATAGTAGTCTTGTATATGGGCATTAAACTTTGATATAGGTGTCGGCCCCATGTCAAGTCTTAGTACTCCTATGTTGGGTAGAGGTCTCCCATATATGAAGACTAGTGAAAGTCAATAAAGGATTCGTTGCTCACCAAGTTGAGCCAGTGAGTTTTCCATATAGTCTATTGTAATTAGTCCACTTAAATCCTCACGCAAGGTGGAGGACAATGATTAGAAAATGAGTTTTCTAAGTCAATTGTCAAATGGACTATTTGCAAAGAATTATGAGAATTGAGGTTAATAGGACTTTCCAAATCCCATATCCTAAATGTCAATTGGAAAACTAGACAACGAAGGGACCGCACTTGCACGGTAAGTCAGAAGTAGAAAGGTTCGCACTAATACTTCATCGGTTGGCTAGGTATTCATGGGCGTGTTACAAGACATCTACCACGATGGATGCGGACCATTAATTAGAAAGGGTTCTAATACAATGATGATTAATTAAAGGAGTTTAATTAATCATAGATCATTTTATTATCTAAAATATTACTTTGAATGCAAGTCTATCGCTAATCGATTGGTGAACCTAAGGGGTCACAAACAATATTTAACCAAGCACCTAAATATATGAATTGATTAATAGTGATTAATCAAATTGAATTGATTAATGAGATCAATTGAATTGAGGGCTAATTCATTTGACCTACCTCATTAAATCGGTGGACAGGAATCAATTTGGGAAATTGATTTGGGCATTAATTGATTAAGAATTGATTAATGAAATTGAAATTGGATTTCAATTGATTTATTATTTGAAATAAGTTTTTGCTTTAGGACTAAATTGAAATTGGATATTAATTTAAGAACTAAATTGAAATTGGATTTCAATTAAGGATCAAATTGAAATATGATTTTAATTTGGGGATTAAATTGAAATTAGAATTAAATTAATTATGAATTAATTTAATATTTTAATTTAATTCTTGATTTAATATTTTAATTTAATTATAGAATTTCAATTTGACTATAAGACTATAAGATAAATCTTATAGTTAAAAGATAAATTCTAGGAATTAGAGATAGTAAATGGAGGTACTAAAGGATGGAAAAGGAAAAATTCGAGTCCAAATTGGACTCAAAATGGCCGACCACTATTGGCTATAAAAGCCAAGGCCAAACCCCCACGTCACATAACAAAAAAATGGAAAAGTTTTTTGTGGTCTTGCTTTCTTCTCATCTTCAGCCAATCAACAACTATTTTCTTGGTTAAGTTAATAATTTTAGTTTATTATTTAATTGATAAACAATAAATTGAAATTAACTTATTAAAATATCCACCCTCTTCATAGCCATATATACTAAAGTGTTAGTATAGAGATTTATATACTTGTGGTTTAAATTTAAGTCTTGCATAGAATTTATACCCGTGGTGCAGTTAACGTGTGGATACGCTTGGAGGGAAGACAATTGGATTCCTATGAAAGCACAAATCGTTCGTGACAATTTGGGAACGTGTCGCATACTTGAATACGCTCTATTCTCTATGACAACAGGAATGCTAAAAGGTAATTAAATTACTCAACTCATTTAAACGATTCGATTTTATAATTTGCATAATAGATCCGTGTCACGATAATCACGGGACAAGATGATTAGCATATAATATGTTAAATGTTTTAAATAAAATTTTTGATAATCTACTGCATATACATCGCAGAACCTAGCTATGTGAAACTAACATTTGTGTATAATGATCTATAAATATTTTTGCATTTTCTTACACTGTGTTATGTGCATGTTTAGAATTAGACATTATATTTGGCAGTGACTTGGTTTGTTTCTACTATTATAACCTTAATTCTTAACTAGCTTCTTTTAAAATGTGGAAGAACACATGATGAATTTTTGTAAATAGTAAGAATGCAATTTTATTGTATTGATTATATGCAATCCTCTATGTAATACAACAACCCTAATAAAAAACATGTACTCATGAGAAGATTATGGCAATTCGGCATAAAGCAAAGAACAAGATAGATTCTACCCTTTAAAACCCACAACCCCCTTGTACTCAAGAAGAAGATTTAAAAGGATTTAATCAAGAAAAGATCAATACTTACAAGTATTCTTGAAGCATAAATCAGATTTTTGTTGCAATGGAGATTATAGAGCTCACAATTCCTATGCTAGGGTTCATACACATGTGTTCATGAAGAACATGAGAATCACGTTTTTTAGTCTTATTCAATAAAAGAAATCTGATTTCCAAAGGTTTAAAGAAGGTATTTATACCTTAGACAAAGCCAAACCCTAAACTAAACCCATTAGTCCAAATCCTATAAGGAATAGGCTTTAAGTGAAGCCTAATGCACCAACCTTACAAGGACTTATCAGAGCCTATTAAGTCATGTGTTTAAAAATCCAAACACAAGCTATTACAAATAATTAAATCCCAAATAATCTTAAGCGTAATTAAACAGCCCCTTCATCCATAGAACACGTCTCAAGCATATAGAGTAGCTTAGGTGTGCCTTCAAGCCAAATTGTACACTTAGTGAATTCATGCTCTTGCAACTCAAGTGTAACTTGGTCCTGTACATATGAGTTCATGGCTATCCCAAAAACCTTAGCCCTTGCCCTTGTGATTGGCCCACTAGGAAGAGCCAATGGATCCTTCTTGTTGCCTCTTGCTTCGGCCTTAACACCATTGGAGCTCCCTTGATCCGCACTATTCCCTCATTCCTCAAAAAGATTTGTCCTCAAATCTGAATCTAAATCAAAAGGAGAAAGCATATGCTAATTTCTACCACTTATTATGCATTTCCTATTTTTCTTTTAGCAACTTCTCTCTATATGATTGCCATTTCCACAATAGTTGCTCCCACTTTTCTTAAGGTCCCATCCTTCCTCTCTCTATGGTCGTTAGTTACTCTTGGTGACAAATCATTCGAATTGTCCTTCGCCTCTTGAGCTAGATGCCCTATTTTTTGTTTCCTTCGTTGGTAATCAGTTTAATCTGTTTTATCTCCTTTATTTCTAATTCAACAATCATGGATTTACTCACACCCTAAGTGTTCTCCTCAATATCAATTACCATTAATGCTGAACGAACCTTAGGTCTCAAATTTTGAATGAATATCTTCGTTTTTTCACCTGTCGTCATTCATTATGTGTTGTGCATATTGTGCCAAACGAGTGAATTCCTTTAAAATGTTTACCCAAGTCACAGGAGTATAAGTTGTATTCCATTTTTGCTTCACAAGCCTCCACCAATTGTAGGTTGTCCCTTCCATCAAGAATATCAAAAATTCCACTTGTTCTCTGTAGAACCCTAAAGTACTGCTACCTAGGCCTTGGCTTTTTGTTCATTAGGTTCCCCATAAAACTTTAGTAGATTGAATCGTAGAAAGTGATCCAACATCTTATCATTCGGCTGATGGTTTTGATTTTGTTATTGCTAACTTGTTTGCACATGGTCTCACCATACTCCAACCATTTGACTTAAGAAGTCACTTTTTTACCTTAATTTGACAAATGATTTTCTTCTGGTTTCATTCCTTTTGTGGGTCTTTAGTAACGGTTCCCCTGGGGTTGTGTTATTGTAGGGTGAGTTGGTTTATCTGGGAATGTAGTTGCGTACGTGTGGCTCTCTTTCCTGACAACATTGTTGTCACTATTATCCTTGTAATTCTAAGGGTTATAGGTCCAAATCTAAGGGATAGGTACATCAACTGTTTACTAAAACATATGTATCACATAAAGATTTACACAATACATATGTCATAGATACACCGTACATATACTTAATATAAATAGCATATTTGAGGATCACTCTTAAGGCACACCTAATGGTCCAATCTAAGCAAAATGAAAGAGAAGACTAGATGTTTGCTCGAACCTTAATTACTTTCTTACACATGCACATAAAACAATCTGCGGTACTAGTCGTCCCACTATCCTAGTTAATCTTTCCCGTAAGCGCTTCTGACATAATCCTAAGTCTCTAGACGTTATTATAATGAATCACTTGTTGGTCGGCCGCCCCAACAATGATCCATCACAATTCCAGTACCAAAGATACCATTAAGTTGTAACGTAAACACCCTAATCCGAAAATCCTATCTTGGTATCGCCCATGTAGCACCTAAGCTCTGATACCACCTGTGACACCCCTCTTGTTAGGATTGTCCTATATGAGTAGGGCTCACTTAACGGTCTTACTGAGTACCTATTTTCCAATCAGCACACAACACTTGCAATTTATTTGATATTGCCCAGTAATCGATTATCGTACAATAAATTGTTAAAGGACTAAATCGTAATTAAATTATATAGAATTGTAGGGTAACAAACTATCCAAATACAACACTTCAAGTAGTAATCTTCCATTTCTTATTAAACAAGTCAATCTTCAATACAAGATACAAGACTATGCCCTATTAACATGTAATGGACCGGTCGCCTTAACCAGGTCCCCTCAACCTATTTCCCTGAAACTGAGGTAATGAACAGAAAGAACTTTGGTGGTAAGTCTAAATGACTTAGTGAGACCAATAATAATTGCATATAGATATTAAAGGAACTTATAGATTGTTTAAAAGGTGATAATGTGCGCGTATATACAAACTAAACAAGACAGATAGTTAGCCATGAACGGAATTTCCAACCTTATTGCTATCCAAAACAAATAAATCATAACTGAGACCCTTATTCCTCCCTCGTCAAGAAGCGACCTCGACATTAACTGGACTGAGATGTATCACACGTCCGTGCAATACACCACCGACCCAATCTTACTACAGTCAATCTCCGGCTGTACATTGAAATTGGATCCCACAAGACGGTATCATATAAAAGGGTTTATCAACGGTCCATTCAGCCCAATAAAACTCATCTTATAAGTACCTGGGCCCGAACTTCCCAAGGGCGTCCCCAAGGGTAGACAAATATAATCAGGACTAGATAGATATGGCTCACAAACTTTCAACAAACAATAGCTTGTTTCCACACCCGGGATGCATAAAACATAATCAAAACAAGATATCCTACGGGTGTCAATAAATCATTCCGGGATCGAAAATGCAGTACTGTTTGGATATAACTTGACTTTTAATACAAAAGAATACTTTGTCGAAATATAGAGAGCAAAATATAACTAAAACGGATAACATAAATCAAGCAGGGTAGGCTATACAAGAATATATTTATAGCATATAGTTCAATGCCTCAGCAAGAAAAGTAGAAGGCACTCACCTTAGAGTTATTGTCTCGCTAAGTTTATGTCATTCCCATAATCGCCTAAAGTTTGCATTAACGGCTGGGGTTAGAATATTATGTCACTATTGTTCATGACTAATAGCTATTAGTTAAGGAATAATATAACTAATCTAGAATTTATGTGATTATAGCATATACCCTAGAGGTGATATGTAGACTATCTTGTGCTTAGTAACAAATTTTAGGAAAATATTGTGCATAAGCACCTATATGAGCAATATTTATGTACATATACATGCTTATGGTTTTCAAAATAATTTTTAAGTACGTGTACACACATAGTTTAAAAGAACAACTCTAGTTCATAAATATGTATGCATATGCATGAGCACGTAGGCAAGTCTCAAGTTACTATAAGTATGCACACGTAAAACACGTACACGAATACTTTCATAAAATAACTTAACATAAACTCATGAATATGTAGGCATGATTTAGCTACTTAAAATGAAATAAAATTGTATCTAAAACATATAGGAAGTCTAGGGTAAAGACATACCTTTTAGTAGTGTGTATTTACTCTAGGATTTTCTTCTATGTGTTTATATGTAGGTGTGTGTGTGTGTGTGACAGCAGCTGCAATAGCAGTTTTTCAGTGTGTGTGTTTGTGTAGAGTGTGTGTTGTGATTTCCAAATGAGGGAGGAAGACCCCTATTTATAGGTGTTTGCTCAAGACACAAACAAAATGTCTTGAAAATGACCAAGGATTTGCCAATTTAATAATGTTTGTGTCTTGAGCAAACACCTATAAATAGGGGTCTTCCTCCCTCATTTGGAAATTTTAGGCCATCTAAGTGTCCAAGTAAGATAGGATAAGGATGTAGGTGTAAAGAATCCTATCTTTATCATATCCACATGTGTGTTTTTTGGCTAAATCATAGTCATTGATTTTTACTTAAGGGTTAAGGGCAAGATTATAGCCCTTGGATTATGAAAAAGACTTGCAAGTAATTATGGGTTGATGTTTATTAGGCCAAATAAGTGCACAAATGTGCTTTCTTCCTGAAGTTGTATACACAAGTGTCCTAGGGTTCATGATGATGAAGACAAGTGTTCCTACATGTGTTCCTTTTATATTGAAGATTACCTTGGCTAAAAATTATTGGTGCAAATGTCTTACTCTTTGAAGATGGTAAGACCAAGTGTCTTGCAATTTTTGAAAAATCAAGATTTTAGACTTTATCTTAAATTTTATAAGAACAAATGTCCTATGACTTGTAGTGATAATGAAAATGATTATTCTCCTATAAATTACAAGAATGACATGTGTGCCCTAGCATATCATTCATAATGAAAATGATAGATGCCTAGAATCTTACTTAACATATAATATAAACAAGTATTCTCTAACACATGTAATGAAATAATCTTAATATATTATTATTATAATTAATAATTTCGAAATTTATACATTTATATATATATATATTTCTTAACTTTTTATGTATATTGTACATATAATATCAAATTTGATATGAACAAAAATATATTTTCGGTTTTTCATAGATAGACTATAAAATTTCGGTTTTTATGCGAGTATAGTGTAGAAATCCGATTTTTACTAGTATAACTATAATTATTAGATCTAATTATATAAATGCACATATATTTGGTCTTTAGCCACATATACTATATAATTTCGGTCCTTATGTTCGTATGTTATAGAAATCGATATGTATAAATATAGTTAGTAAACCTATTTTACATATAAAAATTGGGATGTCACAGAAACGAAGTTAGATTAGCCTTCGTCCACGTTTAAACAACATCAATGAAGTCTTTAACTGGTTGTTTTTAGCCTGTTTGCAACCCCACAATGCTCAAATGTGGACTAACTTGCGTTTATTTACATCATTTTAGTCGCTAACGACCTAAAATCGATGGGTATGGTGTGGAATTCCATTCGTTAACCCGTTTTTCATACTCTTTTATCCTCCAAAGCAGTGAAATGAAGCTAGATTAGCCGTACTTTATGTTTAAACAACCTTATTGAGGTCTTAGAATAGTTGTTTTAGTCTGTCCGGAACCCTATAACACTCAAATGTGGTTTAACTCATGTTCGTTTCCACTGTTTCAGGCTTTAACTACCCAAAACATATGGATTTGGTGTGGAATTTCATCCATTAACTAAATTCACATGCTCTTTTACCTACAAAAAGGGTGGCACGAAGCTAGATTAGCCTTAATTAATGTTTAAACAATGTTACTGAGGTCTTAAAACGGTTGTTTTAGTCTGTCTGCATCCGTATAACACTTAAATATAGTTTAACTCGCGTTTACTTTCACGCTCTAGAAACACAAAGCAAATGAATTTGGTGAGTAACTGCACAAATTACTAGCTTTTCACGCTCTTTTAGCTGCCAAAAGGGTGAAACGAAGCTACATTATCCATAATCCTTGTTTGAACAACATTAACAAGGTATGCAACTGGTTGTTTTGGTCCGATTGCAAGCCGCCGATCATACTCAAATGTGGTTTAGCTTGTATTCATTCTCATCATTCTAGGCTCTAACAACCCAAAACGGATGGATTTGGTTTCGAATTCCATCCATTAATTCATTTTCCAAGCTCTTTTAGCCACAAAAAGTGCGATCCATTGCTATATTCGTCCTAATTCAAGTTTAAACAACGTACATGAGATCTTAAAATGGTTGTTTTTGTTTTCTGCCAACCCTGTAACACTCAAATATGGATTAACTCATGTTTATTTTCATTATTTTAGAATTTAATAACCCAAAATAGATGGATTTCGCATCGAATTCCATCAATTAACTCACTTTTCACGTTCTTCTAGCCATAGAAGCAGTGAAATGAAGTTACATTAGCCTTATTCCACGTTTAAATAACATCAATGAAGTCTTTAAATGGTTGTCTTTGGCTTGTTTGCGACCCCACAACGCTCAAATGTGGATTAACTCGTGTTTACTTTCATCATTTTAGTCACTAACAACGCAAAATACATGGATTTGGTGTGGAATTCCATCCATTAACTCATTTTTTAGGCTCATTTTTTCATCATTTTTAGGCTTTAACCACCAAAAACAGATGCATTTGGTCTGGAATTCCATTCATTAACTTGTTTTTCACGCTCCTATCTTACCATTCGATGCTTGAACAAACAGCCAAAAATTCTCCCTCTCTCGAAATTCTCTCTCCAATTCTCGCCTAAACCCTAGCCCTAGGCGTCGACGCCCTTATGGGCGATGCTCAGCCACCGGATAGTAGTGGCAGCGGTCCTGGATGGCCTCCCCTTGGCCGATCCTACGCAGCAGCGGTCGGAGTCATCCTAACTGACTTTTCTTACTGGACGCCCGTGAACGGAAAAAAAATTTCGACCTATCTACGTTTTCTCCTGTTGAAACGGTGGTAGATTTCAATGGAGAACCTGCTGCCGTTTTCATCCATGCAGATCGTGAGAAGCTTTGTCAGCCATTCCAATTTGTCTTGGTCGGCCAGTTCTCCCATGGCCACCCCCCCATTGGCACCCTCAGTTTTATTTTCAGAAGGATGAAACTCAGGCGGCGATTCCGTCTTTTTTTCTTTGACGACACACATCTATGTATTCACCTATACGATCCTGATGGTTATGCTCGGATTTTCATACGAGAGGTATGGCACTTTAATGGATATCCAATGAGGGTTTTCAAGTGGGATCCGGACTTCAATCCCACGATTGAATCGCCCATCTGCCCAGTGTGGTTCAAGATTCATCATCTTCCGCTTCACCTGATTCCCGTGCAAGGTCTCTATACGATTGCCAAGTGCATTGGTAATCCGGTTCATGTAGATGAGGCTACGGCAGACTGTTATCGGCCAAGGGTTTTTAGGGTTTGTGTCGAAATTGATGTGACGAAACCTGTGAAGAGGTCGGTTTAGGTGAAGGATGGTGATAAGATTTACCAACAGCCCGTGGAGTGCGAGGGGTTACCAGATTATTGCCGGTGGCGTCAACGGCGTGGCCACACTATCCGTGATTATTTCCACCCTTCGAATGGCTTGGAAGAGGAGGCAATGCAAGAAGGAAAACCCTAGCTTGGTCGCCAAGCAAAAGGGTGACCTGCGGGACAACTTGGTTGCTAACTGCAAGCAAAAGGGTGACCTGCGGGGACTAGCAAGAACGTGGAGGGTGTTCATCATGAGCCACAAGACTTGAACAAGACTTTACAAGAGGGGTTCAAGAAGGGTAAAGATTTGTTCATCAAGAATCAAGATTCCTCAAAGAACTCTCAAGCTCGTATCTTGGAAGCCAAGGAGTGGACGGAGGTCGCATCAAAGGCTCGAAAGGATAAGGGGAAAGGTGTCTTTCTGGAGGAGGAATAGGAGTCCGGCCAAGAAGTGGAGATTCACGCATTGAATAATAAGTTTCTTGCTTTGGTAGAGAACGAGTCCGATGAAGAAGAGGTGGAGGAGACCATACAGCCGCAAAACTAAGAGGATAGTTCTCAAGACCAAGATGTTTCGGCCCAGGCGGATAATATACTGCGACAAGTTCCTCAAGAAGATGAGGCGGTCGAGGAACTCTCCGCCAATGAATTGCCCCAATAGATTGATACCTATGAGCGTGGGGCTGAAAAGGTTGTCTTGGAACAGGCGGCTACTTTGCACGAGGGTGAAATTGAACCCACTAATGTTAAGGAACAAGATAGTGGAATAGTGATGGGGGACAACAAGGAGCAAGATAGTGAACTAGTGCTGGGGAATGGCCTATTAGTGAATCAAGAACGTGTGTTGGTGCCTTTCTTGACCAAAGAACCGGATAAAGGAGAAGAAAATTCATCATCTGTATTCCAGTCCTCTGATTCGGACCCATCTTATCAGCCGGAGTCTGATGCTAGTGCAGAAAAGGGGGGAAAAGCGTATTTACACGCCAAGAAGAGAGAGGTCACGGTTACAGTAGGTATATCTCAAATCTCTTCTAAAAAGTTGCCTAAGAAACACCACATTGATGCTCCTTCTCGGGTCACGAGGAGTAAAGCTAAGGGGAGTGAATCCCACTCACATAATCCTTGATGATTAGTTGTCTTATTTGGAATTCGCGGGGCATTGGCAGCCCCACTAAACAGCGCTATTTAGTTGATTTAAAGAAACGAAACAAACTGGTGATTCTTGTGATTTTTTTGATTAAACGCTAGGGCATTACAGTGGAAAATCATCAAAGTACATCAAAAGCAAAAGAAGAAAATTATGTAAACAAAAACTACTAACTACAAGATTAAACATTGCGAAAACTAGGCATTCCTGTAATATTTAACTCATAAAATACAAAAATAGAATATTCATGATGAAAACAATATGATTTTGAAATGGTTTAAACCTTTTTAACTTCCGAAATGTCGGATCGAGTGATACAAGTGAGCCATTTAAAATTTAAAAAAAATAAATTTTTTTCTTAGCCATGGATAAATTCGTGCTAATCAACCCATTTTTTAAAAATTCTTTTTTTTTAATCCTTAGCCACGGATAAAACTGTGGCTAAGTGAAATATAAGTTTTTTTTTGATTTAGCCACAGATAAATCCGCGGCTAAGCTACGCATTTAAAAAAAATTAAATTATTTTCTAGCCATGATTATTTCCGTGACCAGGTTCAATATATAAATTTTTTTTCTTGAGATGTAGTCACGGATAAAATCGTGGCTAAGTGGAATGTAATTTTTTTATTTTTGTATTTTTTTATTTAGCCAGGGTGCTACGCATTTTTTTAAAAAAATATTAAATTATTTTTATAGCCACGGATAAAACCATGGTTAAGTGGAATATAAATTTTTTTTTTCTGGTTTAGCCACGGAAAAAACCGCGGCTACGCTACGCATTTTTAAGAAAAATTAAATTATTTTTCTTGGCACGATTTTATCCGTGACCAAGCTCACTATATCAAAAATTTTCCTTTAGATTTACCCATGAACAAAACCGTGGCTAACCTAAACATTTTAAAAAAATTAGATTATTTTTATAGCCACGGACAACATTGTGGCTAAGTGGAATATAATTTTTTTTTTGATTTAGCCACGGATAAAATCGTGGCTAAGCTATGCATTTGAAAAAAATTAAATTATTTTTCTAGTCACGGTTTTATCCGTGGCCAAGTTCAATACATAATTTTTTTTTTCTTGAGATTTAGCCACAGATAAAACCGTGGCTAAGTTATCCATTTTTTTTAAAAAATATTAAATTATTTTTATAGGTATGGTTTTATCCGTTTCTAAGTGGAATATAGATTTTTTTTTATTTAGCCACGGATAAAACCGTGGCTAAGCCACGCATTTTTTTAAAATAAATAAATTATTTTTCTAGCCACGGTTTTTACTGTGGCTAAAAGCATTAATATTGGAAAAAAAATTTCACCATCTAGCCATAGATTTTTCCATATTTAGCCACGCAAAAATCTGTGGCTAGATTTTTTTCATGATCTTTCAATATCCGTGGCTAGATCCGTAGTTGTTGGCAACTGATTTTATCCGTAGCTAAAAAGTTGTGGCTATTTTGTTGTTTTCTAGTAGTGTTTATGGCCCTTGAACAGAGGAGAAGGACCGACCACTTTAATTCCCCATTTTCAAAAGGCCTTGAAATCTTGACATTCTGCATTTCGGCTATGAGTTTGTGTGGCAAGTTGGCATGGTATTGGCAGTTGGGGCATTCTTGCACGTAGTCGCACACATCCTTTATCATTGTAGGCCAATAAAATCCACTTCGCATAATCTTCCTTGCGAGGGATCTTCCTCTAGTATGATTTCCGCAACTTCCTTTATGAATTTACAGCAGAACCTTCTTGGCTTAGCTAGGATGAAGCACCTCAATGGTGGACCCATGAAGTTGTTTCTAAATAATCTTCCCTCCTCATTCAAGGCATATCTTGAGCATTGGTGCCTTAACCTCCTTCTATGAATTGGGTTGGGAGGCCCATCCTCCCCCTCAAAAAGGCTAAGATCTCATCTTGCCAACTGGGTTCTTGTTGTTGGATAGGTAAAACCAGGTTCATGGTACAAGGGATTGATAGTATATTGGCAGATTCGAATATAACAGACTACTCTCTTGCACCTTTGAGGGCACTCGCAAACTTTGAGATTGCATCTGCCCTCTCATTTCTTCTCTCGGAACCTATTAAAGGACAAAAGTTTTAGACTTGCTTTTTAACATGTTAACATGACCCAAGTACTAGGCCGTAGTAACTTCTTGTGCCCCGTAGGTTTTAGCTATTTGGTTAGCAACCAACTTGGAGTCGGTGACATCACACATACATTGGAATCATTCTTGAATGGTAAGTTTGAGGCCGGTAATTAAGGCCTCATACTCTGCCTCTTTATTGACAATGGAGAAATTCAAGTAGATTGTGAATTCTACCTCATCTCCCTTGGGCCTTCTAAGTGAAATTCCCATACCCCCTTGAGTGGTGGATGAGCCATCGATATCCAAAATCTACAGGGTTGTGGTAGGTGGGTTTTCTTTCGGGAGGCCCCTTCTCTTGAGTTAGAAGTCTGCCAACACTTGTACTTGTATTGCCGCTCTAGGTTGGTTGGAGATGTCAAATTCTCCCAACTCAATTGCTCACTTGATTAGTTTTCTCAAGGCATCCGGTTTGAACAGAACCTGTTTTAAAGGCTAGTTGATGAAGACAACTATCAAATGGGGCTAGAAGTATTGCCTCAAGTTCCTCGTTGAATGCACAAGGGCCAGTGCAAACTTTTCAATCTTGAAGTTGTTTTTCTCTGCCTCTTACAACAATTTGATTAAGCTAATAGCTTTGAGAGATACTGCCAAATACACTTATAAAGTTTCACCATGGATGGGCTTGGCCAGGAGCAGGGGCTTCAAGAGATATTATTTCAATTCCTGCAGGGCCTTTTTGCATTTGGGAATCCACTTGAACTCTAGAACCTTCTTTAACTTCTTGAAAAATGGGAGCTTTCTATCTGCTAATTGTGAGATAAACTAATTCAGTGACACGATGCAACCACACAACTGTTGCGCATCATTTATTGATTTGGGGGTCCCGATTTTCTTTAAGGCCTCGATATTCTCAAGGTTAGCTTGGATTCCCCTTTCACTGACCATAAAGCCCAAGAACTTCTATCCACGGGCACCAAAAGTGCTCTTCAAGGGGTTTATCTTCAGGCCATACTTTCTAAATACCTCACAATCACATTTTAGATGCTCCAGGTGGTCCTTCTTCTTGGTGCTTTTGACAATCATGTCGTCTACATACACTACTAGAAAACAAGGATTTGGCCACGGAAAAATTCCGTGGCCAAATTTGGCGTTGCTAAATAAGGCCACAGACACTGGCCACAGATTTTTTTCAACTACCAAAAATAAAAAAATTTAAAAAAAATTAAATTTAGCCACAGATTTATCCGTGGCCAAAATTAATATTATTAAAAAAATAAATAAATTTAGCCACGGATAAATCCGTGGCCAAAAATAAAAATTTAAAAAAATGATAAATTTGGCTACGGATATTTCCGCGGCCAACCTTTTTTCTTTTTTAAAAAAATTTACATTTAGCCACGGATTTATCCATGGCTACTATTAATTAATTTTTTTTAATTTTTTATTTAGCCACGGATAAATCCGTGGCTAGATCCGTGGCCAAAAAAATTATTTAAAAAAAGAAAACTGGACCTAGCCCACAACCAGGCCAACAGCAGGCCTAACCCGCACGCCTACCAGCCCAACGGTGCGACCCAACCCAGCTCGGCGTTCCCATTTCAATTAATAGAATTTCACTGTTACCTGTAGGACTAGAACTTGAGACCTCTTGGTATATTGCCAAGCGGATTACCGCCAGGCTATAATGAACTTCTTAGTTAAAATGGCATGCCAAGAATATTTATATACATTTATATATTGAATTTTGTTATCAAATTTTACTAATTTATATCTATATGTGAATATATTTTATTAATTCATACTTATTATGATTTAATTAAGAAATATTAAATTGTTCAAATTATAATTCTTTCTAATTTTACTTTTATCCACAGATAATTATGGGATACAAAATTAAAATTAAAATTAAAAAATTATAACTTTGACCTTATAAAAATTTGAAAATTTTCATCGATTATTTTTACTCAATTTAAGAAATTAAAGTGATCTTATTCATTGTATGTCAAACTATCAATTTATTTACTTAAATTTAGTGTAATTGACAAAATAAAATCAATCAAATTTGAAAATATAGTGCCATCGTTAGATCAATACTTTCAAAATACAATTGACCGATTAGCTATTAAATAAAATATTCGATTCGTATGTTTAAATAAATTGATTAAATTATCAAATTATATAGTATTACAATTATGCATAATTGACTAATTAAATTGATTGAAAGGATTAAATGTTTAAATAAATTGATTAAATTTGAAGTCATTCGAATATCTCACCGAAAAAGGAAAAATGCATTCTCGCTAAGCAAACTGTAATTTTCAACGCATAAGATGGAAAAATATAATAACCGCGATGAAAATAATATGATTTTCAAATGACTCGAACCTTTTGCTGCCCCGTAATGTCGGATCGGGCGATTTAAGCGAGTCATTTAAAATAAAAAAAAATAAAATTATTTATTGGCCACGGATAAATCGTGGCCAAGTCCAAATTTAAAAAAAAAAATTAATTTATTTATTGGCCACGGATAAATCCGTGGCCAAGTCCAAATTTTAAAAAAAAAAATTAATTTATTTATTGGCCACGGATAAATTCGTGGCCAATGGTCAAAACTTCATGTTGACTTTGCCGAATCGTGCGTTTTCGTTAATTAGGTTAGACGGAACCGTAAGATTGGAGCTATACAACTTCAACACTAATCAATCTGCTTGAAAGTCCATTTTTGATAATTCCTATACAAGTTAACTGACGTTATCATACATTGATACCGGATTACGAAGTCATTCGTATATGCCACCGAAAGAGGAAAAATGTATTCTGGCTAAGGAAACTGTAATTTTTAACGCATAAGATGGGAAAATATAATAACCGTGATGAAAATAATATAATTTTGAAATGAGTCGAACCTTTTGGTGCTCCGTAATGTCGGATCGGACGATTTAAGCGAATCATTTAAAATAAAAAAAAATTTATTTATTTATTGGCCGCGGATTTATCCGCGGCCAAGTCCATTAAATCCGCGGCCAAGTCCAAATTTTAAAAAAAAATTAATTTATTTATTGGCCAAGGATAAATCCGTGGCCAAGTCCAAATTTTTAAAAAAACATTTTAATTTATTTATTGGCCACGGATAAATCCGTGGCCAAGTCCAATTTTTTTTAAAAAAAATTAAATTTATTTATTTATGTTTTTCTTTTAAATAAATTGAAATGGCCACGAATTTGTGGATATTTATCCGTGGCCATATGTTTTCGTTTTTTTTTTATATCCGTGGCCATTTCCGTAGCCATTGGCAACCGATTTCATCCGTGGCTAAAAATCCGTGGCCAAAACCGTGTTTTCTAGTAGTGATATACTTCCACGGTTTCTCTATTTAATTTTCTAAATATAAGGTTCACTAGCCTTTAGTAAGTTGCTTTGGCATTTTTAAGATCGAAGGGCATCACCAAGAAGCAATAAACCCATTAATCTACCACGAACAAGGTCTTAGCTTGATTTTTCGGTGTTGTTGAGATCTAGTAGTATCCTTGGAATGCATCCATCATGCTCATCATCTTACAGTCTATCGTTGATCCACTAACAGATCTATTCAAGGACACGGATATGGATCCTTTGGGTAGGCCTTGTTGAGATCCATTGAGATCCGTGACGTTATTGCACATTGATCCATTTATCTTGCTCCTTGGGCACCACCACTACATTGCATAGCCACTTGGGAAGTTGTATAACACTATGTATCCAACATTGAGTCATTGTTCCTCTCAACCCCAAGACTCTTTTCTTCTGTTTAAGAAGCTTGATTATTGGGTCCACATTCAACTTGTGCATGATAACCTCGAGGTCGATTCCTGGAGATTCCAAGGTATAACATGGCAATACATCCCAATTCTCCTAGAGAAACTAGATTAACATCAACTCATTCTCCTTCTCTAGGTGGGATCCAATCCGACTCGTCATCAGAGCCTACTTTGGGCGAACCTCTTTATTCTAATTTGGGCTTCATACCTAAAGAGACGAACTAGCAAGTTCATGCACCAACAATGTCATACTGGAGTTGCCCAAATCCTGAAATGGTGGGAAACTTCTTCTTTAGATGGTATGTCAATACTAACTTAAAAGTGTTAAGGGATGGTTACCATATGATCAAACTACAGGCAAAAGGTGCATTGAATACCAGGTAATTCACTATCAACATTCATCCGGAAGGTTCCTTCCAAAGGGAGGTAAGTAACTTGATTTGTCCCAAGGGAGTGATTTGGGAACCTCCGAAGCCAATCAAAGGGGTTCTGACTGGCTCGAGGTTTACTTTCCTCATGTCCACCTTCCTAAGAGTGGAATAGAGTAGGGCATTGCCAAAGCACCCCTTGTCAATGAGGTTCTAGGTGATAACAAAGTTGGGCACATCTATCGTGCCCATCATTGGGTAGTCTGGCTATTTTGTCAATCCTTTAGGACTTCCCACAAGGACCTTATCTTGACAGGAGAACTTAATAGCTTTCTCCCCTATCGAAGTTAATTGAATGGCTCTCTCTGTCTCTTTGACGGCAAATCTACCATAGCAGAGTTTTCTTCCGACCTTCTTTCTTGAGGACATGGTATCCCCTCCAATCAACCTATCGGCTATCATGTGAATTACCCCTCAAGTAGGTTCATCATCGTTCATCGGCCTTTTATCAACCCTTTTTGAGGCGGTCTTCCCTTTCGGGGACTCACGTATTCTCAGGGAGCGGGAACACTCTCGGTGTATCGACAAGGCTTGAGAATCCTAAAATTGTAGCTTCTGGACAAACTCCTTGAGTTTCCTTCCTTGGATCAGCTCCTCAATTTCATCCTGCAAGTCATAACAATCCTCGGTATTGTGCCTATATTGCTTATGATATGTGTAGTACTTCCTTCTGCATTTCACTCTTTTGCCATCGAGAATCTTTTTTGGAGTGGGAAATGCATTGCCTCCCACAAAGGCAGAAATTTTCGTAGCTGTCCTGGTTAGGGCAGCATAATCTTGAATTTTCTTTTGGGGAGGAGGATCCCTTTTTTCTTTGTTCTTGCCCTTCTGTTCTTGTCACGGCTTGATGATTCCTTTAAGTTTGGGCTTCAGGGGGCGTTTGCCTAGGTTCAGCTCTTCAACCTCCATGTACTTCGAGACAAGCTGTTGGATCCCAGCTATGGTCTGAGTCGCCAGCTTAATGATGGCCTCAACATAATTTTCTTTTCTTACAGATTCAATGTTGGTTGTCCTCATCCCCTAGGAGCTCGCTATTGAACTGTTCCATGAACACCAATAGGGCTTCTTCTTCTTTTTTGCTTAATCCCGTAGAGATAAGTATGGGAAGTTTGGTAGATGTCTTGGCAGCGAAATAGTTTAGAAACCTTTCGGGAAATTCTTCATATGAAGTGATGGAGTGCATCTCTAATTTTTTGAATCATTACAGGCCACCCCTAGTAAGGTGGTTGAGAACAAATGGGCCCGCACATTCAGGTTGTTGGTGGCTACCCCGACCACATTCTCATACTGCATGAGATGTTCATTGGGATCGGTAGAGCCATCGTACCTGGGCCAACTGGTGGGCATTCGCTCCTCCAGGGTGAGGCACGACTCTACTATCACCAAGATAAATGGAGATCTTTCTAACATTGGATTATGGAGGGGTAAGTACCACAACACTTCTCCTTTTAGACTTGGCCTCGCCCACTCTCTTTCTTCCCACCTGGACAGGCGCTCTATGTTCATATGATGTTAGCTCATCTATTGGCAAACCTGGTAAAAATCATCGGCCCTTTGGTCCCTGCAGTTTTGCTTGCGGTGGCTAGGGGTCCTAGACTAAACAAGGCGACCACGATGACCTTAGTAATGGCACCTATGTTGGTTCGGCCCATGGTTCCCTGATTCGCCTCCTTCCACTCTAAAAGTTCATTGGCAACTTGCCTGAGTGGGGGAATTCCCTTATAACGACACCAGGTTATCATTCTAGTACAAATGCCCAGGCACATTCAACTTTTTTGGGGACAGCATAACACCCTAAACAACAGGCGTATGAGGGTTTAATCATCGTACACCCCCAACAACTGCCTTATCCTACTAATCGGGAGGGTTACGGTTTGCTCTGGCATAATCATCTCTGGTCCTATTGCAGGTGGTGGGTGACGAGATGGTCCGGCCTTATTGCCAACCGAAAGCGGGAGAATCCCATGGCTTTTTCTTTGTCAACAACATCGACATTCTCCTCCCCTCTTCTTTGAGAGACCTTGGGGGGTCACTGTTGTCACAAGAAGAGCATACTTTGGAGACATTAGTTCTCCTTGTGTTCACCATAGCTAGCTATGCCTTCAGACAGAGTTAGCCCTCCTTCTAGCTCCAAAATGATGCGAGTCCTTTTTGGTTTGACATGTGATGGAACTCCAAACTCTGATTTGTTGATTGTTGGCAGTCCACCTATCGAAAGGGATTAAACACATGCGAGACTAGCCAGTTTTGCCAAAGCGTAAGCTCTCCGATGCCCAAGTTAGTAAGGCTTGAATATTTTTGCATATTGGAGGAAGATGGTAAATAGTGTATTATTGCTAGGTGAGATAGATGCATGAGATACCTTTTTTGGTTAGATGGGAGCCTACTTCTATGAGATATGCTATGGTTTGACTAGGTTGATGAGGTAGGCACCTTATTTGACGGCTAAAGTACATATGGGCATGCCTTTTGTTCTTTTCGAGTTTCCCCGTTGATGGCTCGGCCATAGTTTCATTAAATGGAGCTTCACCCCTCATTAATAGCAAATCCCTTGTATTTAATGCTAGAGTTATTGATTAAGAGAGAGCATTAATGGCTCTTGTGACTGACAGGGACGGCTGCACGTTGTCAAGCTATGTCTAGTGGTAGCAGCTGTCCTTGCGTGTCATGGGTCAGTTGGGTTCTCTTAGTGGTTAGTAGCCCCCTTTTTGGTTTACTCCATAGAGGACCTCGTGATTCCTGCCCTCGAGTGTGTTCGCATCCCTCGAAGACCCTTCATATCTTGGGTGTGTTTCGAGGGGCGTAATTCAGGTGGGTGTGACACACTCGGTGCTCTTGTTCCTACAAGGGATTCCTATGAGGAGTTTCCTCGGACTTAAACTTAGCAGACGTGAGTTGTATTATTCTTCCTAAATTTCTTGGTGAGATCAAGTCATCCTCGAGGGATTAAGACCTCATCGAGGGTTTTTCATCTCCCCCTATACCTTAGTGGGATGTCTGGTGGGTGAGGCTTGTCTCATCAATTCCCATTTCACTTCCGGAGGACAGGATGTAATACGGGTTAAAAATTAACTTTTCAAGAAAGACTTATTATCCTAATAAAGTGAGGCTTGCAGAGAAACATCTCTATTAGAAAAAGATAATGGGTATCTCTTTACTAATGTATGCCTATTATCTATAGATAGGAGCAGACAGAAGACAATAAAGATTCCCTCCCCACTTAGTACTCTCCATACCTTTACTCTTGTTCAGACCTCAGCGGCAAATATACCCTGCTCCGCGGCCCCAATTATCCAATTTTTGGAACTACTTTGTGCCATTCTTTTATTTTATTTTATTTTTTACTGAAGTACTTTTTGTCATTCTTCATAAATTCCTCCCATAGAAATAGAGTACAAGCCACAGTCTTCAGGAAATATATGTTACCCACTATCTTATTGGCACATCATCATTCATCATACTGCCAATCAACCCAGAAGTTGCTCATTTTCGGAGGAATATATAGAAAGCAACAAATTTAGATGGGTTCATCATACACCATTCTTTTCATCATTCTGTTCCACATTCTCCAAGGCAAAGGTAATTGCACCCAATATATATATATATATAGGTAGTATGTATATACATACACTACAACTCTAGCTGTGCAAGCATTGATCAGCGGCATTTGTAAAATAAAAGCAAATTTTAAGAAAATTTCGATAATTATCCTATTTTAATGATATTGCCCCCCCCCCCCCCCCAACACACACACACACAATTTGGCAGTCCCTTTTAAAGTTTTTACCAGTTTGATTAATTGGATCCCACTTTGATATAATTTTTTTGGTATTTATACATTTTAATTGGAGGATGATATGATGCAGGAGTTAGGGGTGCAACATTTACATTTGTAAACAAGTGTTCGCAGACAATTTGGCCAGCAATTCTAGGCAGCCCAAGACTCGAGAGCACAGGATTTGAGCTCCCTAAACGCAGCTCACGCACCTTCCAGGCCCCAACCGGCTGGTCCGGTCGTTTCTGGGGGAGAACCGGCTGCGATTTCGATGACTCGGGCCGTGGCTCCTGCGCAACCGGTGATTGCGGCTCCAACCTGCTGGAGTGCAACGGTGCCGGTGCCACCGCCGCCACCCTGGCCGAGTTCACCCTCGGGTCGGGCTCTATGGACTTTTACGACGTCAGCCTTGTCGACGGGTACAACTTGCCCATGATGATTGACGTCATCGGCGGATCGGGCCAGTGCGCGTCGACCGGCTGCGTGGAGGATCTCAACCAGAGGTGCCCCGCCGAGCTGAAGATCGAAGGCGGCGGCGCGTGCCGCAGCGCGTGCGACACCTTCAACACCCCGGAGTACTGCTGCAAGGGTGAGTACGGGTCACCATCGACGTGCAAGCCGTCGATGTACTCGCAGTTGTTCAAGAGCGCGTGTCCGAAGTCTTACAGCTATGCGTACGACGATGCCACGAGCACCTTCACCTGCGCCGACGCTGATTACACCATCACCTTCTGCTCATCCATTCCAAGGTAAAACTCTTTAATGCAGAAGAAATGTACATCTCTGGAACAGCATCCAACGCCCACAACCACACCCTCCCCCTTAATTTTGATTTTTCTTGAATTAATTAAACCGATACTTCATCTAAAATATCCAAATCGCCAGCTCCTCCCTTAATCTTTTATCATTACAATGTCTTCCTCTTTAAATTTACGTTTTAACTAACTTCCCATTGCTTTAAAATTTTAAACAAAAAAATATTAGTTGAACATCCTAAGCACCAAAGCGCACAATGTATCTGTTAAAAATTTGGTTTATTTATTTTAGTTCAATTATTTTTATTTAAGTGTGATTAGGTCCTTTTTTACTTTCATTTCGTTTCTGATTATCCAAATTTAGAAAGAATGTTATTGCAGATACTGAAAATTAAGGAATGTTAATAATGTAGATATTGTAATTAACCCTAATATTCTTTTTCACTAAATAAAAAATTTTGTTCTGCAGCCAAAAATCATCCAAATCAGATAATGGCACCGCGGATGGTTTTGAATCCGGATCCGAATCTAGGTCCGGAATCCAACCTGAATCGGGATCCGGGTCAGGGTCGGTTCAGGAGGCCATTTTGGCTGATGGGTCGTGGTTGGCAGATTTGGCAACTGGGGACTCAGCTAGAACACACACTCTTGGTGCAACTACCCAAACATTGGTATTGATGGTTGCGTTTTCACATCTCGCTTCAGCTGTAGCACCTTTGCAATTTTAACATTGGCTAGTTTGGCTCTTAAATTAGAGAATATAACCATGTAAAAGAGGTCAATTAGAGAATTACGATTCAAAATGGCAAAAAGGATTCATAAAGCATCGAGAAATGGATTGAGTCTCGTCTTAGGGAAAGCATTATCTTTGATTTTGTATCACACAATTTTCATTTGGTATAAGATGTCGAATAAAATTTATATGACAATATGTAATTCTTTTCCTCTCTTTTTTATTTTTATTTTTATTGAAGATGATAATATGTATAATTGGTTCTAATAGATAGTCTTTAGTGTTTTTATTTTATCCAATTCATAGTTCATAGTGTAAGAAAAATTGTGATCGCAGGATCGATACACAATAAATTTAGAACATTATGTTTAAACATTTAGAACATTATGTTTAAACAAACATACTTAGATAGCTCTTCCTCTCCATCTCTCACCAACATTGAGAGTTTTCAATGGGATAAGCGATTATCAGAATGTGAAGTGGAGAATGGATCTAGCCAAGTATATAATGTAACCCTAGAGCCTCCCATCACAAGTTTTATAGGATAGGCCTACACCAACTGTCAGACCACGTCTGTTAAAATCAAAGTTTTAACAATAGTGAGTCAAAACAAATCAGGTCAAGTCCCATTAACCATAATAATTTAGCCCATTTTATTTTATAAAACAAAATATTCAATTAATAAAAGTCCAAATTGAAATAAAAGTTTAACATTATTCCACTTGGACAAATATTAATTGACATTTTAAACCCCTATAAAAAAAATTAATTGAGAAAATGACTCTCGGGTTGAATTACAAGTTTTGACTATGGTCACATTTTGAAAACAACAATACAACAAGGGACAAGATTTCTGCGATTCGATCCAATGAAAATCACTAATATTGGATAATAACGGTGATTGCATATCCTTAATTGACATAAGACCTTCCATGGTCACAAACACCACCAATTTCACCGAAATGGATTCAGACGTGGTGGTGTGACAAGAAATAGCATCATAACATGACCCTAACATATGTTGTTGCATTGTTTGTCCTTTGATTTTCTTATAAGATATGGATTTCTGTATCAATATAAAATTCCAATAAAATTTGATTTTCTTGCAAAATATGAGTTTTTAAAGCAATATGAAACTCGAAGAAAATCAATATGGATTTCTTGTAAAATATAAGTCTCAAGAACAATATGAAATTTCAAGAATATTCAATGTGGTTTTCTTGTAAAAAGCAAGTCTCGATAATAATATGTAACTCTTAGAAAACCCAATGACTTCTTAGGAAGTGATGTATGCCTCGATCAGTAATTGCATAACAACGTGGTGTTATTTATGAAACATAAGCATCTCTTAAAGCCAACACTTAGCCTTAAGATATCAAAAATGTGTGCACACAAATATGGATTAATCCAATAGCTTTATATCTAGACGCGTATCATCCAACTTAACCTTGTAACAGAATGGGTTAAATGATAATATATGAACCAAGATAAATAACTCTCACTGTTTCAATATACAAAGACTTGATTGCATATACATATTAAACTTATGTATATCCTACTTGATGGATATCGACCAAACCATCACTTATCAGCAACTAGCTAAAACTCTGTGCTCCATCACAATGTTGTTTATCATTGATCAAGTTTGTACAAGTGAAAACTTTAACTTCTTATGTTCGACATATTTGAAGATGAACAATCACATGACCTTTATGAACAAATGCTCAACCAAGAATAGATGGAATATCAAAGATATGTCATGCGAAAACGTTCATAACAATTTACACATATAGTTTATTAGCCCTAACAGACAATTATTAACCTTGATTTATTCAAGACTTTAAAATTCTTCATAACAATCACTACTAGAAAAAGAGCAAATAGTCACGGATTAGCAACGGTTTTCGGTGAAAAATTTTTTTGAGCTTTAGCCACGGATTGGCCACGGATTACCCATGGCTGATTTAGCCACGGCTTGAATGTCGTGGCTAAATTTGGCGCCAGTTTTGCCGCCAATGGTTAGCCACGGCTTGGCCACGGCCTAGCCGTGGCTAATTTGACCACGGCCAGACCGTGGCTAAGCCGTGGCCCTTAGCCACGGTCTAGCCACGGCCTAGCCGTGGCTAAGGGCCACGGTTTAGCCACGGCCTAGCCGTGGCTAAAAAATTTTATTTTTTTTTTGCAACAAATATGATTTGAACTCTTGACCTGTTAGTTAAAGTTAGAGCATTAAACCACTACACCACTTTAACTTTTTGTTTAATAATTAATTTTTGCTATACTTAAGTAATATATATATATATTATATTATATATATTGATATATATAATAAATGATTCGATATATTACATACGTATAAGATTAGATATACTTATATATATGTGTATTTATATATAATTAGCTGTATATATATTAGATGTATAAGTACATATATAACATATATTAGATATATAATACACTAATATATGTTTATTTCATATAGATGATTGATCATATATAGTACATATGATTAGATATATATATATATATATATATATATATATATTGGATCTATATATACGTACACTACATTTATAACATATATTAGATATGTTCTATATAGATATATACTTATATCATATAGACTATATATATAGGATTAGAATGTACATATAATATATTAATATATATGAGATACACATTGACATATACGTATATTGATATATGTATATATGATATATATACTTGGAAATATATATATACACATATATTGATATATATATATACTTGAACATATGTATATATATACATGATATATATATAAATATAGCCATGGATTAGTCACAAATATATATATATATATTGGTACATATATACTTGGATATATAAATATATGTATCAATATAAATTTACATATGTATCAATATATATATATATATATATATAAATTTATCTGTGGTGCAAAAAAAAATGAAAAAAAACAATTAGCCACGGATAAATTTTTGTTATTGATATTTTAATTATCTCAATATAAATTATCTATATATACTTGGATACATATATATATATTGATACATATACATACTTGGACATTTATATATATATTGATACATATATACTTGGACATATTTAAAATAGATACATATCTATCAATATATATACTTGGACATTTATATATATATATATATTGATACATATACATGGACATATTTAAAATAGATACATATATTGATATATATATATATGATATATATACTTGACATATATTATATAATACCACACATATACGAAGATATTGACAAATTATCACGAATTAAAGTTGCTATTATCTAAATATAAATTATATAAATAGACTTTTGTTATAATTTTTGTTTTTGATATATTAGTTTATTAAATATTTGTCATAAAAAAAAAGTTGAATATTGAACGATAAAGTCAAAGGTAAATATCTTTATTTTTTTTTTAAAAATAATTGGTTAATAATTTATAAAAATTACTAAAATTAAATTAAAAAAATTGATAAAACTAATGAAATTTATTAGATAATTTAAGTTTAAAATATTGTAACAATATAGTTTAAGTATAAAAAAAATCAATCAATAACCAAAGAACTCCCTTGGTGCAACGGTTACATGCTCCATTTATAACATTGATGTCCCGTGTTCGAATCTCCTTGAGCGCAAAAAAAAAAGCTTGGGGACGCGGGTTTCAGGTCCGGGTTGGGCAGCGGGTTTGGGTGTAATTAGCTTTTTTTTTTTTTTTTCCAGTGGCCACAGATTGGCCACGGCCTGGCCGTGGCTAATCCGTGGCCCTTAGCCACGGCTAGGCCATGTCTAGAAAAAAGTGGCCAAAGTTGGCCACGGTTTGCCCGTGGCTATTAGCCATGGCTTGGCCACGGATTTGCCGTGGCTAAGCCCAGCCGTGGCTAAAAAGTCGTGGCGAAGGTTAGCCACGCCACTTTTAGCCACGGAAAAAATCCGTGGCTAATCCGTGGCTAATCTCCTTGGCCACGGATTTTTTGCCAAATCCGTGGCTAAAATCCGTGGCTAAATGCCTTTTTTCTAGTAGTGAATCTCCCCAACAATTATTTATCCCACTCAAGTTAATATGCAATTCAAAATTAGAAGAATCAATTACTCCAAAATGAGTGTCCTCTATATTAGTTTAAACTTATAAAAAGTGAATCAAGAAAACGTGCAACAATATATGTCTCATCAATCACAAAAACACTTCCAAATCAAATAATTTAATTATCAAACCTACTAACGATAACCAAATGTAGGCAATTTGAGAAATTCACAATCAATTTCAAAATCTTATGGGGCAAGTCAAAGTATCAAGTAAGAGTTTATTTTTCCAAACATTCCATGAAAATAATAAGATATTGTTGTGGTTGGCTCATGGAGTAACTCAAACAATTTAATGATTCAATGATGAATGTGAGAAAGATTCTCATATCAAAAATACATTCACCATTTAATATTCCAATTTATCTAAAACAAGAAGTTCCATCTTTGATTTTTCAATCAAAATTGGCAACCGAAAGGGAACTTGAGTGCTACAAAAAAATATACGTGGGGAATATTTTCATGCTCATCATATTATAAAGAAATTTATTTAAAATCGGGAAAGTAAAGGATTTATCCTTATCGGCATACACCCCGTTTTAAATAAATTTCTTACCAACAAATTTAATTGAATCATTCAAGGAACTTCTCATCGATCTCATAATTGGCAATTTGCAATAATAAGCCATATTTATGAACTCCCACGCATCATTATGAGACATGGATTACAACAAAGTCCATGTATGCCCAACTTAAATATTATCAAACTGAAAACTAGAAACTATAAATATTATTTTCCTGGAATTAGTTAAACAATTCGATAACAATCACTTTCTCAACAATCAAGAAATGCAAAATATCGTTTTAAACAATTCGATAACAACCATGAATAGTTCCTTTTAAACATTATGAGAAAAATTATGATCAAATATATCAAGAAGATGAGAATATAAATAGCACCATAACCAATAATTTGGTCAAAAGTTTGACTAATTTTATGAGACTAATTGAAAATGCTAATTAATCTCAATTAACAATGTGATTATTTCCATTTTCAAGTGACCTATAAGCATTTCGGGACCACATGAAAAATCTATCTTTAATATGTGTCATGAAATAATGAATATTTATCGAGAGGAGGAACTCTATAGTATACAGAAAATGAGTACACAGTACTTATGGCTAATACCTTGGAAAACTAAGAAGTTCTTCTGTTATTTCTCATGGTTAGAAGAAACTAATCAAATTTTATCATATTAAAATAAATGCAATTTTCATATTATCAATACATATCAATAAGAGGGTAAAAATTGAATTTATTGAAAATATAATGGATTCAAAACAACCAATGATGGTGGTTCCATTCAAACGTTCCACTTACACGGACTAAATTACTTTCCAATGTCGTTACACGTGTGTGTGGCATACATTCCTTTTCAATGGGTCATTAAACTAATTGATGGAAAGCCTTTTGTCGATACTTCAGTAGTTCAGTCTATCAGAATACTAAATGATTTGCATAAATATTGAGTTTTATCAAAATTTTACAGAGTTTTTCTTAGGGAGAATATGAAAAATATATATAAAAGCAAAGTTTTAGTTACACTCTTCCGCCTCGGGAAAATATTATTCCGTTCCATAGAATACAAAATATGAGTAGAAAATATGTTAAAGTATTATATATTTTTTTAAAATATATCAAAATTCACATAAAATGTATAAAATTTGTTAAAGTTTAATATATTAAAATTTTTCCGTTTCACCAAAGCTAATTAAGGGCCCGTTTGAATGGATTTAAAAAAAAGTTCTTCTTCAATGGTGCTTTTTATAGTAGAGCTTTTTTTTAAGTTAAATAATTTTGTATTTGGATACAATAATTAAAAGTGCTTTTATTTAAAACTCATCTGGAGCAGCTTCTCAAAAATAAGTTTTTTTTTGCAGTGAAGTACTTTTTTTTCAAAAAAAATAAGTTCCTTCTCTAAAAATGGCACATCCAAACAGGTTCTAAATACTAGCAAGTTTCAATCTACCATCGACACTTTGTCAAAAGGGTTCTGCATTTTTTTTCTCCTTTTCTTTTCTTTTTGTTTTTTTTTATTTTATATATTTATTTTTCCTGATGATGGATTGAGTAAAGAATAAATCGAGAGGAATATTTGACCTTTTTCTGGAGCTTTTGTGGGGCTATCTAATATCTGGAAAATTACTAGCTGAGCATATATGCAGCAGACCTAAAAGTATAAACCTTTAATGTAAATTTATGGTGGTTGTGTCAAAGCACTTTGAGAGGACAGTGAGATCAGATGGGCTTTTATGTCTGCCAATATCTTTGGCTCTTTGTATCTTTTTCACCTTTTATCAACCTTTTGTTAATTAAATTACTGGCGTTTTTCACTAGTGCTAATACTCATGACTAATAGTGGAATGAGAAGCTATTTTCTTGATCTAATGATGGTTGCCTTGAAGATAAGTGATGTATACGAATATAGTAAAAGTTCGTGTTCATATGATTAATCTAAACGATAATTATGAAAAAGTCAAAAGATGCTTGACTAAGGGAATTTTGATTAACGTTCTTTTATTTTTCTTCTAATTAATGAGCTTCAGGTGTTGGTGGGCTGTGATTCTCGAGGAGATATTAAGTAGTACTGTTATTTGATATTCAATAGATTTTTCTTTTTCAGAAAAGCAATTCAATTCACTCTTCATGTAAAGGAGAAAATAATTATAATTTGAACGCGGAAAATATATAACGGAAAAAAAAGTAGAATTTTAGTTATGTGGAAAGTGCCATTCTTTGTCCAGTGGAAATTCTTGTGGTCCTCCTTGAAATTGTGAGTTTGACATAACCACCAATAATTATGAAGGAAATTTTGAAAGAGTTACAGTCGAAGTTTATGTAGAATATTCTGGAGATATTAAATACCGAATGTTTTTATTATTTAATAAATATATGATATTATAATGTGGTTAAACCGAGGGAAAAAAAAAAAGAAACTATAAAATTTCTATTCTTCTACTGCTATAAAAATGTGAATGCCATTAAAAAGATAATCTTTTAATATTATTGTCTTTAATGACAATTACGAAATCTACTACATAACTAGTAAAGCATGAACAACTTTTTTTCATTATAAGAATAATTTATGACATAAATAAAAATCGATTTCATTTTATTATAAGATATATAAAGCAAGGACAACTTTTTTCATTATAAGAATAATTTGTGACATAGATAAAAATCGATTTTTGTTTTTTTTATTTGCTTATTAGTTTATATGCGAACTATGTGATTAAATTGTTTAGTATTTTATTATCTTATATGTGAAATGTGTAATAACTACTATGCTTTTATACTAACCATTGGATTCTACGTATATGTACATAAATCAATATATACATATATAATTCTATACATACATTTTTCAAAATTATAATGATAAAAATTATTTGTAATAAAGTCATATATATGGTATTTTTATATGTTGAAGTATATATAAATATATATGTATATTTTCGAAATTTATATATATATATATATATATATATATCCTAGGTCATTTTTGTATTTTAGATGATGTAGATATATATATAAAAGATATATATACTAATTGATGCTTAAATATGTATTATTTAAATGTTATATGATTAATTTCTATTACAATAAATACTTTGCAACATATGCCTAGTTTTATTTGCAAAACGCATAATTATTGGAATTATTTTCCTACTTCATTTAGCAATCATAAAATGCATAAAATTCAAACACACACCCGCACACACACACACACACACACACATATATATATATGCATATACACGAATTTATATATATAAATAAGGGTTAGATTATTTTTCTTGATATTGTCATTTTCACTAAAATGTGTCATTTCACACTATAATAATTATTTTGAAAATTGTTTTTAAATGCTAGGTCATAAGACTATGATTCATATATATATATATATATATATATCTTACACTATATATGTATATATTTTAAAGAAAATTTATATACATAAATATATAAGATTATATTCTCATTTCCTTAGGTATTTTTCATCATAAACATTGGAATAATTATACTATGTGTAAAAATATCTTAAAAATATAAAAAGAGGGGCCGGGGGGGGGGGGGGGAACAAAATTTTATGTGTGTATATATATATAACATAAATATATGGTGTATATTATTACTTGCTCCCCAATTCTCCTTGCATTAAATGAATATCCATACATGTAAGATTTTTTTTAGATATGTTTATACATGTGAGGCATAGATTAAACTAGATTATGAAGTGTACATTTAGAGTCACACTTAAGCTATAATTAGGTATTGAGTTGGACATTTAGTTGGAAGATTTCATTTATTATAACCCTTAGTTATAACCTTAGGTGAAAAGATGTTAATAATTAGAAAATGACCTAATTATTTAATAACCTTATTTCTTAACACAACTACTATAAATAGGGGATAAATTGGAAATTTAGTACTTCATTTCATCACATAACACACACAAACACATCCACACACACACTAAATCCCGCCTAAGACACCCACACCCACACTTACCTTGCTTTCAACACACAAAACACTTCATATTTATAGTATATTTTCTACCCACACATATATATATATATATATATACATAAACCCTTCTTTTTACATACATATATACATATTAGCCCCATATACAACCCTTTAATTCCATAAAACACTCTTGAAAAGGATAGAAGAATATTTAATTAAAGTACGGACCTTACTTAATTTCATAAGTAAAGGTTCTTACTTTAATCCATAAATATTATACCTTATAGAAGTGAATGCTTCATATTTGATACAAGGTAGGGATTTTGCCTAACGCATGATTTAGGCTTTTATGTGGTATTAATGCTTTATTTCCATCCTAGAACCTAGGATGTAACTACAAGTTAGTTACTATCTTGGTTCCAAGGGAATACATGGTAATTGAGTTACATACATATTGTGTTTATAGCTTTCATGTTGAACACTACAAGAAAATACTGTATTTTCGGCCAGATTTTTGGCGGATTTTCGGCGGAATTTCGGCGGATCGCGTCTGTCGAAAAAACCTTCGTCGCTATATAATTTTCGGCGGAAATATTTAGAGATTAAAAAAAATAAATAATAATTATTTTCAGCCGAAAATCTGAATAATTAAAATTTTATTTTTTTTAAATGTTTCGGCGGAAATTTCTGCCGAAAATCCGCCGAAAATTATTAACCGTAATTTTTTTATTTATTAATTAATTTTTTGGCTGAATTTCCGCCGAAATTCCGCCAAAAATTTCGAAAATTTTTTAATTAATATTTTTATTAATTTCCGCAGAAAATCCGCCGAAAATTTTCGACGGAAAATTCCGCCGAAAACATCCGCCGAAAATAGCACGTTTTCTTGTACTGGTATCTATGCAGTTTTTATGCTGAAAATCATGTTGCAATTATGCTGCAAATTATGTGTAGTTATGTTTTACACTTTGCTAGGATTTTATTTATGTGTTAGAAGCTAAAAAACTCAATTTGTCAAGCTGAATTTCTAGTTATGTACATGTTGGAAATCCTGTTCATGTGCTGAAAATCCTATTTGAAGCTGAAAAATCCTCTTTTTGCAAGCTGGGAAAATTCGATTTTCACATACTGAAAACCTATTTTATAAGCTGGAAGTGATTTCAAAGCTAGAATTCTAGGTTACAAAAACTGGAAATTTTAGAAGTTGAGCGTTTTGCGTCGCAGTCTGAAAATTCTAGGTCCTATAAGTTAGAAATTCAAAATTTTACAACCTAAATGTCTATTTTACAACGTTGGAAATATCCGTGTGGAATTTCAGCATTTTCCAAGCTGGAAATTTTGTATTTCGAAAGCAGAAAATTTCAGTTCGTAGAAACTGGAATTTATGTTCATTCATACGAAATTTATGTAAAAACATGTTGAAAATCTATGAAAATATGTGACATACATGAAATTTATGTGTGCATGCCAAGCCCCAAAGTGTTAGGGGTGGATATGGTTGAGTTCGACTGGGTGGCCGGTCTTAAATTCGTTCTCGATCCTTCATCGTTGCCTAATCCCTCATTGCATGGATGGAGTGTCTATGTATTGAAGTGGGCCATAGGATAATTGGCATATGCCCGGGATATGACCACTGGAGTGATTAGTTGGAAATTGGAGTGTTTGGTAGGAAATATCGGCATGAAGTGATAAGGTAGCCGCCCGTCGAGGTGGAAGAAATAAAACATGTAATTATGTGATTATATGTTTTAAAAATTATGTGGCAATATGCACATACCTCACACGGGCACCTCATGTTATTATGCAAATTTTCTACTCAAACATATTTGTTGATGATGTTGTTATCCAATGTTTTAGCCAAACTTAAGGCGAAGAAGTTACGAGCGAGGAAGACATAGGAAGGTGATTTGAGGCGTTTAGCTAGTTATGTTAGGGATTTTGTTGAAGCCATCATGTTTATATAATAAACGACTCATGTGTGTATTTTGGTTCCGTAATAAGAGTATGAGTATTTAATTTTCTTAATAAATTGAGATTAGTATGATTCCATAATTAGTTAGAAGTTTCGAGTCATCACTGGTGGTATCAGAGCTTGGATTTAAGCCTAAGTTGTGCTGGGTAAGGATCCTCGGCGTGAGATTTCGGATTAGATTGGAAATAGGCTCGGTTCGAGAGGGTTAATTAGGGATGAATTTACTTGGATGGTATTTGTCATGCGGGGTGGTAGGTTTGGCTTCCTCGTTCCTATCTTCCTGTGTCTCAAATCTGGCTAAAACATAATAGAAAGTAATGTCAACATATACACATGTTGAGTAGAAATTCGCATAAAACATGAGGTGTTCGTGCGAAATTGCATATTGTCATAAAATCACATGAAACCATATAGATTTCAACTTTGATAAAATCAGATAAATTTCAACTCACAAGAGCATCACATTCCAACACATTGTTACCGTTTTCCACCTCGACGGGCAGCTACATTATCTCGTTGTGCCGTAATTCAAATCCAACCGATACTCCTATCCCAACCAAAACTCACTGATGGTCATATCCCGGGTATATGCCAAAATCCTACGACCCACTTCAGTACATGAACTCTCCGTTCACGCAAGGTGGGATTAGGCAATAATGAAGAGTCGAGAACCTTTTGAAGACCGGCAAGCCCGTTGCTGCCCGGCTGAACTCAACCATATCCACCCCTAGCACTTTGGTATATATTTTAAAGAAAATTTATATAAATAAATGTATAAGATTATATTTTCATTTCTTTAGGTATTTTTCATCATAAATATTGGAATAATTATACTATGTGTAAAAAGATCTTAAAAATATAAAACGAGGAGGAGGAGAATGAAATTGTATGTATAAATATATATAATATAAATATACGGTGTATATTATTACTTGCTCCCCAATTCCCCTTGCATTAAATGAATATTCACACATATAAGATTTCTTCTAGATATGTTTATACATGAAAGGCTTAGATTAAACTAGACTATGAAGTGTGCATTTAGACTCACACTTAACCTATAATTAGGTATTGAGTTGGGCATTGAGTTAGAAGATTTCATTTATTATAACCCTTAGTTGTAACCTTAGGTGGAAAGATGATAATAATTAGACAATGACTTAATTATTTAATAATCTTGTTTCTTAGTTCAACTACTATAAATAGGGGATAAATTGAGGATTTAGCACTTCATTTTCATCACATAACACACAAACACATCCACACACATACTAAATCCCGCCTAAAACACCCTACTCGCACTCACCTTACCCTAAACACACAAACACTTCATATTTATAGTAAATCTTCTACCCACATATATATACATAAACCATTCTTTTTACATACTTATAACTCCATAAAACACTCTTGAAAAAGGTAGAAGAATATTTAATTAAATTAGCTACCTTACTTAATTTCATAAGTAAAGGTTCTTACTTTAATCCATAAATATTATACCTTATAGAAGTGAATGCTTCATATTTGATATAAGGCAGTAATTTTTCTTAAGACATTAGTTAGTTTTCCATATAGTATTCATACATTTATTCCCATATTAGGACCTAGGATGTAACTACAAGTTAGTTACTATCTTAGTCCTAAGGGATTCCATAGTAATTTAGCTAGACGCATGTTGTGTGTTTATGCAAGATGATGTTGAATTTGTCAATTTCTGCTGAATTGTGAAGTTGCAAATTATGTGTGTTATGTGTAGTTATAATTTATGCTATGATAGGGTTTTATTTATGTGTTAGAAGCTGCAAATTTCAGTTTTACAATTGAAAATCCTGTTTATTTTCAAAGCTGAAAAATCCTATTTTTCAAGGCAAGAAATTCAAAATTTACAAACTAAAAACCTATTTCACAAAGCTGGAAATTTCAGTTTGTAATTTCAGTATGTTCTTAGCTGAAATTTTAGTATTTTGCAAGCTGGAAAGTCTGTTCGCAATCTGAAACGTGTAAGCTGGAAATTTATTTTCTATGCTGAAATTTAGCACAAAATGATGAAAAACAGTCTGCACAATGCTGGAAATTGAGTTAAAAATGCTGAAGTTTGTGTATATGGCCCCAAAACGTGATAGGGGTGGATGGGGCTGAGTTCGGCTGGACGGCAATGGGCTTGCTGGTCTTAAAGGTTCTCACCATCCATCGTTGCCTAATACCCTTTGCATGGATGGAGTGGTCCATGTACTGAAGTGGGTCGTAGGAAATTCGGCATATGCTCGGGATATGACCAACGGTGTATTTGGTTACGATGAGAGTATTGGTTGGAATTGAGTTTACGGCATGGCGAGATAAGGTAGCCGCCCGTCGTGGAAAATGGTTGAAATGTGTTGCGAATTATGATTCTTTTGATCTGAAAATTTATTTGATTTATGTTTGATGAAAGTATGTGAAAATATGCATGCTCGTAGCACACACGCGCACCTTATGTGTTAAGTAAAATTGCTACTCAACATGTTATTGATGTTGGTGTTATTCAATGTTTTAGCCGAATGTGAGGACGAAGTTACCGACAAGGAAGAAGGAAAGGGGCGATTTGAAGCATTTGACTAGAGGAAGTCGTAGTCGAGTCCTTGTAGTTTTATCACCTGTTTAGGACTCTTATTATGTATTTTTGGTTTTCTATGTAATAAAAGTCTTTTATGGAAAATTTTCAGCTTTCAATAATAAAAGTACTAGTAGTATGTTTCAATAACTAGCCAATAGTTTTGGATCGTCACACCAAAAGTGTGGAGAGGTACGCACTACCCTGCATGAAACTCACCTAGATGATATCTAATAACTATAAATCTCCTTGGTGTTTAGTCGGAATTAGCAAGCTCTTGCTCACCTCAATGATAAGCAATTGGAGACATTGTTCACTGCACAATGATTGTGGTAAGACTTACATTTCCTCTCTCATTTGATTTTGTTGGTAATAAGTTCACTAACGCCCCGATCAGCTTAGCTATCTTCAGAAGCTCCTACAACTGGGCTTTCACGTTGTCAGACGAATAAAGGTCTACAAGTGGCGCTATACATGGCTCAAAAGGCTCGAGACAGGCATGGTTGCTCACTCTAAGGAGTTTGTGGAGCTTAAATAGAAGGTTGCTTAGGGTGAGAATCTTAAGTCTAAGCCTATGGTGAATCTCGACAAGGCCAATGAGAGCATTGAGAAGTTGCATACCACAACATAGACCCAAAGGGCTGAGTTCAAGGAGGTTGAGGAGTAGAAGTTGACCCTCTAAGGTTAAGTCAAGTCCTTTTGATAGCTACTTTCCAATGTTTAGCTTCAGAAGAAGCCATAGCATTTTTGAAAGTCACTGGATCATCTTTCTATACTGTAGGTGACAAAGTCACTTCCAAAATTTTTAGCGATCCAGGCTCGCTTACTACGGCGAGGTTCATTAACCTCATCAAAAGTAGAACCGGAACTACTTGGATTTACCCCCCCCCCCCATTTGTCATCCTTTCCACATGTTCAGGAATGGAACCAGATGCTAGGGCAGAATCTAAAGTCAAAACATCTTCGGGTATTCCTTGTTTCAAAGGGAATACATTTTCAAAGAATGTAGCATCACGTAATTCGACTATTGTGTTAACATCTATGCCAGAAATCTCAGACTTATTAACTGAGAATCTCATGGCATAACTTGTTTCCACATAGCCTAGGAAGACTGCATTAACAGTTTCTGGATCAAGCTTCTTCCGTTTGTGTTCAGGGACTAGGACTTTTGAAAGACATCCCCACACACGGAAATATTTTAAGCTTGGTTTTCTGCCTTTCCAGAATTCAAATGGAGTGCGTTCTTTATGTTTCAGAGGGACTCTATTCAGAATATGGCAAGCCGTATTCAAAGCCTCTCCCCACATATATTTTGGCAATCCAGAATTCAAAAGCAGACTGTTAATTATGTCTTTAAATGTCTTATTTTTACGTTCTGCTATACCATTCGAGGAAGGTGAATATGGAGGAGAGTCTCTTCATGAAAAATACCAAAATTTTGGCAATATTCAACAAATGAGTTCGACTCATATTCACGACCTCTATCTGATCGTACTCTTTTAAGTTTCTTGCCAGTTTGATTTTCAGCTTCATTCTTAAAAATGATAAACTTTTCAAGTGCTTCATCTTTATGTTTCATTAAATAAACATAACAATATTTACTGCAATCATCTATAAAAGTGATAAAGTATGGATTTCGATCTCGTGTTAAGACCCCATTGAACTCACAAATATCTGTGTGTACTAAATCAAGTATTTCAGTATCCCTTTCAACTGTTTGATAGGATTTTCTTACTTGTTTAGCTTCTACACATACTTGACATTTGTGATTCTGTCCAATGTCATGTGCTGGAATCAGATTTAAATTTATCATTCTTTTAATAGAATCAAAATTTAAATGACCCAACCGTGCATGCCATATAGTGGAATTTTCTATATTATTAATAACAAGGGAATTATAAAAGTTTGAACTATTGGAACTAGAAACACTAGCATATTCAATCCGTATTTTAAATAAGCTTTCAGATAAATAGCCTTTGCTAATAAAAGTTCCGTAATGTAAAATTACAACTTTATTCCGTTTAAATGAAAGCTCACAGCCCTCTTTGACTAACATTGAACCACTTATAATGTTCTGTCTAATAGAAGGGACGTGATGCACTCGTTGCAGAGATAGTGTGCGCCCTGAAGGAAACCTTAGGTCTACGCATCCTATCCCAAGTACTTGTGCAGCACTTGCATTTCCCATCCTCACGGATTGTCCATCAATTGGCTGGTATGACACAAATAGAAACTTATCAGCACAAACATGCACATTTGCTCTAGTATCAATAAGTCAATCGAATGGTTCATAAATAGTCAAAAGTTCGGGTTCAAAAGAAACATACCCGTCAACGTGTCCATGAGAACTAGCAATGCCAGCCTCAACGATGTTGACTACTGGTCCTGATGGTTTTAATTTGGTCTGTCCTTTTTCTGTTTTGTTGGGACAATCCCTGGCATAATGACCAACCTGTCCACAAGTCCAGCATGTTTTGTTTGCTTTTGCCTTTTTGGCTTTGGCTTTTCCTTTATCAATAGTTTTAGAATTCAGATTGACATTTTTTAGCTTAAGGTTTTTCTTTCCAATAGTCAAAACATTTGCTTTTGACTGGAATTCAACTGGCACCGAGTGGGTCTAATTTCTATGTTCCTCTTCTATACTTATGGCAATCATTAAATCATCGAGGGATAAGTTTCCTTTTTGATGTTTCAAAGTCATTCCAAAACTTTCCCAAGATCGAGGAAATTTTTCAGTAATTGCCATAACCATGAACTTTTCTAGAAGTTACATTTCAGCATCAGCAAGTGAATGTTCCAGATTAATCAGATCATGAGTTTGTTCAGACACTGACTTACCTTCAACCATTTGATACTTCAGGAATTTAGAAACAAAATACTTTTCGAACCCTTGCTCCTCAAATATTGTATTTCTTATCCAATGCTTCCCAAAGAGACTTCGTAGTGTAAGAGTCTGAGCAATAGATATCAAAGATAACATTTGACAAGCCTTACAAATGATCCCTCTGCCTATTTGGTCTCGCTCAGTCCACATTACGATTTCATTAGTCTTTGGATCAGTATCAGTAGGTACTGGTTTGTCAATTTGAATTATAGACAAGAGCCCCTTCATTGTGAATCAAATCTTCATTCGTTGTTGCCAACGTTTAAAGAATTGTCCAGAAAATGGATCAGGCAAACCACTCAAGTCAATTTTTAAGAAACCAAATGAACCAGCAATTGAACTCGATGCCATTATAAATATATTAAACGAATAAACCCAGGATATTTCTTTAAGATTGTTGGAAACAATTGCACAGAATATCTAAAATCTGATATTCTCGTGGGTGGATTTATTCGATAATATAAATACAATGCAATAACAGTTTTTGCAGTAAAAACACAATAGCCAAAAGCAAATTAAACGATGCCATAAACAAATAAATAAACAAGAAAGTGCAGTAGACTTATCAGTGTTTATTTGAAAGGGTACGACTGAATCACCGGGTTGAGCCGGTTTGCCTTAAAGAAATATTTGCCCCACTGACCGGTGTGATGGGCCTGCAATACTCCTTCCAAGATAAGACAGTCCAAAGGTCCGTTCCAAGCCGCACTGCTACGTTGGACCTCACTTCGAAAGCTAAACAACTCAAGTGGTTGTGTATGCAACACAAAACACACACCCAAAAAGCTAAAAGTGTATACACTCTTTAAGACTCAACAACTTCTTAAAACGGTATACTTTCTATTTTCTCTTGTTTCGTATGTGTGTATTTTTTGTCTATTCTATGTGTTTTGCAGGGAACAAGAGCTGCTATTTATAGGGAAAAATAATGCAGGATATTAATACCAATAATTAATTCTAAAATCGTAACTGCTGTAACCGTTTGTAATGTTTCAGATAATTAAATTTGAATTCATAACTGCAAGTAACAGTCATCGGTTACTCAACAATCAATATTGCGTATTAATATTCTGTAACCATTAACCGTTTCAAAATTAATGTTGTGCATTAATATTCTATAATGGTTGAAATTAAGTTTGAATTTAAAATTCAAACATAATTCCAAGGCTAGTTCAGTAAAAGATAAGACTGGGACCGTGACAATTCACCCCAATGCCCGCAGTTGCGTGTGGGACTACCCATATGCGTTACTTAGCTGTTTAGTTTACACTACAACAACACTTAACCGCATAAATACTCAAATTGTCAAGGTTAAATATCCCATATAGGATTTTACACTTATCCTTTAACATACAGACAACATTTACCGAGACATTATCCATGGATTTACACCATAAATTGCTTCATCCTAGATTAATCCCTATAAATATTATCACAATTAAGCCCATTTCCAACACATCAAGGTTTTAAAAAGGCAATCCATCCAACGCTTAACTTGGATGGTTTCAAGGAAGACTTTGATATTGAGCGGCTGGATTATAAGAAAGATGAGCACCTCTAATACTATCAATCTAATGCTAGCACCTTTCTAGCAATCGAGGGGAACAAATTTTCTTTGGTGATGCCCATGGTGGATGAACATTTTGCTTGGCGAATGAGCATGGGGTTCAAAATCTTAGGGATTGGGGAGATGGCAGGCAAAGCTCCCGAGCAAGTAGCTATGAATGTGGAGGCATTGGGCCTAATCTAGCAAGCCCAATAGGCCCCTAATATGGTGAATATGCCACGAAGGAATTTCTAAAGAAGCTTGCCCATGAGAAAGGGCAAGAAAGTATCTAAAGGAATAGTAATGGTGAGCCGCAAGAAGATGAAGGACTCGAAGGTTAAGGCAAGGGCGAAGGCAACAAGGCTGGCCATGATGAATCCTAATCAAATCCACCCCCCCCCCCCGAACAAACTAGTTTCTATTAAAAAAATTAATTTTAAATTGTAAGTTCTTGACCGAGAATGGGGCTTAAAAAGGGACATTTTGTAACCACTCAATTCCCAGAATGAGCGTATTCAGATGTTATGATTTTGTTCTTGCAATGTTCAGTTTGAATTTTTAATCCATTTTGATCATTTGTTGTCTTGTTGAGTGTCTAATTTTGACGAGCCTAATCAAATTCAATTCTAGAACAAGTGCTCAAAAAAAAGTTTGCATAAGGGAAACCTAGCTCAAAAAGAAACTTAGGATTCATTTAATCTAAGTAAAACTTTGTGTAAAGAGAGTAACTTAATCTGTTCGAGGAGCATTTGATAGCTTCCTCGAACCTTTTGGAGAGGAAAAATTAAATAAGATCCTAACCCAAATGTAAAAGGTGTATAACCTTCAGACAATTTTTTTTTTTTTTTTATATTGGAGGCATTTTGTGGTCGTAGGAGTTCTTTCCAAGGAGATCCTCAGGGGTCAGGAGTTGTGTTTGGAGATCTTAACCACATGGTAGGCTTCTTCCCAGTTTGGATTGAGCTTGCCTACATGCTTGGAGACTTATTGAGGTTTTGATCGTTGAGCTGGAAGCTTTGAGCAACAACATGGTGATTGTAGGCCCTGGCTATGAGGGACTTGAAATTCTTCATGTGCTTCCATACTATAGAGGACTTTTCATCTAGAAAAACAAACTGGAAAGCTTCCCTAATAGCATCTTCATTATAGTCTCACACATGGAAATCCAGGCCTGGGATTACTACATCAAATCCATATACCAAGGTATATGCAATTTTGTTAGTGGTTGCTCGGGCTGTGGCTCTATATGCCTGAAGAACTCCTAGGAGCACATTCACCCAGCTTCCCTTGTTCTGCTCAATGATTGTTTACAATCCATGGAGGATCTTCCTATTGGTCACCTCGGCATGCAAGTTTTCCTGAGGATTACCGGGAGATGTAAATCTTTGCTCGATACAGAGGCTTTGGCACCATTCTTTTGTTACTGGCTCTACAATTGCATTCCATTGTCTGAGTTGAGAACTCGTGGAAGGACAAAACGATAGAAGATGTTCCTCCCAATGAAATTCCTAGCAACCACATTCGTTATTTTTGAGTCTGTCTCTGCCTCGAAACATTTGGTAAAATAATAGATCGCCACGATAATGATTTTTTGCTGGCCTCAGGGTTGAGGAAAGAGTCCAAATTCTTGATACTCTACTAATTGAAAGGTCAAGAGATTTTCACATTTATCATTCAATCAGTTGGGCAATGTAACAAATTGGCATATTTTTGGCACCCAGGGCACTTTCTCACAAATCAAAAGCAATTCGTAACTAAAGTGGGCTAAAAATACCATGCTCGAGTAGCTTTCTTTGCCAAAGATCTTGCCCCTATAGGATTCCCACACACCTACCTAAACTTCTTCTAGATTTTCTTCGATTAGGCATCAGTCAGGTATCTCCCCGGTGATTCATAAAATCAATTCCTGAATAGGTGTCCTTCTGAATTGAGGCAATACCTCAAATCTTGGTATTTCACTTGTTGTGCTTGAGGAGAGTCTTTAGGCAGGACACCGTCCTAGAGATAAACAATCAGTTCCTTCATCTATTCGGGTATCGGAGAGCCAACAACCATGATTTCTTAAGTAGATAGACAAGGAATGTCGACCAAAGACTTGAGAGATACCAACATAATGATTTCCTTACTTAGGTTCCTCACAATGAACTACCGAGCTTGAGAAGGAGATCAACCCTTTCGTTATCTGATTAAGGAACCTACTATAGAGAGAAAGTTTAGAACTCCTCGCTTAACTTCCTTACTTCTTCCACATATCTCAACATGGAGGCCTTATTGGCCTCGAATGATCTATCAAACTAACTCGTGACTAACTCGGAGCCTATTATAGCTGCTAAGTTTCCCACTCCTACTTGCAGTGCCAGCTTTATTCCTGAAATTAAGACCTCATAGTCAGTCTCATTGTCTATACATGGAAAGTCCAACTTGATGGCGAAATCAAGCTTGAGGCTATTGCCATCATACAAGAATAATCCAGCTCCGCCGCATAAGGTGGTCGATTAGCTATCAACCTGTAGCGGCCAACTTGAGGTGGGAGTGGGCTCTTCAAACCGAGTGGCCTCAAGCATAAAGTCGACCAAGACTCAAGCATCTATAGCCATTTGTGACTGGAATGTGATTTCAATCTCGCCTAAATTGACCACCCACTTGATTAATATTCCTATGACGTTGGGCTTCGTCAAAATTTGCTTAAGAGGCTCATTTGTAAGAATGAAAATGGCATGGGATTGGAAATATTGGTGAAGATTTCGACCAGGGGGATTGAGAACTAAAGAAATTTTGCTCAAATAGTATACCTCCTTATGCTTCTTATCGACCTTGGTGAGTAAGATAGATCTGATGGTATTATGGGATACGAGCAAGTACAAATAGAGTGGTTCCTTTAAGTTGGTTTTGACAAGAGTGGTGGCAATGCATGATAGTTTTTTAGATTGAGAAGAGCTTGCTGGCATTCTTCAGATCACACAAAATTTTGGACCTTCCACAAAGCCTTAGAAAAGGAAAGATTTCTATCCTTTGATTGGGATATGAAATTGTTCAAAGCAATAACTCTTCCCACAAGTCTTTGCACATCCTTCACTAATTGGGCTGGTCCAACATTGAGGAAAACCATGATTTTAGTTGGATTAGCCTCAATCCCCATGCAACTCACCATGTATCCAAGGAACTAGCCTCCTTGGATCCAAAAGTACATTTGGATGGATTAAGCTTGAATCAGCTTCCTTAAAATGTCAAATGCTTGAGAAAGGAGGTTGAGATGGTGGACATCTTTTTCAGTCCTAACAACCATATAATCAACATACATTTTCATTATGTTTCTAATTTTTTCTTTAAACATTAAATTCACCAATACTTGATAAGTAGCACATGCATTTTTTGAACCAAACGATGGGACCAAAAAGCAATACACACTATTGGGAACACAAAATAAGTCTTGTCTATGTCCTCGATTGCCATGTAAATTTAATAGTAGCCTTTGAAAGCATCCAACATATTCATGAGTTCTCACCCTGCCATCGAATCGACCAACATATCGATTCAAGGCAACAGGTATAGGTCATTGGAACAAGCTTGGTTCAAATCCGTGAATTCATTGCACATCACTAACGACCATCCCCTTTAGGCACAATAAGCACATTACAAAGCCATTCAATAAATTGAATTTCAATGATATAGCCAGCGTCGAGGAGCTTGTTCACCCTTCTTCCATTATCTTATTTCTTTTTTCATAGAGAACTCTCTTCCTTCGTCTAACAAGGTAGATCCCTGAGAAATTAGATCAAACACATCAACAATCTTGCGGAGAAACTGAAACAACATTAATTCCTTTACGGGGTTGATGTGGGACCCAATGCAAGTAGTTTTGTTTGGGTCGTCCTCCTAAAGTTGTATTGACTTGTATTCTTCTGCGGGCTCAATTTTTTGTTCTTCCAACTTCCTATGCTTGTCCGGTTGGTCTTTGAGCACTTGGAAATATCAATATACAAAGCCACTAGCTACAAATATTGTGGGGGAGGAATCTATTTGTCCTCAACAGAAATCAAATAGTGTTTCCAAGTTGGGGAAAATCTTTAATTAAAAAAATTCAACAAAAATCGGGGGAAATCTTTTCCCGGATTTCCCCCGATTTAAATAAATTTTTTAAAAAAATTAAAATATTATTTCCGGTGGAATTCTGCTGGAATTCCCCCAGTTTGACTCCGGCAGAATATTCCCCCGGAATAATTCCACTGGAATCCGGCGTTTTTTCTATAGTGTGCGCCTGCGGGCACTTGGCATGACTACTGGCACTGCTTCTTCACCTTATAGCTTGGGATAACCAGCCTTAGATTATAGGGCAAACTAACAATTCCTCAATGTTTATTCATAAATTCATTCCTAAAATGAGTCCAAAATACTATTCTATTACATGTTCAGAGGTCACAGGCCCAAAACTTAATTAATCAATGAAACAATACACAAAATAATAAATAATTTAAAAAGGGTTCACATAAATTCAGAAAGCAAGATTGAATAAAATCCCTAAACTAGATAGGTGTATTCTTCACTATCCCCATACCTGTGGGTCATCATACCTTTTGGGGCTCAACTTTGTAAAACATGTTTGGATAATGTAATGAGCCACACTAGCTCAGTAAGGGGATTATCACCCTCTTCGCTAAAATTAAGTACAAGACATGAACATGCACAATAAATAGAAAGGATAAAGTTAACAAGGAATGGAAATTGATTAACTTCTAGCGCATACTTAACCAAGATTTACTCTTTGAAATCTCTAATGGCTACCTTGATGAAACCCTAACTCAACACTAGTTAGGAGGGTCGGAGTGCTACGCTTTACCCCTCGCAGTGGGTCAATATGCTACTAAACCCTTAGCGGGTCAAAGTGATGCGAACCTCGCCAGCCACGCTAGAGCAACGAGACCCGACAACGATATTGGACCCTAGGACAGTTTTTCGCTCAGGTTTCGAAAGTGGGGGAAAACCGCAACCCAATACCTCACACAAAACACGAACCTTGGAAAGGAATCCTCAACCCGATGTTTTAGTGGAAGCACGAACCTTGGTATGTTGTAGACGCCACCAACGGTGATAGAAATCCGTTGGATAAGTCGATGTTTGAATGCCACAAGAACGAAGTCTTGATAAGTTCGATAGTTCATAAAGAACCAAAGAGAAAACTCTCAATTTTTGATAAAAACGTAAGCTGTTTTTTACATTGCATCCGCGGCCTTAATGTAGGCTAAACATACAAAACGTTTTTTTGGTTTTTACCAAAAATAATAAACCCTAATGAAGCCCTACATAACATGCCTTACATGGAAAAGGAAACTTCCACAATTCTGGTGGCTTTATAATCAACCAATCACACATATAAAGGAAAGGAAATTACGGCTGTAAATTTGCCAAAATTAGAAAAAAGAAAGCTCTCTATTTATCCTCTAAATCACGCTGAAATTAATGCTATCAATCTTGCCCTTTAATTCACACTTGAGAAAGGCTCATCACTAGCTTGAATTAAGTTGAGCAGCCCCAAGTATTCATTTGAGTCCATCTTGCACTTTGAATCAGCCCATAAGTCTTGAATAAGTCCATTGAGTGCTTCTTTAAATTCCTTGGCTTGGGCCCTTGTAATTGGTCCAACGGGTACTTGCAACGGATCCTTAGATGTGGTATTCCGATTCTCATCATTCCCCTCCTCTTGAAAAGGATTTGTCTTCAAATCATTGCCTGCATCAAAAGGAGATAAGTCAGAAACATTGAAAGTAGCACTAAAATTATACTCACCTGGTAGGTCTAATTTGTAGGCATTGTCGTTAATGCGCTCAAGGACTTGGAACGGTCCATCCCCACGTGGTAAAAGCTTGGAATGTCGTTGAGCAGGAAACCTCTCCTTATGCAAATGCAGCCAAACCCAATCTCCGGGTTCAAAAACCAGCTTGTGTCGCCCTTTGTTCGCTTGCTTGCATATTGCTCCGTTCGTCGCTCAATATTAAGCCTTGCCTTTTTATGAATCTGTCTAACAAAATCAGCCTTTTTCTTTCCATCCATGTTAACACGTTCAGACAAAGGTAAAGGAGTTAAATCCAATGGAGTTAAAGGATTAAAACCATAAACAAGTTCAAACGGCGAAAATTTAATGGCAGAATGAATGGTTCTATTATATGCAAACTCAACATGTGGCAAGCACTCCCCCAAGTTTGATGTTTTTCTTAATGATTGCCCTCAACAAGGTTGACAAATTCCTATTTACTACCTCGGTTTGAGCATTGGTTTGTCGGTGACAAGTAGTAGCAAATAAAAGCTTAATTCCCAACTTACACCACAAGGTCTTCTAAAAGTAACTCAAGAACTTAGCTTCCCTATCCGAAACAATTGTTCTAGGCATACCATGTAACCTTACAACTTCCCTAAAGAACAAGTCGGCAATATGTGAGGCATCATCTGTTTTATGACACGGGATAAAATGTGCCATCTTAGAGAATCTATCCACAACCACAAAGATTGAATCCCTACCACATTTTGTCCTAGGCAATCCTAACACAAAGTCCATTGAGATATCCACCCAAGGTTCACTAAGGAATAGGCAGTGTTGTATATAATCCATTTGGTTGCACTTGAGATTTTGCATGTTTACAAGTGACACACCTTCCACAGATATAGCCAAAAGAAGTGTTCCTGCAAAATGGCCAGTGTCTTTTCAACTCCAAAATACCCCATTAACCCTCCACTATGGGATTCCCTTACTAACAAGTCTCGCAATGAGCAATTAGGCACACATAATTTATTCTCCCGAAACAAAAAGTCCTTATGCCTAAAGAACTTACCCAAAGCTTTCCCCTCACAGTTTCTATACTCTTCACAAAAATCTTGGTCTAAAGGGTACAACTCCTTAATATGCTCAAAACCAAGTAATTTAGCGTCCAGAGTAGAAATCAATGCATACCTGCGAGAAAGTGCATCGGCAACCACATTCTCTTTACCTTGTTTGTACCAGATGACATATGGAAACGTCTCAATGAACTCCATCCATCGAGCATGTCGCCTGTTCAGCTTTTGTTGACCCTTCAGGTGCTTCAGTGACTCATGATCAGTGTGAACCACGAACTCCTTGGGCCATAAGTAATGTTGCCATGTCTCCAAAGCTCGGACCAAAGCATATAACTCCTTGTCATAAGTCGGGTAGTTCAACATTGCACCACTTAGCTTCTCACTAAAGTACGCTATTGGCCTCCCTTGTATAAGCACAACGCCAATAGCTATACCTGAAGCATCACATTCAATTTCAAACGTCTTGTTAAAGTTAGGCAAAGATAATAAAGGAGCATTTGTTAACTTTTGCTTGAGAAGCTGAAATGCCTTATCTTGCTCTTCACCCCACTTAAACCCAACATTCTCCCTTATTACTTTGGTGAATGGTGCGGCCAAGGTGCTAAAATCTTTCACAAACCGCCGGTAGAAATTGGCAAGTCCATGAAAACTCCGGACATGACCTATGTTTGTAGGAGTAGACCACTCTTGGATTGCCCGAATCTTTTCTTCATCAACTTGTATTCCTTGTGAACTAATAACAAAGCCCAAAAACACAAATCGATCGGTGCAAAAAAGTGCACTTTTTCAAGTTAGCAAACAACCTTTCTTTTCTAAGCACATCCAAGACAGACTTAACATGCGCAACATGGTCATCCAAGTTTTTGCTATAATGAGGATGTCATCAAAGTAAACCACAACAAATTTGCCTATGAAAGCATGTAAAACATGGTTCATTAATCTCATAAATGTGCTCGGTGCATTAGTTAAACCAAAAGGCATCACTAACCACTCAAACAAACCATATTTTGTCTTAAAGGCAGTTTTCCATTCATCCCCCTCTTTCATGCGAATTTCATGATACCCACTCTTCAAATCAATTTTAGAAAACACACAAGCCCCATGTAGTTCATCTAACATGTCATCTAAACGAGGGATGGGATGTCGATACTTTACCGTGATGTTGTTGATAGCTCGACAATCAATGCACATTCTCCAACTTCCATCCTTCTTAGGCACAAGTAAAACTGGAACGGCACACGGGCTCATGCTTTCCCTCACGTACCCCTTATCCATCAACTCTTGTACCTGCCTTTGAAGTTCCTTTGTTTCCTCAGGATTGCTCCTATAGGCTGGTTGATTTGGCAGTACTGCACCGGGTACAAAGTCAATCTGATGTTCAATCCCTCAGATAGGTGACAACCCCGATGGTGTTTCCTCGGGAAAGAGATCATCATATTCCTGCAAAAGAGAAACAACAGAACTAGGCAAAGAAGAGTCAATCTCGTTAGTGTTTAAAAATGCCTCTTTATACAAAAGTATAATCATTGGCTTATTTAGAAACATCGCTCTTTTGATTTCACTCGTTTTTACACAGAAATTGAGTTTTCTCTCTACTTTTCTCTCATTGGTCGAATCTACCCTCTTTTTTTCTCCCTCTATTTTCTCAACCCTTTTCTCTCTTTCTTCTCTCAAATTTTCACTCATTTTCTTTTTTGCTCTCTCATCACTCTTATTTTTCTCACTTTCATTCTTTTGTTTGCTCTCTTCTTCAACACTCTTTTTTTGTTCGCCCTCTTGCTGCAACCTCACTTGATCTTCGTACACCTATCTTGGTGTCATCGGAACTAAAGTGACTGTTCTTTGTTTGAACTCGAATGAGTATTTGTTGGTAAACCCATCATGTTTGACTCGTCAATCAAACTGCCATGGTCGTCCTAACAACAAATGCTCTGCTTGCATTGGAACGACATCACACAAAACCTCATCTTCATACTTTCCAATGCGAAAAGACACTAACACCTGTCGGTTTACCCTTACTTCGCCACTATCATTGAGCCATTGTAACTTGTATGGCTTGGGATGCTTAATCAATGGTAGCCCTAGCTTTTCAACCATAGTAGTAGTGCTAGCAACATTAGTACAACTACCTCCATTAATGATCACGCTACATACCTTGTTTTGGACGTGGCATCTAGTGTGAAAAATGTTTTCACTGTGCACTTCTTCATCTTCCTTAACTTGCACACTTAAAGCTCGTCTTGCTACCAACAACTCGCCTTGGGCCGCATATTCCTCATCATCCGCATCCTCCAATTGTGGCATAGACTCGGTGTCGGAGTCCTCACTGTCAGTGACAATCTCACCATTTTCTCGCATTATCATGACTCGCTTGTTTGGGCATTGACTAGCGACATGACCTAATGCGGATCAAGGGAGCTCCAATGGTGTCAAGGTCGAAGCAAGAGGCAACAAGAAGGATCCATTGGCTCTTCCAAGTGGGCCAATCACAAGGGCATGGGCTAAGTCCTTTGGGACAGCCATGAACTCATATGTACAAGAGCAAGTCACACTTGAGTTGCAAGAGCATGAATTCACTAAGTGCACAATTGGGCTTGAAGGCACACCTAAGCTACTCCATATGCTTGAGGCGTGTTCTATTGATGAAGGGGCTGCCTAGCCTTGTTTAATTGAGCTTAAATTTATTTGGGCTTTAATTATTTGTAATAGCTTTTATTTGGGTTTTAAACACATGACTTGATAGACTTTAATAAGTCCTTGTAAGGATGGCACATTGGGCTTCACTTAAAGCCCATTCCTTAGGGGATTAGGCCTAATGGGCTTAGTTTAGGGTTTGGCTTTGTCTAGGGTATAAATACCTTCCTTAAACCTTTGGAAATCAGATTTCATTCATTGAGGTAGACAAAAAAACGTGAGTCTCTTGTTCTTCATGTGTAAGAACCCTAGCTTAGGAATTGTGAGTTCTACAATCTCCATTGCAACAAGAATCTAATTTATGCTTCAAGAGTACTTGTAAGTGTTGATCTTTTCTTGATTAAATCCTTTTAAATCTTCTTCTTGAGTACAAGGGGGTTGTGGGTTTAAAGGGTAGAATCTATCTTGTTCTTTGCTTTATGCCGAATTGCCATAATCTTCTCATGAGTACATATTTTTGATTAGGGTTGTCATATTATGACCCCTGCCTTGGCATCTGAAACATTTAATGTCACGGTTCCTAGAGGTAGAAGTGTCGGATTTACCTTGTGAGTTGTTGCTGGTGGACTCGGGCTTATGCTCAGCCTTGGGCTTGGAAGCAGAAGAAGTTTGTGGCTTGTCTTCCCTTTTGGTGTAACTCGGAATTCCAAGAGGTGGAACCCGAAGTATGAGCCGCTCGTCCTCCGCTCTTGAGTTGTTGCTCCACCTTGATGGCCATATATGCACCATATCCTCTAACTCAACATAGTGTTGCATCTCTACTTTATCATGGATCTCCCGATTCAACCCATGCAAAAACCTAGCCATCGTAACCTCTCGATCCTCCTCGATATTGGCCCGGATCATGAAAATCTCCATTTCCTTGTAATAATACTCTACACTCCGATTTCCTTGCCTAAGTCCCTGCAACCGCTTGTATAACTCCCAGTAGTAATGGTTTGGCACAAACCTCCTCCTCATTAATGTATTCATTTCCTCCCAGTACTCACTGGTCTCTCTCCATTTCTCCTCCTACTAATCATTAGTTGGTCCCACCAAGCTATGGCGTAATCAGAGAATTCAATGGTTGCCAACTTCACCTTTTTAGCTTCGGAGTAACTATGATAGTCGAATACAAACTCCACTTTCTTCTCCCATTCAAGATAAGCTTCAGGATCGGATCTACCCTAGAATGATGGAATCTTCATTTTGATACTTCCCAAATTGTTATCCTCCCGATTCCTACCTTCTCTAGCCCGACCTCCATGTCTTCTATAACTCGCCACCGAATCCCTATCATCCTCTCCATCAAAACCTAACCCGTAGTTCCTGTCATCTTCATCCCTTTCCCTCCTAGGTTGAACCCTCTCTCTTCGTTGCATATTAGGACCATGAGGTGGCTGCCTATTTCGCACATTTTCCAATTGATCAAGTCGTTCTTGCGTCTCCTCATATTGCATCCTCACCATCCGGGTCAACTCTCCAATCATGGCCTCTAAACGCAGCCTCCAATCACCTACTCTTTGTTCTTCATCACGATTTTGTTGAGACATGTTTTACTTGTAAAGAGTGTTATAAATAGAAAAAGGACCTCACAAATTTTTCACTCCCTTACGTGTTTCACTCAAATTTATGTTCACTCAACACTCGTGTTTGTCACTCAAATTTGGCTTTTTCAACACTCTAATGATCTAATCACTCCTGCCTTTTTCCACTCGAAATAATTCTCGTTTGATTCTCTTCAAAACTAATCAAACAAGATCAAGATGTTCAAGCAGCAATCCACTCACGTTCTTACCAGCCGGATTTGTGATGTTGAGATCACCAAAAGTGTCAACGAGTTTGGTACAAGAACTGGCTAAAATATCAATGGCTGATTTGGCAATATTTTGTGTTCACAAAAATAGTCTTTCACGAACAGGTATAATCAAGGCTAATGAACAAGATATCAAAGCCTCCAGCAATTCTCCTTTTTTTTTCGTTTTTGTTTTTTCGCTTTCTTTTTTTTTCGTTTTTGTTTTTTTGCTTTCTTTTTTTTTCGTTTTTGTTTTTTCGCTTTCTTTTTTTTTTTTCGTTTTTGTTTTTTCGCTTTCTTTTTTTTTCCATTTTTCTTTCGTTTTTTTTTTGTTGGATATAGCAAACTAAGACTCAATTACAACTGAAACCCATTACAATGAATGACTGAACTGGAATTTAAAATTGAAGACGTAAATTGTCTCCAACAACACCCCATACGAATTTGACTCAAAACCTAAAATTTAGGACAGTACGCAAAGCCTACGAACAACAATCGAAATTAAAACGAGACCTAGGATAATACACGAAAGCAAAGATAGGCAAAACCTTGGCTCTGATACCAAATGATGCGAACCCCGCCAGCCACGCTAGAGCAACGAGACCCGACAATGATATTGGACCCTAGGACAGTTTTTCGCTCAGGTTTCGAAAGTGGGGGAAAACCGCAATCCAATACCTCACACAAAACATGAACCTTGGAAAGGAATCCTCAACCTGATGTTTTAGTGGAAGCACGAACCTTGGTATGTTGTAGACGCCACCAACGGTGATGGAAATCCTTTGGATAAGTTGGTGTTTGAACACCACATGAACGAAGTCTTGATAAGTTCGATAGTTCGTAAAGAACCAAAGAGAAAACTCTCAATTTTTGATAAAACGTAAGCTGTTTTTTACATTGCAACCGCAGCCTTAATATAGGCTAAACATACAAAACGTTTTTTTGGTTTTTACCAAAAATAATAAACCCTAATAAAGCCCTAAATAACATTCCTTACATGGAAAAGGAAACTTCCACAATTCTGATGGCTTTATAATCAGTCAATCACACATATAAAGGAAAGGAAATTAGGGCTGTAAATTTGCCAAAATTAGAAAAAGGAAAGCTCTCTATTTGTCCTCTAAATCACGCTGAAACTAATTCTATCAATCTTGCCCTTTAATTCACACTTGAGAAAGGCCCATCACTAGCTTGAATTAAGTTGAGCAGCCCCAAGTTTTCATTTGAGTCCATCTTGCACTTTGAATCAGCCCATAAGTCTTGAATAAGTCCATTGAGTGCTTCTTTAAATTCCTTGGCTCGGGCCCTTGTAATTGGTCCAACGGGTACTTGCAACGGATCCTTAGATGTGGTATTTTGATTCTCATCACAAAGCCTAACTTAACACTAGTTTGGAAGGTCGGCGCCTAACTTATCACTAGTTAGGAGGGTCAAAACTTTGAAATTGTTCCACGACTTCACTCATTTCAAAGGTAATCACGTACTTATTCATATTTTCATGAAACTCATAACCATAATAGAACTTTCCATTCGAAATTCAAATAATAAAATCATGCGATTCAATAAATAACATAAATTAAGTGTTCACGAAAATGATGTATTTTTAACAATTCATGTCGCACATAAGTTGCACGTGAGGAGCTTAACACTAAAGAACAATGGTCAAACCTAATAACCGCTTTTCCTAAGTTCCTTATTTAAAAGTTTACAGGCTTAAGAGTTCATTTCAAGACCTATGAACCACCATATAATTAAGACATGTTGGACTGCCTAAAGTACTTGTTGATTCATTAAAGAAAAAATAGTCCAAAAGTTTCGGGGTGACCCATGTCATATGTCCTGTTGACTGGCAACCGAGAGTTGTCTGGCAAACCCCATCTCTCTCGTACTTTATTATGTGCGTGTTGGGCGCCCACCCGCACACACCATGGTCCACGAGAAACTGCACACATAAAAACACTCACACATATGCATAGTATACACACACATACACACACCACACACACTGTGTGCTATATATGCCAGCCCTACACAACGATGTGCTACCTTATACGGTGGCATCACAGCACACTGGCTTTCACACACACATGTTGCACATGCACTCGCACTTGTAAAAAACATGCACTCAAGCTCGGCCACACCCTGGAAGACAATATGTACACACCATGATGCCCACACATAGCGGCCTAGCTAGGCACAACCCTATTAGGCTGGAGTGCCCTCGTGGCACTTGCCTGCAAGTCCCGCGCATAATCACACACACACACACATACACTAATGTAGACATACATGTACACCTAACGTGCCTCATTTGTGCACATGTCTAGCTGCACGATGCGCTTCAGCCATGGTCATGCAACCTATGTTGGGCTCGAGTGCTCACATGGCCTATTGCATGATAGCGCTCACACCCTTCTTCTCTCTTCTCCCATTTTCTCACACTTCACACCATGTTCTGTCATAGTTTTCAAAAATACATAATTAAAACACTACGTATTCTTGTAACAATATACAAAAAAAGAAAAAAAAAAGCTAAGAGGGGTTTTACTGTCTTTCTCACGATTTTTCTGATTCTTCCTTCCATTTCTCCCTCTGTTAATCTCTCTCTCTCTCTCTCTCTCTCTCTTTCTCTTTCTTCTTTGTTGAATGAAATAAGGTAGTCTTATGGATTTGTTGCCTAGCTCCCATGAATTGGTACCTTTTAAATGTTAGGTGTGGACTCATGTGCCCCTTTCCTATACGGGCAAGTACTAAATATTGCTAGATCAATTACAAGACATTAATTATTTGATCCCGCCGATTAATTTATTCAGGGTTGTATGAAAAATACTTTAATACATGAGACTCAAAATAAATTACAATACATTAAAGAAGCTTACAGTAATAATAGGAGCAATAGATAAATAATATAGATTAAATGAATAATAGTTAAAATACATAAATAATAAAATAAAAAAATATACAGGGTTCTAAGATGGGGTTTTACAATTGTTCACAAACTTTTTCACATCTAGATGGCCTTCATTAATCAATCTCTGGTTTTCATTTTAGAGGGCTAAACAACCCTTGGTATCATGATTGTCATACTGGCGATGGAAAGCACATTACTTATTTCTATTTCTTCACTCTTTTCCCGGGCATCTTCTCTGATCTTCTAAGTAAGGTGGGATAATTTGCTGTCAGGATGGTACAAATTTTTTTCAGTATAACTAGATGGGTAAAATCTGCATCTTCATGCAAATCAGACCAACCTCCTTTATTTTTATCTTCTTCTCGATATTTTATGAGGATTTTGAGTGGATGGTATACTTGACATTCTTGTATTATTGCGCAATGCTCATAATCTGTGATTGCATCTGGGGCTACTTTCACACAATGTGCTTAATGCAGCCTTGGTTCCTCAAGGCTGAGTTGAGGGCATCTAGGAAGAAGTCCATTTGCACACTCTCAACCTTGAGGAGCTTCGAATTGGACTTTGAGAAGAAGTCCCTCAATGATTCTCCCTCGTTTTGCTTTATCTTGTGAAGGTGCCTGGGAGGCAACTTGACCATCATTTTCAGGCAAAAATAACTCACGAACTTGTGACATTGGTAATCATAACTTTCTATAGAAGCTGGAGGTTGGCGGACGTACCAAGTGGAAGCGTCCATTTGGAAGGTGGTCACCAACAACTTTGTAGCGAAGTTATCATCGATCATGTGCACCCTAATCACCTGCTCGAAATAGATCAAGTACTCCTTAGGGCCTGTCTCCCCATCCCCAACAAACTCTACACCCGATATGAGCATGCACTTCTCTGAGTTCGAAGCACAAGGGGTTAGTATCATTTTTCATTGACGTTGATGATCTTTCGCTGGGCCTGTTTGATTACATGTTCCTATTAGCTCATTGAGGTAGAAATTGTGATCTTCTGTTGTTAGATTTTCCGCAAGTTCATGGGTCACTCAAGTAATAAAGTATGAAGTCAAGTATCCTTCCCTCGAGGAACAGGCTTCCAAACACCAAACTTATAAATTCTCTATTGTTTAAGCTTCAAAAATTGATTGAGATATGATGAAGCCAAAACAAACAACTAAACAAAAGTGAAGAGATCAATAAAAAAAGCTAGGGCCTAGGCATCGTTAAATGAATCCCCCCTTGTAATCAATTAAACCCCCATTGATTTTAATTAATACACTTTCCCATGATCCAACTCATGAAAATATTTGTAATATCCTTTCGAAAGTAAAACAAACGTACCAAGGAATGTTATGTGTCTACTTTCGTGATCACATACGGATCTGTTGACCCATTGCGCATAAGAGTTGTGTTAGTTAAAAAGTCCTCACTATTTAATCCAACTGATCGCACAAGAGCACGATTATTACAAACCTATGCATTCCTTGTGTCTATAACACAAATAGTCAAATTTTATATACACCCCTTCGTAGTCGAATATAAAATCTCAAAGCTTGTCAAAATTGGCTCGAAATTCACAAGTAATTAAAGAGCTTGAATTGTAGCTAGGAAGTATGTTAAATCAAAAGGGGAAAATTACACGGATTTCATCAACGACTAGCCCAAAACCCTATAATTTAATCAGCTAGACATAGGAAAAACAAAACAAAAACATAATAAAAGAAAACATAAAAGCAAACTCAGTTTGAGGCGATAATCTTGAGGGATGGGAGAAATTGACCCTTGAATTGTTACCCTTCTTGAGCTTTCGTCCTTGAACTCCTCTTTAAAAATCAGCCGTGAGTGTTAGAAAATTGTGCTAAGGAGTCCCTTAAATTGGTGTAGGGCAACGGCCGTCAAAATCCTAGTTGAAAACAACTTTCCTTGAATGCACATGCTTACGGGGATGGCTTGAGGTACATCGGGATAGCTAAAGCCATCCCATTTTGCACAGATTTGAGGTCTTCTGTAAGTGGTGGGACGACAGGCACAGTGGGACAACTTCTTGTTGTTCAAGACAGGCAAAGCCGTTCCATGTTGTACATTTCTTGCCTTCTTTGTAAGCGGCGGGACGGCTTTGTTACTTAGGATGGTCAAAGCCATACCAGTTTGCTCTATTTTGGCAGCTACTATTCTTGTCAGGATGGCTTAGCCCATTGTGATGGCTTAAGCCATCCTATTTTTGCCTTTCCTTTTGCGAGCTCCTTCCTTGTTTGATTGTTCCAAAACCAACACAAGATTGCCTAAATATTTCAACCAAAATAAGAAAAATTCAAAATATTTGAAATAAGTTCATTAATACCATCTTATTGACTGCCTATTTCTCAATTTGACTTCAAATTATCGATTAAAGGCCCAACATTTCACATATTGCATATACAAAAGTGTGTGTAATTTAAGCTTATCAAACTCCCCCGCACTTAAATATTTGCTCATCCTCAAGCAAAAGAAACTTGGGCATTCTAGGAGTATCATTTTTAAAATAATCACAATGTACATTGCCACACAACTATCTCTCTTATCTCCAATATGTGCATACTTTGAAACATGAGTTTCTCAAAATTAGACTTACCTCATTCAAATACAAAATATGCTTCAAGACCTAAGAAAGAATGTTAATAGCAAGTTACAAAGCTAGCATACCAACTTTCAACTTATAAAGTTGAAGAGTCACTTTATACAAGAAATTTTGATCTTTCTACCTACGACAAACCCGCTAGTGATATAGAGGTTCCATCTTGTGCTTTTACGACCAAGTTAAAAGGTTCTCAGTTCAAGGTCACTCATTATTATAATTATAATTATAATTATAGTAGCAATTTTTTTCCAAGACCTTATACGCAACCTTTTTGCGCGAGGACACACACCTTCGATGCATGTACCTAGTTACTTAGTCAACGTACAACTCACAATTTCTTTTTCAAAGCAACCCACAAATATTTAGAGAACACTAAGAAGCACGAAACAATCAAGAAGGAAACTCATCTAATCACTTAAAACGTGTTTCAGACTAGAATAGAAAGATTACTTGTACGTGACTCATCTTCTTCATAGACTAGCAGTGATCAAGCTAAACTTCAATAACCTATTCTCAACACGCGCAATCAAAGAGTCCTGAACACAATTTCTTTATCTAAAATTCACCAAGTAAAGCGAGAAAACACATAATTTCTCATATGCACTTATCACAAACAAGTTCCATAGATGCCAGCAAAGCACAATGTTTCAAAATAAGGCTCAAACCTAACACCATGAAATCTATATTTTCTATGCTCGAGATTGCTCTATCCCTATATGAATGCTCCAAGAGGTTAAAACTACTGACACAAGCAATAAAGTTCACGTAAAACATAGAAATTGCCTATATTCCCCCACCCCACCCCCCCACCACCACACACATACACTTATGATGTGCAATGTCTGAATTACGCCTACGAGAAAGGAAAGAACAAGAAAGTAAAGGCACTTCCTTCATGTGGGGGTGATGAAAAGTGCAGATCCAAAGCATCCTCCAAAGTACTATTTGCTAGTGGCATCTCAACAAGATAGTCAAAAAAAAAAAAAAAGCAAGAAAACAATAGTTAACAACAAGTTAGTTATATGAATACAAGCCATAATAAAAAAGAATAGTCAACAAAATGCTCGTCTTGAGTGCACGTGTTCAGACAATGGAGTGCAACAAGGAAACATAACAGAATGTGTAAGGACCCGAATTCTTATTTCGATTATGTATATATATATGGATATACCTAAATGTGTACAATTTACATGTTTCTATACATGAGTTTTCATAATGTTAATACTTTGTGATACATGTTCGTTTCAAATGCAACATGTACAAGTTTAGGATCCATTCTTGTTTGAGTTAATCACCATACAAATCATAAAAATTCAAGATAATACATGGATACATATATATATATATATATGGTTCATATATATATATACGGTTCTATTTAGACTTCGAAGATTTTTCTTGTAACTTTTATAACTTTTGGAAAAAAAACCCGTAAAGCATAGGTAAATTGCATTTTCTTGCATAAATATACAATGTACAAGAATTAACTTACAATTTTGCTGACTAAATAGGGGGGGTGGACGTCTTTTAGGGATTTTTGGAAGAGAAAATTATAAAATGTTAAATACTTGGTGTATATTAAGCCTTATCCTCCAAGTTGCTAGATACAATGTATTAATACCCTTGTAAAATACCTTCTACATGCAAGAACACATGCTTGGCTCATGTTAATGTAGAGCTACACTTAAGCTACATTAGATCACACACTTGGCCAATTAGAGTATTAATTGGGAAAATGACTTAACGCTATTTTAATTCTATCTCTTCCTATTATCTTCTATGTAATATTACTTGGAAAAAAATCCAAAAATCACCACACACACACACACTTGAAGAAACCGGCCCCTACCCCTTTCTTTTCTAATTGTTTTCTTTCACTTTTTCCTACACTCCTTCAACCCTTCAAACAATCTCACAACTTCAAACACTTTCCCTTCTTCAAACCCTACAAGGCAAGAAAGACATCAATGTAGAAATTAGCATGTTATCCCCCCTATAAGACCTAGGAGGTCACCACAAGTTGGTTTCCATCTTGGGTCTAAGGGATTTCAAGATGTGTTGGTTACATATGTGTATATGATGTTTCTATGAGCATGTTTGGTAAAATTCTTGAATAAGCATGCTGAAATTGTTGCAATTATGCTATGTTATGTTTTATACCTTGTTAGAGTCTTATATATGTGCTAGAAGCTAGAATTTTAAGTTTTCCAAGCTGAAATTTCCAGTTGTGCATATGCTGGAAATTACTATTCATGCAGAAAACTTGTTTTTGAAGCTGAAAAATTCAATTTTTGTAAGACTTGAAAATCCGAAAATTCCCAACTGAAAACCAGGTTTTAAAACTGTAAATTCAGTTTAAAATAAGCTGGATTTACAGGTTTTTCAAAATTGGAAATTTGGGTTACGAAAGCTAAAATTTTTAGAAGTTGCGCACTAAAACATTTCGCATCGCAATCTGAAAATTCCAGGTCTCGTAAGCCTTAAATTCGAAATTTTATCAACTAAAAGTCTATTTTACAATGTGGGAATATATGTGTGGATTTCCAGTAGGTTTTAATATGGAATTTTAGTAGTTTGAAAGACAGAAATTTCAGTTCGAAGTTGTAAATGTTGATTTCGCAAAACTGGAAATTTTGGTACTTTGTGCTGAATTTGAGCTGAAAACAGTTAGTTTTGTGATGAAATTGTGATTCGTATGTGTTGGAATTATGTGTATAAGGGCTCTATATATTTTCGGTGTGGATGGGGCTAGAGTTTGGCCGGGCGGCAATGGGCTTGCTGGTCTTAAAATAGTTCTCGCCATCCATGTCCTATTCCCATCTTGCATGGACGGAGTGTTCCATGTATTGGTTGTGGTCGTAGGATTTCGGCATATACCCATGATATGACCACCGGTGTGTTTTGGTTAGACACCAAGATTGGTTGGATTGGTGTAAATTTTGATTGGAAACACCAAGATTAGTTGGAATTGGTGTAATTATTGTGAATATTGTGTGGGAGTTATAAGGAAATTATGATCACAATAGCGTGATCCAAAGTAAAGCATTATGCGAAATTATGTGATTATATGTTCAAAAGTTTTGTGGCAATATGCACAAACCCCACACAAGCGGCACGACGAGATGAGGTAGCCGCCCGTCAAGGTGGAAAATGGTAACACTGTGTTGGAATGTGATGCTTTTGTCAGCTGAAATTTATGTAATTTTATCAAAGCTGAAATCTATATGATTTTATGGGCTTTTATGACAATATGCAATTTCACACGAACACCTCATGTCTATGCGAATTTCTACTCAACATGTGTATATGTTGACATTGTTTTTATTATGTTTTAGCCGGATTTGAGACACCGGAAGATAGGTACTAAGAATATGTAGGAGGATGCTTTGAGGCATTTAGTTAGTTATGTATATGTGTTGTGCTAAAAACTTGAAAGTTAAGCTTGTGTACATGTAATAAACGAATTATATACACCTCCCTTTTGGGAATATTAGTACGTATGTTTGGTTTCATTACATTTAAGCTAGCATGTTTTGTGAGATGGTTAAAATAGGTGTTTTTGTAAGTAACTAGAGGTTTTGGAGCATCACAGAATGTCAACAAAAAGCAAAGAAAAATAAAAGGATAAAGTCATGGAAGCGGCGGTGGAGATGCGTGTCATGGCTGTGAAGCTCCTCGAGTATAGCAATTTGCATATCTCGAAGATGGGCCACCTAGGCCTCCATTTTGCTAACATAGTTCACAAGCTAAGCCATTTCTATGGCCGGTGCAGGAGCTGGCTGTGGTTAAGGGTCTTTCTCTTTAAGGTCCTGTGGTACTGCGGGGCTGGTGCAGGCTAAAAAGCTAAGGGGATCAATGGCGGTGCCCTATTAACATTGGGATCCATTCGAAAAGGGTGCTCATTCCGTACAACGACTCCCATGTGTCTAAGCGCGATGTATGAAATCTCATCCTCCCCTTGCAAGGTCGGCATATCCCTTGAAATGGCTTGTCGAGTGGTCTTAATAATCGCATGATATAACCACCGAAATAAATAGACGCATTGGGACTGTTGGAATGAGCCAAGAAGTGCTTCATCATCTTATTTTCTGCATCAATCTCATAGCCTATACATATTGCCAACAATATGATTAGTTCGGCCTGATTGACATTACCATCACTCTCTTTGCACCCAAAAAGTCCCTTGCTAGGGTAGCGATGGATGTAGGGCAATGTGAAATTCTTTAAATGGGAAGATTTCGAGGTGTTAGGGTTGTAAGGGACCTCGAGTTTTTCTATGATGACTTGCCACTGTTGTTCTGCACTCACGTCTACCAATGGCTCATAATTAGCGCTTAGAGGAAAACCCAAAACCTTGCCTAACCCTACTAAAGATACTGAATACTTGTAGCCCTTCCAAGTGAAAACATCCGTACAGCATTTCACCATTTCAATGATTGACGTAATTGAGCTCCAAGGACCAGAGGAATTCCATAACCATGCCTGGGTACGTTGGCTCCCAGATCGTAGTGAATGATTCCTATCCTATCCTCCGCCTGATTAGAATCAGAATACCACATCTAAGGATCCGTTGCAAGTACCCGTTGGGCCAATTACAAGAGCTCGAGCCAAGAAATTTAAAGAAGCACTCAATGGATTTATTCAAGACTAATGGGCTGATTCAAAGTGCAAGATGGACTCAAATGAAAACTTGGGGCTGCTCAACTTAATTCAAGCTAGTGATGGGCCTTTCTGAAGCGTGAATTAAAGGGCAAGATTGATAGCATTAATTTCAGCGTGATTTAGAGGACAAATAGAGAACTTTCCTTTTTCTAATTTTGGCAAATTTATAGCCCTAATTTCCTTTCCTTTATATGTGTGATTGGCTGATTATAAAACCACCAGAATTGTGGAAGTTTCCTTTTCCATTTAAGGCATGTTATTTAGACTTCATTAGGGTTTATTATTTTTGGTAAAAACCAAAAAAACTGTCTTGCATGTTCAACCTATGTTAAGGTTGCGGCTGCAATGTAAAAAACAACATACGTCTTATCAAAATTGAGAGTTTTCTCATTGGTTCTTAACAAACTATCGAACTTATCAAGACTTCGTTCTTGTGGCATTCAAACACCGACTTATCCAACGGATTTCCATCACCGTTGGTGGTGTCTACGACATACCAAGGTTCGTGCTTCCACTAAAACATCGGGTTGAGGATTCCTTTCCAAGGTTCGTGTTTTGTGTGAGGTATTGGGTTGCGGTTTTCCCCCACTTTCGAAACCTGAGTGAAGAACTGTCCTAGGGTCCAATATCGTTGTCGGGTCTCGTTGCTCTAGCGTGGCTGGCGAGGTTCGCATCACCGCCAATAATACATAACCCTGTCATATTGTCCCAACTGGTGAAGGCATCGCTCACTCATGTACCTAGTCATTTTGATGACTGGGTATAGTGAGTGAAGGTATTTTTCTTGGTGAGCATCGTCTAAAAATCTTTGGCTAGGAGGAATGAGAGCCTCCAAGTCCTCTATGTTAGAAATGGAGGCACGGTTGATGGTGTTGCCATGGTTGCCGTTGGGCATCGGCCTCCATTAATACTTTGGGGGGTACATCAGCGTGTGACTCTAGCAGTAACATTGAGTGCAATGGGAGGCAGCATTAGAGGACTCGGGAATATGAGTGAGAGGTTCTTAGCCCTTGTGGGCCACCTAGACCGTGGTGGTTGGGCTCTGCATGTCATTTGTACCCTAACAAGTGGAAAAATTAGCAACGTAAAAGAGGCCACATTGGAAGTTCATGAACAAGGTATAGATAAACAACATTTGAACCAAACATTTGTGCCATATGGAGACAAGGAGAGACCACCAAATAGAATATGACTCGAGAAAACATGTGTGACACCCCCCTCGTTAGGATCATTCTATATGAGTAGGGCTCACTTAACAGTCTTGCTGAGTACCAATTTTTTCAATCGGTACGCAATACTTGCAACTTATTCAGTACTGCCCAATAATAAAATTGAGATAAAGCAAAAATGCAATTAACTTAAATAGAACTATAAGGAACAACTATCTAAGTTCGACACTTTAACTAGTGAGCTTCTGTTTCCCATTAAACTAGCAAATCTTTTATACAGAATAAAGAATGATATACTAATGACTTGCAATGCACTAATCGCCTTAACCGAGTCCCCTCAACCTATTTTCCTAAAACTGGGGCAACGAACGGAAAGAACTTTGGGTGGTAAGTCCAAATGACTTAGTAAGGCAGGAAATATACATACATATATATAAATTGAAAATAAGAGTCAAAAACCAACAAAATAATGAATCATAAAAAAGTGCGTATACATAAACTTGAACAAGACGGATGGTGAGCCATGAATGGAATCTCCAATCTTATGACTACCCAAAACAGATAAACATAACAAAAACCGTTATGCCTCCCTCGTCAAGGAGCGACCTCGACATTAAACAAGACAGAGATGTATCATGCGTTCTTCCAATACATCGCTCCAATTTTTGCTACAGTCATCCTCTTGTTGTATGTAGAAATTGGTTTCACGGAATGCTATCATATAAAAGGTTCCATCGACGGTCCATTCTACCCGATAGAACTCCTCTTATAAGTACTTGGGCCCAAACTTCCCAAGGGTAGATGGATATATCAGAACAGATATGGCTCACAACTTGCCAACAAAGCAAGAATCATTTCTACACCCAGGGATACATAGAAATATATTTAAAAAATAATATTCCAAAGGTGTCAAATATCATTTCGGGACAGATATAACTGACAATATCAAACAAAGGCAATATTTTCATATATAACTTGACTTGTAATTCGGAAAAATACTTTTTTTGAAATGTAGAGAGGAAGATATAACTCCAAAAGATTTGGCATAATATAAATCAGACAAGGTAGGCCTTATGAAGATATTTACTACATATAGTTCAATGCCCCCGCAAGGAAAATAAAAGGCACTCACCTGAAGAGCTTATTGTCTCACCTAAGCTTATGAATTAGGTGGACTATGTCAACTTGGTAATCTCTTTTTCAAGAGTGTTTTATGGAATTAAGGGGATGTATATGGGGTTAATATATATATATATATATGTATGTAAAAAGAAGGGTTTATATATATATATATATATATATATATGCGTGTGTGTGTGTGTGTGTGTGTGTGTGTGTGGGTGGAAGATATACTATAAAAAATATAGAGTGTTTTGTATGTTGAGAGCATGGTGAGTGTGGGTGGGTGTGTCCTAGGTGGGATTTAGTGTGATGAAAATGGGGTGCCAAGCTCCCCTATTTATAGCAATTGTTGCAAGAAATAGGATTATTATATACTTTAAGTCAATTTCTAATTATTATTATCTTATCCAAATCTTATCATAATCTTATCTAATCTTATCCAATCTTATCATAATCTTATCTAATCTTATCCAATCTTATTATAATCTTATCTAAGATTTTATCTTGAACAAGCATTTAATGAAAATCACATTTTTCCTATCTTGAATATCCTATATTATACAAAAATGATCCTATTATATAATATATAAATATAATTTTGAAAATTCTATATATATATATACACACAAAGCAATATTTTTGAAATATATATACTTATATATATGGCTTTAAAATAAATTAATAAGTTGTAACTCTTAAAAATACTAGAAAGTACTGGGGCATTATAGATCTACATATATAATTTCAATGTATAAAATTAGGATGTCACAACATGAATGATAGGTGAATACATGAGTGAACCCATAATCCTATGGCCTCAAAGTAGCACCAAATGCCTCAAGTTAGGGATTCACATAGAGCACAAAAGTTTTCATAGGCATTTCATCGAACATGTTGTGTGCACTATAGTGTATTATCCTTAAAAAAAACACATAAATGCTCATTGAGTTAGTCCAAAATTTTCACACAATGCCTCATACACACCACAAGTAGTACTCCTTAAAGCATGACTGGAAAATTTACCCAAAAGTTCATTGGGGCATTTCAACGAACACTTAGAAGGCATGGTTGCAAATTGAAAGCATAAACCACAAATATCATCCAAATCCCCCCTCTACATCATCAATTCCAAAGATATGGACACAAATAAGCTAGCAATTTCTAGAATTTCAAGTAATTATAACATGGTTCCCACAAAAATTCAAAAACCTAATGTGAAGAAAAAGAGAGGAGAAAACCTTACCTCTTGGAGAGAAATGAGTGCACAATGCCCTTGTGAGGAGTGATAGAGCAGTGGTAGTGCGTGGTCATCGGTGGTGGTGTGTGGTGGTGCGGTGATGGGGCGGCGTGGTAGTGAGGAAACGGGAAGGTTAGAGGAGAGGGAGGTAGGAGATGGGTTGTGGTGTAAAAAGAAAAGGAACCTATCTAAGTTGTTTTAAACAAAAGAAATACCTGGTGCAAGGAGATGGCTTAAGCCATTTCGTTTAGCACGAAGCTGTCCTATTGTGCTCATTTTAGGAGCACACTGTTTGCATGAGGATGACTGTTCTGTATGGAATGAATTAAGCCATCTTTGCCATCACAAGGTCGTCCTGTTTTGCTGAGTTTGGGGGCACTCTATCCTCCTCCAGACGACCTCCCCGTCTCTCTTTTTTTTTATAAGAAAAAAAATGAAAATTTAATATCTACACGCGTATGAAAGAAAAAGAAGAGTAGTTCTATGTCATAGTCATTAACTTGACTTTTTGAGAATTTCTTTCAATGAGAAAGAGAGTATGTGTGAGCGTCCCATTTTTCGACTTGGTCGTCCACATAATATGGTTTAAGATGCTGCCCATTGACTTTGAAAGGTTCGGATGCTTCATTGCCTATCTCAATTGCTCCATGGGGATAAACCTTGAGGACTATGTAAGGCCTTGTCCATCTTGATTTGAGTTTACCAGGGAAAAGTCAGAGGCGTGAGTTGTAAAGGAGCAATTGTTGGCCTTCGGTGAATTCTCTCCTTTGGATATGCTTGTCTTGCCATGATTTGATCCTTTCCTTGTAGATTTTTGCATTTTCATAGGCGTCCCTCCGCGGCTCCTCTAACTCTTTCAATTGAAGCAATCTCTATCCACTTGCCGCCCTAAGGTCAAAATTCAACACCTTGATTGCCCAATATGCCTTGTGCTCCAATTCCACCGATAGATGGCATGCTTTTCCAAAGATAGAGCTATATGTCGACATCCCAATAGGTGTTTTATAGGCTATCCTATATGCCCAAAGTGCATCATCTAACTTCACAGCCCAATCTTTATGTGAGGCTCCCACCATTTTTTCTAAAATTTGCATGGTTAGATATCTCTATCTGACCACTAGTTTGAGGATGATAAGGGGTTGCAATTCTATGAAAAACTCCATATTTTCTCAACAAACTCTCCAATTGCTTATTACAAAAGTGTTTCCTCTCATCACTAACTAGTGCCCTAGGTACTCTGAATCTATTAAAGATATTTTTCTTGAGAAACTTCATGACTACCTTTGAATCGTTTGTCGAACTAGCGATGGCTTCAACCCATTTAGACACGTAATCGACTGCCACAAGGATGTAATGGTTATTGTAGGAAGAAGGAAAGGGTCCCATGAAATCAACTCCCCACACATCAAATAATTCAACTTCAAATATGTTGTTCAAGGGAATCTCATTCCTCCTAGAAATTTTCCCACTCTTTGACATCGATCACATCTTGCAATAAAGGCTTCGGGCATCCGTAAACATAGTGGGCCAAAAGAATCCCAACTGTAGAATCTTAGCAAGGGTCACTACAAAAAAATGCATTTTAGATAATGAAAGTTATTGTAATAGAGCTGAATTTAGTTACAAATAATAGTTTATGATAACCAAAGTATTTATTGGTTACCATATAGCAGCGTTTTGGTAACTAAATACAAATTTTGTTGCTTTTGATATTTATTCGTTACAAAAAATATTTCTATTGTAACAAAAGATAAAATTCGTTACAAGAACTAAAATTTTGTTACTCTTAATTTTTGTGCCAGTTACAAACATGTATTTGTAACCAAATTTGTAACATTTGGTAACACTAAAATATTTGTTACTATTAACAGTTTTTGTAACAAATAACTTAGTTACAAATTTGATTTTTTACTTTTGAATTTAAATATTTATTGTTCATAATTCATTTTTTAAAAAGAATTATAGTGTTAACAAATATAATTACCATAGTATTTTTGTCACAACCCGAAAAAATACCCTTTTATTTTATTAAAATATATTTGATTGAAACGCGTAACGGTAAATATTTTTATTGTAATATATAATAATACAGAAATTTACTACAACATAGTGAAATCATAGTTGTACAAAAGTTGTTATATGAGTGAAAACAATAACTTTAGCTAAATAAAAGCTTCGTAATGCCCTCCTCTTCCTCCTGATGGGCTAGAATGTCTTTGCCTAAAAAAATGTGTTCACAACAGATGTCAATACAACGGTTGAGTAGAAATTTTGTTTAATCACATAAGGTGCTCCTGTGTATCATATGTGCACGTAGTCATAATATCTCACATAATATTTCACATAACATTACCTTTTGAGTCACTGATTAATGACTCCCTTATGTCTCCCATAGTACAATATTCCAACCGTTCACATCATTAATCCCCATATTCCATCCGTCCACATCGATTCCATCCGTTCACATCGGTGGTCATATCTTGAGATTATGCCAATTCCCTACAACCAATACCAATACATGGAACATTCCGTCCATGCAAGATGGGATGGATGGCGAGAACTATTTTAAGACCGGCAAGCCCATTGCCGCCCGGCCGAACTCAGCCTCATCCACACCGATAACACATTTGGGGCCGGCATGCACAAATAAAGATTGTCACATCCACGTAAGGAACATACTTCCATACTTATAACTTCAAATATAAAAGCATACAAACAGCATATTTTGGAATAATAAACATACATGAACATAAGATATGAATATAACTAGAAACATAATTTCTAATAACTTGTAGTAGTATAATGAAGCATAATATCATGATAGTAAAATAATAAACTAGCACTAGAAAGTAACTTATGTAATTAAGGAAATTCCTACCTTACATACATCAAATATGGAGGTATAATATTTATGAATTAAAGTAGGAACCTATACTTATGAAATTAAGTAAGGTCCCTACCCTAATTAAATAAACTTCTACCTTTGAAGAGTGTTTTATGAAATTAAGGGGATATATAGGAGGATAATATGTATATAAGTATGTATAAAGAAGGGTTTATGCATATATAGATTTGGGTAGAAGATATTTTCTAAATATGGAGTGTTTTGGGTGTTGAAAGTAAAGTGAGTGTGGGTGGGAGTGTTTTAGGCGGGATTTGTGTTGTGTGTGTGATGAAATGAAGATCACCCCCCTCCTATTTATAGTTGTTATACAAGAAACAATATTATTTTATTAGGTTTTATCTTGTTAATTAATGTGATCTTCCAACTAAGCTTATCATTAATTATGTTCACACCTAATTGTGGTTGTAAGTTACACAAGTGTTACCCTAAATAATATGAGTTGTACCCTAAATTATATTATGTGTTGGCCTAATATGATGATTTAAGCCCTAAACTCATTAGAATGCTCCAAGTATAAGATTTGCTAGATTCACCAAATAAATGTAGGAAGATATTTTAATAAAATATTAACACAAAATCAAATAAAATCAAATAAAATCTGATTTTTATTGTCCTAATCTTATAAAATCTGAAATCACATCTTTATTTCATTAAAAATTCGAATTTGTATTTATTTAGTTTTGCAAAAACCGAAAATTAGGGTTTTAGGGCATAAAATTACGGTTTTTAGGCATAAAATCCGAAAATTCATAATTAATTTAGAAAAATTCCAAAATTATGAAATTTAATCCTTATAAATATGAAATTATATGTATATTTCTCAGAAATTAGAAATGTTTTAATTATATTTTCGAAAATTGCAATTTAGGACATAGAATTTCTAAAATTGTGTTAGAATGTCAAATTCCTCTAAAATTTGGAAAATCATGTAATTTATTCAAAATTTCATCTTCTCCATGCATAAAAGTCTAGAATACTTATTTATATTGTTTTTGAAAACTCATAAATATTTAATAGATGAATTTTCCAAGAATGGTAATCAAATTCGAAAATTAGTACGTTACCGTTCAAATTGTAAATTAACCTAAAAATCATTCTAATATTTGAAAATATCAAACAATAATGAACTTTTCAAGAAGCATAATGTTTTATATCAATTATTTAAATAATAAGGATTACCGGGTCGTCACAATTTTCCTTTCGAATTTGATTAAAAGATCTTACGAAAAAAGTAAATATTTGTCACAATTAATAACTTGAAACAAAAATATTTGTACAAGTTTTTAAACCAAAGCATCTTAAGAAAAATAGTTCCAAGTTGTTCTTAATATTTGATGTTTGTCATATAATAAGATCATTTTGCCAAACAATACTAATTGTGCCCAAAATTGTTTGAACCCTTGACCTTACAATGCAAGTATAATTATAAAACATCTATACCAAATCAAATTTTAGTAAATATGTGACTAAATATTAATCTATTTACGCATATCATTTTACTAAATAAATTTGGTATCGAGCATACTCATTGTGTATGCAAAATAAAATTAAAAATGTGCTAAATTCTGTGCACATGTATCTTTCTTACCTTTTTTTCTTTATCATTTATACTATCTTTTTAATCATTTATAATACTTTTGACTGTTAACAAATAAAATTTAAGCAAAATAATTTTTTAATTGAAAACATAAGTAGAAATATGAAATATAATGAAATTTTGAAATTTTCTTAAAAAAACTTAAAAAGTTGATTAAATAATAAAATGAAAAGCTAAAAGCACAAAATAAACAAAAGAATTTTGAATTTTTTTTTAAATTAAAAAAAAGAATGTTAAACTATTACATGTGCATGCAATGTATGTCGTTATAACATCAACATAAAACCCAAAATACAAACATATTCAACTTTTAAAAGATGTATGAACAAGATAGATTGATCAAAATTCTATTAGCTGACACAAGTATTTAAAATTATAAAACAAATATATAATAAGTATAAAATAAAATAAAACAAAATATGTAACAACTTCTTTAAATAGCTTGGTGGTGGAGTGCTTGCCAATCATTTGTTACAAATTACCTTAGGCAACGAATTTTGAGCGTTTGGTAACCAAATTATTCGTTACCAAAAGCGTAATTTGTTGTAGTGGGTCTTAGATGCTCCCTAATGCCCCCATACTCATTCGAATGACAATGTTCCAACACATTCCTAAACTCTTCCTTAGGTATGCATAGTCGAATTTGCAACGCCCCGAAACCTCTAGCTAATTATGAAAACATCTATTTATAACCATCTCACAAAAACATGCTATTTTATAACGTAATGAAACCAAACATGCTTACTAATATTCCAAAAGATGACTTTACAAACTCCGTTTATTACATATACACAACATAACTACCAAGTTTCTAGCACAACGCATACATAACTAACTAAAAGCCTCGAAGCGCCCTCCTAAGTCTTCCTCGTTCCTATCTTCCTGTGCCTCAATTCCGGCTAAAACATAATAAAAAGCAACGTCAACATATACACATGTTGAGTAGAAAATCACATAGACATGAGGTGTTCGTGTGAAATTGCATATTGTCATAAAAGCACATAAAACCATAAAAATTTCAGTTCCTGATCAAATCACATAAATTTCAGCTCTGATAGAGCATCACATTCCAACACATTTTTACCGTTTTTCCACCTCGACGGGCGGCTACCTTATCTCGCCGTACCGTAATTCAATTTCAACTGATATTCAACCGAAATCACACCAAAATCCACCAATCCCAACCTAAACACACCGGTGGTCATATCCCGAGCATATGCTAAAAACCTACGACCCACAACCAATACATGGAACACTCCGAGAACTGGTTTAAGACCGGCAAGCCCATTGCCGCGCGGCCGAACTCTAACCCCATCTATACCGCACACATATAGGGCCCTTTCACACATAATTCCAACACATACAAATCACAATTTCATCACAACTAACTGTTTCTGCTCAACTCAGCACAACGTACCAAAAATTCACAATTTTGCGAAATCGACTTTTACATTTTCGAACTAAAATTTTTAGCTTTCAACTATTGAAATTCCAACTTAAAACCTACTGGAAATCCACACATATATTCCCAAAGTTGTAAAATAGACTTTTAGAGTATAAATTTCTGGATTTTCAGTTCACGAAACTTGAAACTTTCAGACTGCTACGCGTAATGATTTAGTGCGCAACTTCTGAAATTTCCGGCTTTCGCAATCCAAACCTCTAGCTTTTAAAAACCTGTTTCTACAGCTTATTTCTAAACTGAATTTAAAGTATATAAACCATGTTTTTGGTTTGAAATTTTTGGGTTTTCCAGCAGTGCGAAAATCGAACTTTTCCTCTTTGGAAACATACTTTTCTATATGAACAGTGATTTCCAGCATGTGTGCAACTCGAAATTTCAGCTTGGAAAACTTAAAATTCTAGCTTCTAGCACATATATAAGACTCTAAAAAGGTATAAAACATAATAACATAGCATAATTACAACAATTTCAGCATGCTTATTCTAGAATTTAACCAAACATGCTCAAAGCACCATCATAATCTTCATATTCACATATACAACCAACACATCTTGAAATCCCTTAAACCCAAGATGGAAACCAACTTTTGGTGACCTCCTAGGTCTTATAGGGAAGATAACATGCTAATAGATTAAGATAAAACCTAGCCCTAGCTCATGCCATAGGCAAATTTCTAACTTGATAGTCTTTCTTGCCTTGTAGGGGTTTGAAGAAGGGAAAGTGTGTGGGGTTGGGAGATGGTTTGAAGAGGTGAAAGAGTGTGGGGAAAAATGAAAGAAACAAGAAGAAATGGGGGGGTGTATGGCCGGATTTTTAGGGGTGTGTGTGTGGTGATTTTTGTGTTTTTGCTATATTAAATAGAAGACTACATAGAAGATGAGTATGAAGTCATTTTTCAATTAATGCCCTAATTGGCCAAGTATTTGGTCTAAGTAGCTTAAGTGTTGCTCTTCTTTAACAATGGCCAAACATGTATTCATACTTCTAGAAGGTGTATGCCAAGTGTATTTATACATTGTATTTGGCAAGCTTGTTGGATAAGGCTCAATACAAGCCTAGTATTTAATATTTTCTATTTTCTCTACCAAAATCCCCCAAAATTCGTCCACCCCTCTTTTAAATCTGAAAATGTAGGCTATTTTCTTGTATTATATATATAATTAGGGAAAGAAATAATATCTAGGAGTAGAAAAATACAATTTGCGCATTTCTTAGGGTTTTAGGGCATAAAATCCGAAAATTCATAATTAATTTAGAAAATTTCCAAGATTATGGAATTTAATCTTTATAAATCTGAAATTATATGTATATTTTCCAGAAATTAAAAATGTTTCAGTTATATTTTCAAAAATTGCAATCTAGGACATAGAAATTTCGAAAATTGTGTTCGAATGTCAAAGTCGTCTAAAATTTGGAAAATCATGTTATTTTATTCAAAATTGCATCTTATCCATGCATAAAAGTCTAGAATACTTATTTATATTAGTTATGAAAACTAATGAGTATTTAATAGATGAATTTTTCAAGAATGGTAATCAAAATTCAAAAATTAGTACTTTACTGTTCAAATTGTACATTAGTTTCAAAATCAAACTAAAAATAACAAGTAAGAATAACATTTCCAAGAAGCATAAGATTTCATATCAATTATTTAAATAATAAGGAATACCGGGTGGCCACATCCTCCCCTCCTTAAAAGAATTTCGTCCCCGAAATTCGGCCTTGCTAGTTAAAGAGATGTGGATATTTGTCCACCATGTCTTCTAGTTTCTCCCATGTGGTTTCATCGAGATTATGATATTTCGTCCCCGAATGGTTTTGTAGGATTCGTTCTTTTACTTCTAAGATGCAAACAGGCTCTTCCTCATATGTCAAGTCCTTATTCGTATAATTGTGGGTGCTTCTCTTATACTTCGCTCAATCATTCCCAAGTGGTTGCTTAAATCCGATGATGTTTCCATAGCACTCGTCCAAATGGGCTTGTCTTGTGCCTTAAAGTACATTCCTTAAATTCGATATTTTCAATAGGCTCTTCAACATAGGTTAAATCTGGGTTAATATCTAGGGTGTCATGGTTTAGTGTATGTGAGGGATCCGAGTGATATTTCTTGGGTGTATAGATACATAGAAGACATTATGCACCTCTAGTAGGTAGAAGATAATGCCAACCTACACTACTACTTTTCCTATTCTTCCCAATATGTCAAAAGAACCGTTATATCTTGGATTAAACGTTTCATTTGTTTCCCAAATCTCAAGACTCCTTTTTCCTAAGTTAGATTCCAAATCTTTGCATCTCTTATCGAAGTAACTCTTTTAGCGACTTTGTGTTTCTATCATTCACTTTCGAGTTACTTTGGTGACTTTGGTGATTTCCTGTACTAACTTTGGCTTCACTTTTGCCATTTCATTCCAGTATACTGTGGATCTATTTCCTTGCGCATAAAGTGCTTGAAAAAGGATCATGCTAACTATAGATTAATCGTTATTGTGATAAGCAAATCTTGGCTACTGAAAGGTGTTGATCTTAACTTGCTTCAAATTCGAAGTATATCTTCAAGGGTTTGTATGATTTTTTCTAGTTGTCCACCAGTTTGAGGATGAAGAGAAATACTAACGTTTAACTTAGTGGTTCAAACATTTTGTAATTCTTGCCAAAATTTAGGGCAAACCATGGGTTTCTATTCAAGACTATACTAACCAAGACACCAAGTGCCAAGAAGTCCAACTATGTCTTGTTTCTAATATTCTGCCAATCTAAATCACACAATGAAGTGGAAGCTTTTCATAAGTCTATCCACAACTATCCATATTGCATTATTTCCTTGCTAGGTTCAAAGTAATCCTATAACGAAATCTTCGGTGATAAGTTCAAATATGAGTAAGGGTTGTGATAGTCTGGATGGCTACAAAATCAGATCTAAAATGTATACGGCAAAGTCAAAAACAAAAATTTTAAGTAATAGGAACAAAAGATCGACAAGTGGAAGAAGTGAGTCATAAATGTAGTAGGATTTGGAAATATTTGTCAACACTTTTTATTTTTAAATATCATTTAGGAATATACAAGAAGAAGTTTACTAGAGATCAATGATAACTCATCAATTTTCAAGACTTGCTTCAACAAATTTTCATGTTTGAAGTTTAAAAGTGCGAATGGAATAAAAGATTGTTTAGCGATTATTATTGGTTCACACGAGAATGCATACAAGTTTGAGTAACAACTTGGTCAATTGAAGTGTCAACTAAGGAAAATTAGATTGGCGTAAATCGTAAAGATTTCAAGCTTTTACTAATAGGTGAAATAATTTGGAAATTTCCTCTATCACAAACTTTTCAAGAAAGAGATAAAAAGGGATGTCAATTGAGAAAACTTTGAAAAGTGCCTTGAAAGCAAAAAGAATGATTACGGAAACAAAAGACTTGCTATTGGAGTCATTGTTTTAAAAGAAAGTCAAACACAAACTTGGCATTTTCTTTCCTTTACATTAAACAATGGATATTGGTTGTAAGAGATATCCCAAAGAAATATCGCTATTGTGAATATATATAGGGCCAAAAATAAGTATGTAATAAGCAAACTTATAGCTTTAGAAACAAATCAAAGAATATAGGCTTCAAGGTTCGATTAAAAAGTACATCTCCTATGGAAATTATAAAAGGTTGTTTCCAAGTAAAATGAATTTTAGAGATCTTTTGAATAAGTAGTGATGAGGTCCTATGAAAATAAATAAGAAGTATAACTATCACAAGGGAATCGTCATTTAACTATTACACACTTTGCCTAAAATAGAAACCTCTACTTAAAGTTCATCATTCCTAGTAGTTTTGTTATATATCTTTATTCTATTCCATAATTGCTCTTCTTCCCATGACTACTAAAATTCCCCCTCGCCTTCTCACGTAATTTCAAATCCAGTTTGGAATATACTGAAACTTCTTGTACTTAATCAAATAACACATCAATATTGGATAGCGGCTACTTCTAATTCATTTGATAAATATCAAGTTGAACCTCTAGTAGATAAAACTTGTAATGAATTTGGATCAATCAAAATTCTAGGTAAATGAAACAAGCTAAATGCGTACCTTCCACACTGTAGGTTTATTTGGTTACCTCCGAGCAACACCTCCAGCTCTGGCTAGACTCAATTGATGCGGATCAAGGGAGCTCCAATGGTGTCAAGGTCGAAACAAGAGGCAACAGGAAGGATCCATTGGCTCTTCCAAGTGGGCCAATCACAAGGGCACGGGCTAAGGCCTTTGGGACAGCCATGAACTCATATGTACAAGAGCAAATCACACTTGAGTTGCAAGAGCATGAATTCACTAAGTGCACAATTGGGCTTGAAGGCACACCTAAGCTACTGCATATGCTTGAGGCGTGTTCTATTGATGAAGGGCTGCCTAGCCTTGTTTAATTGAGCTTAAATTTATTTGGGCTTTAATTATTTGTAATAGTTTGTATTTGGGTTTTAAACACATGACTTGATAGACTTTAATAAGTCCTTGTAAGGATGGCACATTGGGCTACACTTAAAGCCCATTCCTTAGGGGATTAGGCCTAATGAGCTTAGTTTAGGGTTTGGCTTTGTCTAGGGTATAAATACCTCTTTAAACCTTTGGAAAATCAGATTTTGTACATTGAGGTAGATAAAAAAACGTGAGTCTCTTGTTCTTCATGTGTAAGAACCCTAGCATAGGAATTGTGAGTTCTGCAATCTCCATTGCAACAAGAATCTGATTTATGCTTCAAGAGTACTTGTAAGTGTTGATCTTTTCTTGATTAAATCCTTTTAAATCTTCTTCTTGAGTACAAGGGGGTTGTGGGTTTAAAGGGTAGAATCTATCTTGTTCTTTGCTTTATGCCAAATTGCCATAATCTTCTCTTGAGTACATGTTTTTGATTAGGGTTGTCGTATTATTTGGTATCAGAGCTTTGGCTAGATAAATTCTCATTTATCTTAGATTCGAGGTTTGAGTTTTTTATATTCCTTGAATTCTTTTGTGCTTGGTGCCATTTTTTTGATTGTTATTGTTGCTGAATTTGCATGATTGTGTTATCTTGATTGTTCTTGCTCGATTCTTGATCCTAAAACATCATTCTTGATCCGAATTTGTGTCTTCTTGAAACATCAAACATCTTTTTTGTTTCTATCAATTGAGATTCTGATCCTATTAAAAAAAATGGAAAAAGAAAGAACAAAAAAAAAACGAAAAAAAAAAGCCAAAAAAAAAAAGAAATTCGAATTTGATCTTGATTGAGTAGTGAAATTCTGAAAAGTTGTGTTAGTGTTGTTCTTGGAGAAAAACAATTCCACCCTTGATTCAATTCCTTGAAAGGCTCCACTTTTCAAGCCTTAATTTGTGGAATTGCATTGACTACAACTAATTCATTGACCAACTCCACTTTTCATGCCTTATTTGGGGGAAATAGCATGTGCACAAATCTGATTGCATGTGAACAAGGACCACACAAAAGTCTCTTGACATTTTTCTTAGTATAATTTTCGTGTGTCTCATGTAAAGGGGCTGTTTTTCATTTAATTTTTTTTGTTTTCACTTCTTGGCAGCCCAATTACACCTTCACACACACTTGTGCTTGCTTGGTACTTAACAAATCAATTAAATTGGCACTATTGGTGATTCGGCTACCATTGACTTCCTTATTGAAAAAAAAAAATTCTAAATTTTGGTATTCTTGTTTGCTTGTTTTGTTGAGGTAGAAATAACTTAGGTTCTTATTTCGTTCGCCTTGTCTATTTTGACCGGAATTGTCTCTTTGTGATTCTAGTTATTTAATTTCTTGTTTTGAGCTACCTTGTTGCATTGCCTTGTTCTTGCACTACCGTTCCGTTTGTTTTAAGTCTTCTTTCTAGCTTTTGTTCTTGCTTAATTCTCCTTGTTAGGTTTTATCCTTGTCTTCCAAACTCTTCTTGTTATCTTTGGCATTTGTTGGATTCTGAAGTGCAATTGAGACGCGTGGAGGACTGGTAAAAGGCTAGAGTGCGACCCTACACCTTTGGGAGAGAAAAGCCCACGTTTTAAAGAGAGAAACACGTGAGGGAGGGAGTGAGTGACTAACAATCTGCCTATAGTGTTCTTTCTTTTGGATTTGCAGCAATGTCTAGCTCATCTAAAGAAGGAGATGGAGGGACTTTCAAGGTTGATGACCCTTAAATGCAATTCATTCTAGAAGCATTTAAAGGGCAATTTCTTCATTTGAACAAAACTCTAGAGGCCATGAATGACAAGTTGGAGAGACATGACCAAGAGTTGAAGGGAAGGAGTGCTCAATCTCATCAAGCAACTACAACAAAGGGAGGGCATACACCATTTGCTCATAACCATCGAAATTTGCAAGATGAGTTTGATGATGAAGATGAGAGGCCTGATGCAACTCACAATTGGAGGGGAGGTAGACTTGAGCGTGGAAGAGGTGGGGGAAGGTTTGGAGGCCGAAGTACAAGATATCCAGCCTATGAAGAGGAGGAGGACGAAGTGGCAGTTGACAAGGTAGACGGGAATTTGGGCAACATCAAGCTCAAGATTCCACCTTTCAAAGGCCGAAACAATGCAGAAGGATACTTGGAGTGGGAAAGAAAGGTTGAGATGATCTTTGAGTGCAATAGATATTCAGAAGAGAAAAAGGTGAAGATTGCAGCAGTTGAGTTCACTGAATATGCTCTATTTTGGTGGGACCAACTCAACTTGAGTAGAAGAAAGGTGGGGAGACGCCCCATTAACAATTGGGACGATATGAAGGAGGCAATGAGGAAATGTTTTGTACCCTCTCACTACTTTAGAGAGCTACATCAGAAATTGCACAGGCTTGTGCAAGGGGCTAAGTCAGTTGAAGACTACCACAAAGACATGGAGATGTGCATGGTTAGATTCCTGAGTGGTTTGAACAAGGAAATAGCTGATGTGATTGAGCTCTACAAGTATGATTCTATGGAAGACATGCTTAATATGGCCATGAAGATAGAGAAGCAGAAGAAGACCAAGAGCTCCAACAAGTTTGCAAGCAACACCAGCAACTCTTGGGGTTCTAAATGGCCTACAAAGGAGGAGAAAAAAGGAGTTTCAATACCCTAAGCCAAGAGGGACAAATTCGGGCCTCAAGGCTAAAGACTCCAATTCAGGCTCCAATTCAAAGGGTTCTAGCTCAACTACTCATAGTAGGGACATCAAGTGCTTCAAGTGCTCGGGCAAGGGTCATATCTCCTCTCAATGTCCCAATAAGAGAGTCATAGTGGTTCGGAATGGTTATGTATATTCAGAATCTGAAGACGAGGAAGAGATGCCCTACTTATAATCCTGTGGTGACAGTGAGGGTGAAGAAGACGAGCAAGAAGTTGTGGTAGCACCTGAGGTTGGATCTTCTTTGGTTGCCAGGCGTGTGTTGAGTATGCAGTTGCAAGAAGAGAGCTTAGAACAGAGGGAAAACATATTTCACACGAGGTGCTTGGCGAGAGGCAAGGTTTGCACACTTATAATTGACAGTGGAAGTTGTACAAATGTGGCAAGCCTTAGTATGGTGAGTAAATTGGGGTTAAAGTGTGAGAAACACCCTAGACCATACAAGCTTCAATGGTTTAATGACATGGGCAGTGTTAGGGTGAACAAGCAGGTTGTAGTTTCGTTCTCAATTGGACCATATAAGGATGAGGTGACTTGTGATGTGGTTCCAATGCAAGCTGGCCATGTTTTGCTTGGGAGGCCGTGGCAGTTTGATAGGAAAGTGCACCATGATGGTTACCTCAACCGATTCTCATTCTCCCATGAAGGAAGGCGTGTAACTCTTACACCATTGCCACCTAGTGAGGTCTATTTAGATCAAAAGAAGCTTATGGAGAGAGAGGGGCATAATTTGGAAAGTGAGGAGAAAGAGAAAGAAAGTGAAAAAAAAGAGGGAAAAGAGGCCAAACAAAAGAGTGAACAAGTAAATGGCCCAGTGGTGAGAGAAAAGAAGAGCGAGGGAAGAAATAAACAAACACTTTTTGTGAGAGAAAGAGAGATCAGGAGTGCAATTAGTGAGGGTAAACCGATCTTGATGATTCGGTTTAGAGAGTCATATTTTTCTTTGGCTGACCTTGACACTTCTATTCTTCCTTCTAGTTTTGTTTCTTTATTGCAGGAGTTTTCTGATGTTTTTCCAGAGGAGATGCCGAGTGGTCTACCACCATTGAGGGGAATAGAGCATCAGATAGACTTCCTTCCTGGAGCCGCAATCCCAAACCGACCAGCATATAGGAGCAATCCCATGGAGACTAAGGAGTTGCAAAGACAAGTTGATGAGCTGTTGGAGAAGGGATTTGTGAAGGAGAGTATGAGCCCATGTGCAGTTCCAGTTCTTTTGGTACCTAAGAAGGATGGGACATGGAGGATGTGTGCTGATTGCAGAGTAATCAACAAAATCACTGTAAAGTATCGACATCCCATTCCTAGGCTAGATGACATGTTAGATGAACTACATGGTGCTAAATATTTCTCTAAAATTGATCTAATGAGCGGGTATCATCAAATTAGAATGAAACCTGGAGATGAATGAAAAACTACATTTAAAACTAAGTATGGCTTGTATGAATGGATGGTTATGCCTTTTGGGCTAACTAATGCACCTAGCACATTTATGAGGTTAACGAACCATGTTTTGCGTGCCTACTTAGGAAAATTTGTAGTTGTGTATTTTGATGACATCCTTATTTACAGCAAGTCTATTGATGATCACATTGAGCATGTTAGGCTAGTTTTATAAGTTCTGAGACAAGAACAATTGTATGCTAAGCTTAAAAAGTGCACATTTTGCATAGATAGACTTGTATTTCTTGGTTTTATTGTGAGTTCGCAGGGTATTGAAGTGGATGACGAAAAGGTCAAGGCCATAAAGGAATGGCCCACGCCTAAAACTATATCTGAGGTAAGAAGCTTTCATTGTTTAGCTGGGTTCTATAGGTGGTTTGTGAAGGACTTTTCTACCATAGCTGCGCCTCTCACAGAGATAGTGAAGAAAGAAGTTGGGTTCAAGTGGGGAGAAGCACAACAGAAAGCGTTTGATACTTTAAAGAATAAATTGTGTTCCGCTCCTATTCTTGTTTTGCCTAACTTTGATAAAACTTTTGAGATTGAATGTGATGTTTCTGGTGTAGGTATTGGGGCTGTTTTGATGCAAGAGAAGAAACCAGTAGCATACTTTAGTGAAAAGTTGAATGGAGCTCAACTCAACTACTCTACATATGACAAAGAGCTTTATGCCCTTGTTAGAGCATTGGACGTGTGGCAGCACTATTTGATGCCCAAGGAATTTGTAATTCACACGGATCATGAATCATTGAAACATTTAAAAGGGCAAGGTAAGCTTAACAAGAGACATGGTAAGTGGGTTGAATTTATAGAGCAGTTTCCGTATGTGATTCAATATAAGCATGGGAAAGAGAATGTCGTGGCAGATGCATTATCCCGAAGGTATGCCTTGATCTCTACTCTTAGTTCTAAGTTGTTGGGTTTTGAGCATATCAAAGAATTATATGTGAATGATTCTGATTTTGGGAATGTTTATGTTGCTTGTGAACATGGAGCATTTGACAAGTTTTATACACATGATGGCTTTTTGTTTAGGGGAAATAAACTTTGTCTACCTAAATGTTCTATGCGTAACTTGCTAGTGTTGGAATCACATTGTGGGGGTCTAATGGGGCATTTTGGTGTGCATAAGACTTATGACATGTTGAATGAACATTTTTATTGGCCACATATGAGAAAAGATGTTGAGAAAGTTTGTTCTTCATGTATTGCATGTAAACAGGCCAAGTCTAAGTCTATGCCATATGGTCTTTATATGCCTTTACCTGTGCCTAGTTCACCTTGGACTGATATTTCCATGGATTTTGGGCTTGGATTGCCTAGGACTAGGCGTGGGAGAGATTCTATATATGTTGCTGTTGACAGGTTTAGCAAGATGCCACACTTTATTGCATGCCATAAGATTGATGATGCAACTAACATAGCTGATTTGTTCTTTAGAGAGGTGGTGCGTTTGCATGGGGTGCCACGCTCCATTGTTTCCGATAGGGATACTAAGTTCCTTTCACATTTTTGGCGTGTTTTGTGGGGTAAATTGGGAACTAAATTGCTCTATTCTACTACTTGTCATCCACAGACAGATGGACAAACTGAGGTTGTGAATAGGAATTTGGGAACCTTATTGCGTGCAATTGTTGGTAAGAATTTAAAAACTTGGGAAGATTGTTTGCCAATTATTGAGTTTGCATATAATAGGAGCATTCATTCTTCTACTGGTTTCTCACCTTTTGAGATTGTCTATGGCTTTAACCCTTTGACTGTGCTGGATTTATGTCCTTTGCCTATAACTGAGCTTGTGAGTTTAGATGGACAAAAGAAGGCAGATTTGGTGAAGTCATTACATGAGAAAGCACGCACCAACATTGAGAAGAAGAACCGTCTTTATGCTGACAAGGCTAATAAAGGAAGGAGGCGGATTGTCTCTGCACCGGGTGATTGGGTTTGGGTTCACTTTAGAAAGGAGAGATTCCCAAACCAAAGGAAAAGCAAGTTGGATGCACGTGGTGATGGCCCATTCCAAGTTTTGGAGCGCATTAATGATAATGCCTACAAGATTGATCTACCAGGTGAGTATGGCGTTTCTGCAACATTTAATGTTTCTGATCTTTCTCCTTTTGATTTGGATTCAGATTTGAGGACAAATCTTTTTGTGGAAGGAGGGAATGATGCGGATCAAGGGAGCTCTAATGGTGTCAAGGTCGAAACAAGAGGCAACAAGAAGGATCCATTAGCTTTTCCAAGTGGGCCAATCACAAGGGCACGGGCTAAGGCCTTTGGGACAGCCATGAACTCATATGTACTAGAGCAAGTCACACTTGAGTTGCAAGAGCATGAATTCACTAAGTGCACAATTGGGCTTGAAGGCACACCTAAGCTACTGCATATGCTTGAGGCGTGTTCTATTGATGAAGGGCTGGCTGCCTAGCCTTGTTTAATTGAGCTTAAATTTATTTGGGCTTTAATTATTTGTAATAGTTTGTATTTGGGTTTTAAATACATGACTTGATAGACTTTAATAAGTCCTTGTAAGGATGGCACATTGGGCTACACTTAAAGCCATTCCTTAGGGGATTAGGCCTAATGGGCTTAGTTTAGGGTTTGGCTTTGTCTAGGGTATAAATACCTCTTGAACCATAAATCAGATTCTTGTTGCAATGGAGATTGTAGAACTCACAATTCCTAAGCTAGGGTTCTTACACATGAAGAACAAGAGACTCACGTATTTTTGTCTACCTCAATGAATGAAATCTGATTTCCAAAGGTTTAAAGAAGGTATTTATACCCTAGACAAAGCCAAACCCTAAACTAAGCCCATTAGGCCTAATCCCCTAAGGAATGGGCTTTAAGTGAAGCCCAATGTGCCATCCTTACAAGGACTTATTAAAGTCTATCAAGTCATGTGTTTAAAACCCAAATACAAGCTATTACAAATAATTAAAGCCCAAATAAATTTAAGCTCAATTAAACAAGGCTAGACAACCCCCTTCATCAATAGAACACGCCTCAAGCATATGGAGTAGCTTAGGTGTGCCTTCAAGCCCAATTGTGCACTTAGTGAATTAATGCTCTTGCAACTCAAGTGTGACTTGCTCTTGTACATATGAGTTCATGGCTGCCCCAAAGGCCTTAGCCCGTGCCCTTGTGATTGGCCCACTTGGAAGAGCCAATGGATCCTTCTTGTTGCCTCTTTCTTCGACCTTGACACCAATGGAGCTCCCTTGATCCGCATCATTCCCTCCTTCCTCAAAAAGATTTGTCCTCAAATATGAATCCAAATCAAAAGGAGAAAGATCAGAAACATTAAATGTTGCAGAAATGCCATACTCACATGGTAGATCAATCTTGTAGGCATTGTCATTAATGCGCTCCAAAACTTGGAATGGGCTATCACCACGTGCATCCAACTTGCTTTTCCTTTGGTTTGGGAATCTCTCCTTTCGAAAGTGAACCCAAACCCAATCACCCGGTGCAAAGACAATCCGCCTCCTTCCTTTATTAGCCTTGTCACCATAAAGACGGTTCTTCTTCTCAATGTTGGTGCGTGCTTTCTCATGTAAAGACATCACCAAATCTGCCTTCTTTTGTCCATCTAAACTCACAAGCTTAGTTATAGGCAAAGGACATAAATCCAGCACAGTTAAGGGTTAAAGCCATATACAATCTCAAAAGGTGAAAACCCAGTAGAAGAATGAATACTCCTATTATATGCAAACTCAATAAATGTGGCAAACAATCTTCCCAAGTTTTTAAATTCTTACCAACAATTGCACGCAATAAGGTTCCCAAAGTCCTATTAACAACCTCAGTTTGTCCATCTGTTTGTGGATGGCAAGTAGTAGAATAAAGCAATTTATTTCCCAATTTACCCCACAAAACACGCCAAAAATGTAAAAGGAACTTAGTATCCCTATCGGAAACAATGGTGCATGGCACCCCATGTAAACGTACGACCTCTCTAAAGAACAAATCAGCTATGTTAGTTGCATCATCAGTCTTATGGCATGCAATAAAGTGTGCCATCTTGCTAAACCTATCAACAATAACATATATAGAATCTCACCCACGCCTAGTCCTAGGCAATCCAAGCACAAAATCCATGGAAATATCAGGCCAAGGTGAACTAGGCATAGGTAAAGGCATATAAAGACCATGTGGCATAGACTTAGACTTGGCCTGTTTACATGCTATCATGAAGAACAAACTTTCTCAACATCTTTTCTCATATGTGGCCAATAAAAATGTTCATTCAACATGTCATAAGTCTTATGCACACCAAAATACCCCATTAGACCCCCACAATGTGATTCCAACACTAGCAAGTTACGCATAGAACATTTAGAAAGACAAAGTTTATTTCCCCTAAACAAAAAGTCATCATGTCTATAAAACTTGTCAAATGCTCCATGTTCACAGGCAACATAAACATTCCCATATAATTCTTTGATATGCTCAAAACCCAACAACTTAGAACTAAGAGTAGAGATCAAGGCATACCTTCGGGATAATGCATCTACCACGACATTCTCTTTCCCGTGCTTATATTGAATCACATACGGAAATTGCTCTATAAATTCAACCCACTTACCATGTCTCTTGTTAAGCTTACCTTGCCCTTTTAAATGCTTCAATGATTCATGATCCTTGTGAATTACAAATTCCTTGGGCATCGAATAGTGCTGCCACACGTCCAATGCTCTAACAAGGCATAAAGCTCTTTGTCATATGTACAGTAGAGTTGAGCTCCATTCAACTTTTCACTAAAGTATGCTACTGGTTTCTTCTCTTGCATCAAAACAGCCCCAATACCTACACCAAAAGCATCACATTCAATCTCAAAAGTTTTATCAAAGTTAGGCAAAACAAGAATAGGAGCTGAACACAATTTATTCTTTAAAGTATCAAACGCTTTCTGTTGTGCTTCTCCCCACTTGAACCCAACTTCTTTCTTCACTATCTCTGTGAGAGGCGCAGCTATGGTAGAAAAGTCCTTCACAAACCGCCTGTAGAACCCAGCTAAACCATGAAAGCTTCTTACCTCAGATATAGTTTTAGGCATGGGCCATTCCTTTATGGCCTTGACTTTTTCTTCATCCACTTCAATCCCCTGCGAACTCACAATAAAACCAAGAAATACAAGTCTATCTATGCAAAAGGTGCACTTTTTAAGCTTAGCATACAATTGTTCTTGTCTCAAAACTTGTAAAACTAGCCTTACATGCTCAATGTGATCGTCAATAGACTTGCTGTAAATAAGGACATCATCAAAATACACAACTACAAATTTCCCTAAGTAGGCACGCAAAACATGGTTCATTAAACTCATAAATGTGCTAGGTGCATTAGTTAGCCCAAAAGGCATAACCATCCATTCATACAAGCCATACTTAGTTTTAAATGCAGTTTTCCATTCATCTCCAGGTTTCATTCTAATTTGATGATACCCACTCATTAGATCAATTTTAGAGAAATATTTAGCACCATGTAGTTCATCTAACATGTCATCTAGCCTAGGAATGGAATGTCGATACTTTACAGTAATTTTGTTGACTGCTCTGCAATCAGCACACATCCTCCATGTCCCATCCTTCTTAGGTACCAAAAGAACTGGAACTGCACATGGGCTCATACTCTCCTTCACAAATCCCTTCTCCAACAGCTCATCAACTTTTTTTTGCAACTCCTTAGTCTCCATGGGGTTGCTCCAATATGCTAGTCGGTTTGGGATTGCGGCTCCAGGAAGAAAGTCTATCTGATGCTCTATTCCCCTCAATGGTGGTAGACGACTCCGCATCTCTTCTGGAAAAACATCAGAAAACTCTTGCAATAAAGAAACAAAACTAGAAGGAAGAACAGAAGTGTCAAGGTCAGTCAGAAAAATATGACTCTCTAAACCGAATCATCAAGATCGGTTTACCCTCACTAATTGCACTCCTGATCTCTTTTTCTCTCACAAAAAGTGTTTGTTTATTTCTTCCCTCACTCTTCTTTTCTCTCACCAATGGGCCATTTACTTGTTTACTCTTTTGTTTGGCCTCTTTTCCCTCTTTCTTTTCACTTTCTTTCTCTTTCTCCTCACTTCCCAAATTCTGCCTCTCTCTTTCCATAAGTTTCTTTTGGTCTAAATAGACCTCACTAGGTGTCAAGGGGGTAAGGGTTACTCGCCTTCCTTTATGGAAAAATGAGAATCGGTTATGGTAACCATCATGGTGTACTTTTCTACCAAACTGCCATGGTCGCCCAAGCAAACTATGGCCAGCTTGCATTGGAACCACATCACAAGTCACCTCATTCTTATATGGTCCAATTGAGAAAGAAACTACAACCTGCTTGTTCACCCTAACACTGCCCATGTCATTAAACCATTGAAGCTGTATGGTCTAGGGTGTTTCTCACACTTTAACCCCAATTTACTCACCATACTAAGGCTTGCCACATTTATACAACTTCCACTGTCAATTATAAGTGTGCAAACCTTGCCTCCCCCCAAGCACCTAGTGTGAAAGATGTTTTCCCTCTGTTCTAAGCTCTCCTCTTGCAACTGCATACTCAACACACGCCTGGCAACCGAAGAAGATCCAACCTCAGGTGCTACCACAACTTCTTGCTCCTCTTCTTCACCCTCACTGTCACCACAAGATTCTAAGTAGGGCATCTCTTCCTCGCCTTTAGATTCTGAATATACATAACCATTCCAAACCACTATGACTCTCTTATTGGGACATTGAGAGGCGATATGACCCTTGCCCGAGCACTTGAAGCACTTGATGTCCCTACTAGGAGTAGTTGAGCCAGAACCCCTTGAAGTGGAGCCTGAATTGGAGTCTTTAGCCTTGAGGCCCGAATTTGCCCCTTTTGGTTTAGGGTTTTTAAACTCCTTTTTCTCCTCCTTTGTAGGCCATTTAGAACCCCAAGAGTTGCTAGTGTTGCTTGCTAACTTGTTGGAGCTCTTGGTCTTCTTCTGCTTCTCTATCTTCATGGCCATGTTAAGCATTCTTCCATAGAATCATACTTGTAGAGCTCAATCACATCAGTTATTTCCTTGTTCAAACCACTCAAAATCTAGCCATGGTTACCTCCTCATCTTCTGTAATGTTAGCTCTAACCTTGCACATCTCCATGTCTTTGTGGTAGTCTTCAACTGACTAAGCCCCTTGCACAAGCCTATGCAATTTCTGATGTAGCTCTCTAAAATAGTGGGAAGGTACAAAACGTTTCCTCATTGCCTCCTTCATGTCGTCCCAATTGCTAATGGGGCGTCTCCCCACCTTTCTTCTACTCAAGTTGAGTTGGTCCCACCAAAACAGAGCATATTCAGTGAACTCAACTGCTGCAATCTTCACCTTCTTCTCTTCTGAATATCTATTGCACTCAAAGATCATCTCAACCTTTCTTTCCCACTCCAAGTATTCTTCAGCATTTTTTCGGCCTTTGAAAGGTGGAATCTTGAGCTTGATGTTTTCCAAATTCCCGTCTACCTTGTCGACTGCCACTTCATAGGTTGGATATCTAGTACTTCGGCCTCCAAACCTTCCCCCACCTCTTCCACGCTCAAGTCTACCTCCCCTCCAATTGTGAGTCGCATCAGGCCTCTCATCTTCATCATCAAAACTCATCTTGCAAATTTCGATAACGGTGTGTGACGACCCGAAACTTCTAGCTAATTATGAAAATACCCGATTTATAATTTTTGCACAAACATGCCACTTTTCTAAAACAATAGTAAAACCAACCCATACTTTTATTCGAAAATCCAAAAGTACACATAAGTTTATTATTACACGATCGTGACTACAAAATAACCTCAATCCTATAACATGCATAACTAGCCAAATGCTTCGAACCGTCTTCCTATGTCTTCTTTGCTAGCAACTCCGTTCGTCTCAAGATCGGCTAAAATATTACATGAAACACGTCAACAACAAGTTGAGTAGAAACTTTGCATATAACATAAGGTGATCGTATGAGGTTTGTGCACAATATCACAGAAATTTATGAACATAAATCACATAATTTCACATTTGATTTCTTCCACCTCGACGGGTGGCTACCTTATCACTTCGTGCCGATTTTTCCAACCAAACACTCCAATTCCCGACCAATCACTCCGGTGGTCATATTCCGGGCATATGCCGATTTTCCTACGACCCACTTCAGTACATAGACACTCCGTCTATGCAAGGAGGGATTAGGCAACGATGGAGGGTTGAGAACTAATTTAAGACCGGCAAGCCCGACACCGCCTGGCCGAACTCGACCACATCCACCCCTATTCACATTGGGGCCCATCATGCACACATAAACTTCATGTATAACACATAGTTTTATAGAATTTCAGTATGCTTTCACACTGATTTCACATAAATGAACATATTTTTCAACCTTTACAAACTGAAAATTCGTAGTCTGCAAATATTTACGTCAAGCAGAAAATTTCAGTTTGTATGCACAGAATTTCTAGCCTAAAACCTGGTGGGATTGCAAAAATATGTTTCTAATGTTATAAAACAAAGTTTTGGTTAGTAACATTCCGAGTTTTCAGCTTACGAGACTTGGAATTTTCAGACTGCGACGCAAAACGCTTAATTGCGCGACTGCTGGAATTTCCAGGCCCCGAAGCCGAACTTTACAGCTTTGAAAAAACTGTTTTTCCAGCTTATTATACACTGGAATTACAACATATAAAACAGGTTTTGAGTTTGGAAAAATCGGATTTTTCAGTTGTACAAAAATAAGAATTTGCAGCCTTGTAACAAATTTTTTCAGCACTATGAATAGTGTTTCCAGCAAGCTTTGCACTAAAAATTCACCTTGACAAACATGAAGTTTCAGCTTCTAACACATGATTGAAGTATTAACAAAGTATCAAACATCATAATACATAACTTAAGCATCAATTGAACATATTGCAAGCAAAATTTCAGCATAGTTTCAAGAAATTCAAGGGTAAGATGCACATAAAATCACTATAAGCATAAGACCAAATTCTCTTGTGTTCCCTAAGACCCAAGATGGAAATCAACTTGTGATCACCTCTTAGGGTCTAATGGGGAAGAAATAAGGCTAATACTTTCATAAAAAACTTAACCCTAACTTATGCCATAGGCAAGGTTTCTACCTTCTAGTTGTAGGGGTTCTTCTTGTAGTTTAAGGGTTGTATGGAAGTAAAAGGATGAAAGTGGCTGAAATTTGTGATGAAATTGACAAGAGATGAAGGCAAGAGAGTGTAAGAGGGAGAGTGCACGTTTTTTAAGGGGTGTGTGGTGATTTTTGTGGTTTCTTTTGCCTAATACTTCTTATAATTAGTAGTGTAACAAATAGCATTAAAATACTATTGTGTCTTAATCTTCATCATTTCTTACTTTCCAACTAAGTGCCCAACTAACAAGCCTAATTGGGTTAAGTGGTAGTCTAGACTAATATGGGCCATACATGTATAACTACATCTAGAAGGGATTATACAAGTGTATGTACACTTGTACATTGTCATCAATACTTGAGGGATGAAGACTTGAGGGTGATTTTCTACCAAGTATAAAACATTTTTATGTTTCTTACACCTTAAAAACGTCCACCCTTAGTGAAAATCTGAAAACTTATAAGTTGTTTTCTTATTTCACATTTTTATGGAAGAAAACATCATTTAGGGGTAGAAAATGCAATTTTAGGCTTTCTTTAGGATTTTTTCAAAAATCTTCTAAATCTTATTACACAAAACTAAACATATATATATCTATATGTGTATACATATATTTTCATGAATTATATAGTTTATATGATGCTTAACTAGGACAATAACTAATCCTAACTTGTACATTTGCAAAAAACGAACATGAAACACAAAGTATTAACATTATGAAAACATATACCTATAAATATAAAATAAACACATATAATTATATCTATACATAATGGGAGTGAGAATATGGGTCCTTACATCCTCCCCTCCTTAAAGGAATTTCGTCCCCGAAATTCGGCCCGATTAGTCAAAGAGATGTGGGTAGTTGCTCATCATATCTTCTAGTTTCTCCCACGTAGTTTCCTCGAGGTTATGATACTTCCACAAGACTCTGACTATGGGAATGGAACGGTTTCTCAAGGTTCGTTCTCTTACTTCAAGGATGCGAACGGGTTCCTCTACATATGTCAAGTCTTTATCGATTTCGAGGAATCATGATTCACAACATGAGAGGGATCCGGATGATATTTCTTAAGCATCGACACATGAAATACGTCATGAACATCAGATAGACTTGAGGGTAACACCAGTTTATATAAACTATTTATACCCTAAACAAAGCCAAACCCTAAACTAAGCCCATTAGGCCCAATCCACTAAGGAATGGGCTTTAAGTGAAGCCCAATGTGCCATCCTTACAAGGACTTATTAAAGTCTATCAAGTCATGTGTTTAAAACCCAAATACAAGCTATTACAAATAATTAAAGCCCAAATAAATTTAAGCTCAATTAAACAAGGCCAGACAGCCCCATCATCAATGGAACATGCCTCAAGCATATGGAGTAGGTTAGGTGTGCCTTCAAGCCCAATTGTGCACTTAGTGAATTCATGCTCTTGCAACTCAAGTGTGACTTGCTCTTGTACATATGAGTTCATGAATGTCCCAAAGGCCTTAGCCCGTGCCCTTGTGATTGGCCCATGTGGAAGAGCCAATGGATCCTTCTTGTTTCCTCTTGCTTCGACCTTGACACCATTGGAGCTCCCTTGATCCGCATCATTCCCTCCTTCCTCAAAAAGATTTGTCCTCAAATCTGAATCCAAATCAAAAGGAGAAAGATCATAAACATTAAAATGTTGCAGAAATGCCACTCACCTGGTAGATCAATCTTGTAGGCATTGTCATTAATGCGCTCCAAAACTTGAAATGGACCATCACCACGTGCATCCAACTTGCTTTTCCTTTGGTTTGGGAATCTCTCCTTTCTAAAGTGAACCCAAACCCAATCGCCAGGTGCAAAGACAATCCGCCTCCTTCCTTTATTAGCCTTGTCAGCATCAAGACGGTTCTTCTTCTCAATGTTGGTGCGTGCTTTCTCATGTAATGAGTTCACCAAATCTGCCTTCTTTTGTCCATCTAAACTCATAATCTCAGTTACATGCAAAGGACATAAATCCAACACAGTTAAAGGGTTAAAGCCATATACAATCTCAAAAGGTGAAAACCCAGTAGAAGAATGAATGCTCCTATTATATGCAAACTCAATAAATGGCAAACAATCTTCCCAAGTTTTTAAATTCCTACCAACAATGGCACGCAATAAGGTTCCCAAAGTCCTATTCACAACCTCAGTTTGTCCATCTGTTTGTGGATGGCAAGTAGTAGAATAAAGCAATTTAGTTCCCAATTTACCCCACAAAACACGCCAAAAATGTGAAAGGAACTTAGCATCCCTATCGGAAACCATGGTGCGTGGCACCCCATGTAACGCACCACCTCTCTAAAGAACAAATCAGCTATGTTAGTTGCATCATCAGTCTTATGACATGCAATAAAGTGTGCCATTTTGCTAAACCTATCAACAACAACATATATAGAATCTCTCCCACGCCTAGTCCTAGGCAATCCAAGCACAAAATCCATGAAAATATCAGTCCAAGGTGAACTAGGCACAGGTAAAGGCATATAAAGACCATGTGGCATAGACTTAGACTTGGCCTGTTTACATGCAATACATGAAGAACAAACTTTCTCAACATCTTTTCTCATATGTGGCCAGTAAAAATGTTCATTCAACATGTCATAAGTCTTATGCACACCAAAATGCCCCATTAGACCCCCACAATGTGATTCCAACACTAGCAAGTTACGCATAGAACATTTAGGTAGACAAAGTTTATTTCCCCTAAACAAAAAAGCCATCACGTCTATAAAACTTATCAAATGCTCCATGTTCACAGGCAACATAAACATTCCCAAAATCAGAAACATTCCCATATAATTCTTTGATATGCTCAAAACCCAACAACTTAGAACTAAGAGTAGAGATCAAGGCATACCTTCGGGATAATGCATCTGCCACGATATTCTCTTTCCCGTGCTTATATTGAATCACATACGGAAACTGCTTTATAAATTCAACCCACTTACCATGTCTCTTGTTAAGCTTACCTTGCCCTTTTAAATGCTTCAATGATTCATGATCCGTGTGAATTACAAATTCCTTGGGCATCAAATAGTGCTGCCACACGTCCAAGGCTCTAACAAGGGCATAAATCTTTTGTCATATGTAGAGTAGTTGAGTTGAGCTCCATTCAACTTTTCACTAAAGTATGCTACTGGTTTCTTCTCTTGCATCAAAACAGCCCCAATACCTACACCAGAAGCATCACATTCAATCTCAAAAGTTTTATCGAAGTTAGGCAAAACAAGAATTGTAAGGACCCGATCTTTCACTCATACGTTCTATTATATATGCTTAAATGTATGTGACTTACGTGACTTGCGTGTTATATGCATCATTTACGAAACAATATTGTTTTGCAAAATGTGCTCGTTTTATTTACAACGTGCATCGATATAGGATTATTTTCTCATCGATGGTTAACCATCCTTCCATGCATAAAAATTCAAGAAAAATATAGTATGTGTATATATATACTTAAACACGTTTATATACAATAGATGATACACACATTAGATTAGAAATTTCTTATACTTCTTACAAATGCCATTTCACCAAAATGTTCACTTTCACAAAATAATCTTGAGAATAATTATTTAAATTTCTAACACATAAAACCATATATATGTATATATAGATATATATTTAGTTTTCATATATATTATTGTAGGAAAAGCCCTAAAGGAGGCATAAATTGCATTTGTCTCCCCTAAAGACTATTTTCTTCCATACTTTCAATAAAATATCCAAAATACATAAAATAACTCACAATTTCAGAAAATTAGGAGGGGGAGGACGTTTTTCAGCATATATATATAGCATAAATTCAATGCATGGTGGATATTAACCCTTAGGTCTCAATCTTCTACCAATCACTATCCATGTACACTTGTAGAGACACTTGTATATACTTCTCTAGAAGGTATACTCTACATGTATGGTCAAGGATTACTTAGACTACCACTAAGCACTTATTAGACCACCACTAAGGGCAACCCTTAGACCTCATAGTTGGGTATTGAGTTGGAAAGAAGGTATCATTAGATTAAGACTTAATCCTATTTTAATCCTATTTCTTCTATTCTTCTAACATTAGTTATAAGTAGTCAAAGGTGCAAGAAAATACAAAACACCACACACTCCCACACACAAACAGCCGGCCAAACACACTCCCATATCTCCCCTCTTTTGGTTCATTTTACCCCACAAACTCACCTTTTCTCCTTCTTGCACTACTTTGTTCAAAACCTAGAAGAAAAAAAAGAAAACCCTTTAGAAGAAGGTAGTGATTTCTCTTAAGACATGAGTTAGTTTTCTTATACATTAGCATATTATTTCCCTATTAGGGACGGGGATGTAACCACAAGTTGGTTACTATCTTAGTCCTAAGGAATTTCATGATAGATTTGTTAAATGTATGATATGTGTTCATGAATGAGGTGTGCTGAAAATTTGAACATTTTGATGGATTTAATGTGCTAATAATTTAGGGTTTATCCTTGTCTAGGGTTTATATATGTGTTTATGGTTTTATTCATGTGTTAGAAGTTGCAAATTCAGTGTTTAAAACTGAAAATTGGAGTTGTTCTCAAAATACTGAAATTACTGTTCATACAGAACCTCTTGTTTTCAAAGCTGAAAAGTTCGATTTTTGCACGGCTGGAAAACCCGAAAATTTCCAAACCAAAAACCTGATTTATATACTTGAAATTCAGTGTAAAATAAGCTGTAGAAACAGGTTTTTTAAAATCCGGAGGTTGGGTTACGAAAACTGGAAATTTCAGCGGTTGCGCGTGAAAACGTTTCGCGTCGCAGAGTCTGGTAATTCCAGGTCTCGTAAGCTGAAATTTCGACATTTTTCCAACTAAAAGTCTATTTTACAACCTGGGCACATAGGTGTAGAGTTCAAGGGGGAAATTGAGTGGTTTGAAAGCTACAAACTTCTGTTCGCCTTCGTAAATGTCGATTGTGCAAAACTGAAAATTGTGTTACGCTATGCTGGAAACTGTGCAATAACCAGCTGAAACAGCTTGTTTGTGTTGATATTGTGATTCAAATGTGTTGATATTGTGTGTATATGGGCCCAAACACGTGATAGGGGTGGATGGGGCTGAGTTCGGCCGGGCGGCAACGGTCTTGCCGGGCTAAACGTTCTCACCATCCATCGTTGCCTAATCCCCACCTTGCATGGACGGAGTGTTCCATGTACTGAAGTGGGTCCTAGGAAATCGGCATATGCCCGGGATATGACCACTGGAGTGTCGGGTTGGGTGGGAGTAATGGTTGGAATTGAATTACGGCACGGCGAGATAAGGTAGTCGCCCAGTCGAGGCGAAAACGGTAGAAAAATGTGCAATTTATGATGCTTATGAATCTGAAATTTTATATGGTTTATAATTGATGCAAGTATGTGAAATATGTATGTTCAAGTCACACACGCACACCTTATGTGTTAAGTGAAATTACTACTCAACGTGATTGTTGACGTTGTTAAATATCTAATGTTTTAGAGCCGGACATGGGCATGAGGTTATCAACGAGGAGGATAGCGAAAGGCGATTTGGAGCTTTTGGCTAGAGAAGTCTTAGACGAGTTTTGTAGTCGTGTTATGTATTTAGGACTAAGATCATTAATTGGTGTTTGCTATGTTTAATAAATAAAACTTCTACAAAAAGTTCAGCTTACTATATTACAAGGATTGTAGCATTTCTCCTATAACTAGCCAAGGGTTTGGTCGTCACAAGTGTATCAGAGCACTAGGTTTTGGGATATACAAATTTTGAATCATGAATTGTTACTTTGAACTTGTGTGTAGGAATGGCCTATTCGGGAGAATCGTCTACCGTAGGTCAAGGTACCCGTGTGAGCTCTCGAGTTTCCTCAGTCCGTTTTCGCCCGCCCAAGTTGATGAACTTTTAGTAGAACTAAGGTTGCTGGAAGAAAACTATGAAAAGCTTCAAGAGGATCTTTACCCACCCCGTCTTAGTTTGGAGGGAGCCCAAAATCACATCTACCAAACACATCAGCATTACCAAAAGTGGCTCGAGCTTTTGTATAGCATGAGTAGGAAACTTGTTGGAGTCATTGAAGAGAATGTAATTCCTAAGCCACCCCCGGAGTAGTGGTTATAAACTCCGGAGAGGGTACTAGCCATGCTCCCTATGAGCTTGAGTAAATTAAGTGTCTTGAGAGCACCGTAGTGGTTGTCTAGTGTAATCGGGTGCTCGTGTAAAGTTTGATAGGATATATGTTTTGCGTTTGCCGTGTATGTTTTTGCAATTGCCGTATGAGTAACTTCTATGTAGATAGGTTGTGTAAGTTTTATGGTAATAGAAATAAATGGGTTTTGTTTATATTACTAAACTGAATTCTTATGGTGTAGATGGCACCTAGACGAACACGTGCAAATAATGGAACCTCGTGAACACTTGCAAATAATGGAAACTTCGGACGAACAACTTACGGCGATAGTAGAAAGAATCACCACTATTCTCGAGAATCAAACAATAATAAGATCATGTGGAGACCACCAATGATGCCATTGCCATTTCCTTAAGTTGGGACCTCCGAGTTTTAAGGGGAGAACCGGACGATTTAAGGCCACCAATTGGTTGGAGGCCATAGAAAAGGTTTTTTGAGGTCGTGTCGTGGGAGAAGAGAAAAAAGTTATTTTAGCCACTTTTAGACTGGAAGAGGATGCGAGACACTGTGGAAGCGTGTTAGTCAAAAGTGGGAAGAAACGAGGGTTCCGCATACGTGGGCGAACTTTGTCCAAGATTCAACAAGCAATACGTCCCTCGAGTCGTACAAGAGAAAAGAGAAAGAGAGTTTTTTAAATCTAAACACGAGAGTTAAGTGTGGCAAGATATGAGGCGATGTTTTACCCCGATTAGCTAGGTTTGCTCCCTATTTCCATCGAAGTGAAGAAAGTAAAAATATGGAAAGTTGTTGGTGGTTTAAGGATGGATACAAGTAAGCTAGCTCCGGTGCAGATCCAACATATACTGCGGCCGGTAGAAACTGCGTTGAAAGTAAAAGCAACGATGGAGCAACTGAGAGTAAAACGGGGACAATTTGTAAGACCTTTACCTATGGAAACCCTACTGGACGAAACTTTGGAAGAAATAATAAGATTGCCCGGACAAATTTATCAGGTTCACGACACCAAACCCTAATGGTCCCCCGCCACCACACACTTCATGTACCTATTGCGGTAAGCTAAACCAACACCGAAAATCAATGTTGGATCAAGGCAAGAAGTGTATCCGATGTGGAAGTAGTGACCATTTTCTTAAAGATTGTCCACACCGAGGACCCTCACAAGCACCCTCTCAAGGACGAGTGCCAAAGGGAATGGTAACCGCGGGGAAAAAAACCATGGGTGCAAGGCAAGGTCTTCGCCATTAAACCAGGAGAAAACTTCCGAACCCACAGTAGTGGAAGGTACGCTTTCGATTGCCCCATTTAGCTAAAGTTTTAATTGATCCCGGTAACGCATTCTTATATATCTTGTCAATTCGTTTCTAGTTTAAAGCTTCAACCTGAAATTTTATCATACGAGTTAGAAGTAAGTACTCCTATGGGCACTTCGTGGAAAATCGACTTGATTTATAGAAACTGTGAGTTAGTGATAGGGGCAAAAACAATGAGTGTTGATTTAGTATTGCTACCCATGA
>CM047877.1:11874285-11949285 GCA_026212405.1 Petrea volubilis
TCCGGTGATTCAGTAGTACTATTGCAAATAAATACTAATAAGTCTACTATACTTTTTATTTATTTATTTATTTGTGGCATTGTTTAATTTGCTTTTGGCTATAGTCTTTTTGCTGTAAAATTGTTCTTGCATTGTACTTATACTATATAATAAATCTACCCACAAGAATACTGAAGTTTAGATATTTGTTCTATTGTTTTCCAACTATCTTAAAACAATATTCGGGGTTTATTCATTTAATATATTTATTATGGCTTAGAGTTCAACTGCGGGTTCATTTGGTTCCTCAAAAATTGACTCGAGCGGTCTGTCTGAACTATTTGCTGGCGAATTCTTTAAACATTTGCAACAACAAATGAAGATTTGGTTCACAATGAAGGACTCTTGTCTGTAATTCAGACTGACAAACCAGTACCTACTGATACTGACCCAAAAACTGATGAAATCGCTAAGTGGACTGAGCGAGACCAAATAGGCAAAGGGATCATTTTGTTAGGATTTTCAAATGTTCTCTGTGATGTCTATTACTCAGACTCTTATGCTGCGAAGTCGCTCTGGGAAGCGTTGGATAAGAAATACAATACTAAAGAGCAAGGTCTCAAAAAGTATTTTGTTTCTAAATTCCTGAAGTATCAAATGGTTGATGGTATGTCTGTGCCTAAACAAACCCATGATCTATTAATCTGAAACATTCACTTGTTGATGTTGAAATAAAACTTCCAGAAAAGTTCATAGTTGTGGCAATTGTTAAAAAATTTCCTCCATCTTGGGAAAGTTTTGGAATGACTTTAAAAAATCAAAAAGGAAACTTATCCCTCAATGATGTAATGATTGCCATAAGTATAGAAAAGGAACATAGGAATCAGACCCACTAAGTAATAGTTGAATCCAGTTAAAAGCAAATGTTTTGACTATTGGAAAGAAAAACCCTAAGCTGAAAAATGTCAATCCGAATTCTAAAACTATTGATAAAGGAAAAGTCAAAGCCAAAAAGCCAAAAGCAAACAAACCGTGCTAAACTTGTGGACAGGTTGGTCCCAAAAAGGCATAAAAAGGAAAGACCAAACCAAAATCCTCAGGACATGTAATCAACATGGTTGAGGTTGGCACTGCTAGTTCTCATGGACACGTTGACGAGTATGTTTCTTTTGAACCCGAACTTTTGACTATTTATGAACCGTTCGATTGCCTTATTGATATTGGAGCAAATGTACACATTTGTGCTGATAAGTCTCTATTTATGTTATACCAGCTAATTGATGGACAATCCATGAGGATGGGAAATGCAAATGTTGTACCAATACTTGGGATAAGACGCGTGAACCTAAGGTTTCCTTAAGAATGTACACTATCTCTGCATCGAGTGCATCATGTCCTTTCTATTAGATGAAATATTATTAGTGGCTCAATGTTAGTCAAAGATGGTTGTGAGCTCTCATTTAAGCTAAATAAAGTTGTAATTTTACATTACAGAACTTTTATTGGCGAAGGCTATTTATCTAAAGGTTTATTTAAAATACAGATTGAATATGCTAGTGTTTCTAGTTCCACTAGTTTGAACCTTTAGAAGTCTATTGTTGTTAATAATATAAAAAATTCCACTGTATGGCATGCAGGATTGCGTCATTTAAATTTTGGTTTTATTAAAAGAATCATGTGTTTAAATTTGATTCCAACACATGACATTGGATAGAATCATAAATACCAAGTGTGTGTAAAAGCTAAACAAGTAAGAGAACCCTATCACACATTGGATACTAAAATACTTGATTTAGTACACACAGATATTTGTGAGTTCAATGGGGTCTTAAAACGAGATCAGCAATGATACTTTATCACCTTTATGGATAATTGTAGTAAATATTGTTATGTTTATTTAATGAAACACAAAGATTAAGCATTTGAAAAGTTTATCATTTTTAAAAATGAAGCAAAAAATCAAACTGGCAAGAAACTTAAAAGAGTACGATCAGATAGAGGTTGGGAATACGAGTCGAACTCCTTTGTTGAATATTGCCAAAAGTTTGGTATTATTCATGAAGAGACTCCTCCATATTCACCTTCCTCGAATGGGTTAGCAGAACGTAAGAATAGAACATTTGAAGACATGATTAACAATCCGCTTTTGAATTCTGGATTACCGAAATATATGTGGGGAGAGGCTTTGAATGCGGTTTGCCATATTTTGAATAAAGTCCCTTTAAAGCACAAAGAATGCACTCCATTTGAATTCTGAAAAGGCAAAAAATCGGGCTTAAATATTTTCGTGTGTGGAGATGTCTTGCAAAAGTCCTAATCCCTGAACACAAACGGAAGAAGCTTGGTCCAAAAATTTTTGATACGATCTTTTTGGGCTATGTGGAAACAAGTTATGCCATGAGATTCTTAGTCATTAAGTCTGAGATTTTTGGTATAGAGGTTAACACAATAGTCGAATTTTGTGATGTTACATTCTTCAGAAATATATTTCCTTTAAAACAAGGAATACCAGAAGATGCCAATTTTAGATTTTGCCCTCGCATCTGGTTTCATTCCTGAACATGTGGAAAGGATGGCAAATTGGGAGCGGGGGGGGGGTATATCCAAGTAGTTCCGGTTCTACTTTTGATAAGGCTAATGAACCTCGCTGTAGTAAGCGAGCCAGGATCGCTAAAGATTTTGGAAGTGACTTTGTCACCTACAATATCGAAGATGATCTTGTGACTTTTAAAGATGTTATGACTTCTTTTGGATATAAATGGATCTTTAAGAAGAAACTAAAAGCTGATGGTACTATTGAGAAGTATAAAGCTAGATTGGTTGCCAAAGGGTTTAGACAAAAAGAGGGGATCGACTATTTTGATACGTATTCCCTTGTAGCTCGATTAACTATATACAATCTGAGTGCTAATTGCACTGGCCTTCATATAATTTCTCTATCCTTCCGATGGATGTGAAAACAACCTTCCTATATGGTGATCTAGAGAAAGAAATATATATGGAACAGCCAGAGATATTTGTAGCAGTTGGGAGTGAAAACAAAGTCTGTAAGCATGTTAAATTTCTTTATGGGTCGAAACAAGCGCCTAAACAGTGGCATTAAAAGTTTGATAAAACTATATTGAGCTTTGGTTTTGTTGTAAATGATAATGATAAGTGTGTATACTACAAAATGGAAGATGATTCATATATTATTTTATGCCTGTATGTGGATGATATTATTAATCAGATCAAATCTTGAGATTATTAATGAGACGGAAGAATTCTTAAAAAGTAAGTTTGAGACGAAAGACATGGGTGAAGCTAGTGTGATTCTAGGACTCAAGTTGATTCGGTTAACTGAGGGTATAACGATTTCTCAGTCTCATTATGTTGAGAAGATAATTGAGAAGTTTGGTTATACTAACTGTAGAATCCTGAAAACACCTTATGATCCTTCTATGACTCTTTTCAAGAATAAATTTAGTACACCAGTGTCTCAATTAAGATATTCTTAAGTAATTGGAAGCTTGCAATATTTAGTTAATAGTACGAGATCAGATATTTCATTTGCGGTTTCTAAGTTTGCTAGATGTACGAGTTGTCTTGATCGTACTCATTGGGAGGCTTTGGATAGGGTAATGAGATACCTTAAAGGTACAAGTTCCCTTGGGCTGCATTACGGAAAATTTCCTAAAGTTCTTGAGGGATTTAGTGATGTAAGCTGGATTGTCCAAAACTCCATGAGTAATGGATGTAAGGGTATGTATTTACTTTGGGTGGAGGCGTTGTCTCCTGAAAATCTACAAAACAGACAATCATAACTCAGTCTATGTTTGAGGCTGAGCTGTGTGCTTTTATATACTACCGGAACTGAGGCTGAGTGTCTGTATGGGTAAACATGTGGTTTACCCATGGTAGGTAAACTTGTCACTGCCATTACCTTGCACTAACCAAACTAGAATTGCAAAAGGATGGAGTTCCAAGTATAATCAAAAGATTAAGAGACACATCCAGGTTAGACTGAAGTCTATAAGGGAGATAGCGTCTAAAACAATCTTAGCCATTGATTTTAACTCATTCCAAAAAGCCGGGCTGAGGATGGGACTTGTAACCTATTGAATTTACACCGATAGTAGTAACCCAACCTACCAATTGGAGATCCCACAAGGAAGGTTCAATCTGTTATAAACAAGTTGTCGGGTGCATGTGTTAGCATCTAAATTTAGGCTGGTACTATATATTTGAAGTCTGTCCTTTGATGTACCTGGGAGGTGTTGTAATACTGCTAGTATAGTAAGAGCCCTGCTTTGAATGGGTTCAAGGTCTTAAGTAACAAGATGTGAGCAGTACATCTTTGGAGATGCCCAGTTAATGAATATTATTGTGTGGTCACGATTAGAGAAGATGGGTTACTCGCAAAATATTCATGAAACAGGATCAAGACACATGGCCATTAACGTGTCACCCCTGAAGATTGCTAAGCTCGATGTATTGTGTTGTTTTCAATAGATATCATCACAACCAAGGTTAGGCATATGTCCATTTGTTCCTTTGATGACATAAGTTGGATAACTAGATAGTGGTTCAAACCGAAAGGTACCATTGTTAAAAGCATGTTACAAGTATGCAACCAGGACTTTATGCTATGGATATTGGGGGGATTGTTAGAACAGGGCTTGTAAATATGACTTTTACAAGGGGATTAATCTAGGATTACACCATTTCTAATGGAAATTCATAGATAATGTCACGACTCGGGAAAATATGCCATTTGTGACGTCCCCGAAATTCCTTTATATTTTATTAAAAATAAATAATAATTTTCACATAAAATTTGTACAAAATACAACGATTTTCAAATTAACACCCATCAAGTCTAAGTAAAAGCTCCATAGTGCTCCTCAGTTCCGCTCTCCTATTGATCCATTTCAGATTGATCGAAATTAGGCATGTAAAATATGGTCAACAAACACGTTAAGTAGAACTAATACTCAATCACATAGGGTGCATGTGTGTGCAAGTTGCACATAAATACTTCAAATCACATAATACTCCATGTTCATCACATATAATGATATAATGCCTTATAACTCCCACCACAATCAAACAATCCAACTAAGTCACTCAGTCATTCCACCAATCCTAACCGAGTCACATCTAGTGGTCATAACTCGGGTATATGCCGAAGCCTAAGATCCACTCTCACATGGAACACTCCATCCATATGAGGAGGGATTAGGAGAAGGAGGCCTGGAACACTTAATACCGGCATTCCCAATAGAATGTCCCAGCGGAATCCAGCCACATCCATTCCAAAATATTTCGGGCCCAACACATAATTGAGAAATAATTTCTCATAACATATAGATCTTAAAGAGCTTCATTAAAGCATAAATAAACATAACATATTCATGCATGTACCTTTATGAAAGCATAATTTATCATGATATTAACATGTACAACAATTAATTTGAGGCATAAAATCTTAAAAATGTGAACATATGCAATTCCATGGTATTTTATCATTATGTGGTAAACCCAAGTTAAAGCCTTTTTTATGAAAATAATTTAAGATTATGTTGCCTAAACTACTTATGAGAAATGTAATAATTCTACCTTTTCAAATGTTTGTAGGCCAAAAAAAAGAGGGTATATAGAAGGTAGAAGGCTAATAGGTATATATGTAGGTAAAAAGAAATGTTTATATATATATATATATATATATATACATATACATGTAGGAGATATTCTATAAATATAGAGTGTTTTGTGTATTTAGAATAAGGTGAGTGTGGGGATGTGTTTTTAGGCAGGATTTGTAGGATAAAAATGGGGTTGGGGTTGTCGTCTTATTTATAGAGGAGTAAAGAAGAAATATCTAATATAATCACAATCTAAATATCTATACCATACAATTCTATATGGTTATCTATATATACACATCACTACAAAAATTACCTAATATCTATATATATATATATATATATATATGTGGACATGTGTGTGTATATGTATATATATATCACCAAGTACATATATGTGAACATGTGTGTGTATATGTAGCTATATATATCACCAAGTATATAAATATATATCTGTGTGAGTGTTTATCAAAATATATATATATATATATATGTGTGTGTGTGTGTGTGTGTCTGTGTGTTGTATATGAAAAACAATTACCTATATATATAGATATGTACGTGTGTGTGTATGTGTTTATAAATATATATATATATATATATATATGTGTGTGTGTGTGTGTGTGTGTGTGTGGTGTGCATGAAAAATACACACACGCACACACACACACACATATATATACATGAACCCTTTCTTTTTACATACATATATATATATATATATTAACCCTCTATACATCCCTTTAATTCTATAAAACACTCTTGAAAGGAATTAATATATTTAATTAGGGTAGGGACCTTACTTAATTTCATAAGTAAAAGTTCTTACTTTAATTCATAAATATTATACCTCCATATTGATGTATGCAAGGTAGGAGTTTTGCTTAATTGCATAAGCCTTAGTTTTCTATGCGTTTGCATTCATTAGTTTAGTTTTATTTATGTTTTTACATATCTAATTACAATTATGTTATGAACAAGTTTGGTTTACTTTACTTTGAATTATGTGCCACCATGCTCATATGCTATATGTTAGAAAGTAACATATTTTCCTAGGATATGTATCTGCCTCTATGATTACTATGCAAAGTTATATTCTGTATAGAATTTGAAAGAATGTTATTTATGTAAAAATATGTGGAATCTTTAATTATGCATGCTGCGCCCAAATGTGTTCTCGGTGTGGATGGAGCTAGAGTTCAGCCGGACGGGAATGGACTTGCCGGTCTTAAAACAGTTCTCGTCATCCATATCCTAATCCCCTCTTGCATGGACGGAGTCACTACAAAAAAAAAAAAACATTTTAAGTAACAAAGTAATGATAACAAATGTATATTTTGTCACTAAAATTAGATTTTTTGTGACAAAATATGATTTTGTTACCAAAAGATTACTTTTTAGTGACGATAATGATAATTTGTTACAAAAGGCAATGTTTTGTTACCAAAAGTCAAACTTTAGTGACAATTAGGAATATTTGTTACAGAAAACAATGTTTTGTTTTCAAAAATTTACTTTTTAGTAGCAAATGACAATATTAATTATGAATGGTATAGTGTTGTCACTAAATTAGTTTTTATTTGTGATAACTTTGAAATTTGTTATGAAACTTTAGACATGATTTATAATATATAACGACCCCAGTAACCAAGCTTATTAAAAGTTACATTCAAAAGCAAGTAATAGAAAACATACATAAATATATAACATAGTGTCAAAATGACACATCAAGTTCAAAACGTCGGATGCAATTGCACGTTTACAACATATATAAAGCTAACAATTGCAAAACAACAAGTACGCAGCGGAAATTCGTAGCTCTCTTTCTAATAAAAGACTTCAAAGTGTTCTTCCTCCTCGACCCCATTCAAGCTAGTCTCGAGCTCATCTAAAATATATCATATGAATACAATCAACATATAGTTGAGTAGAAATATTACCTAATCACATAAGGTGCTCGTGTGTGTGATTTGCACATATGCACATATGGTTACTCTGCACATAAAAATGTAGGTTTTCATTTCAAACCTTTCTCGTCACATAACAATGACCCTTATGACTACCCCGGCCGAATTTTACAACCAGTACATTTCTCCCGCTTGCCTTATCCTCCAATGGTCGTACCCCGTGTGTTACGCCAAATTTTCCTACGACCCACTCTCTTATATAGATCACTCCATCTACATAAAGGGGTATTAGGAGATGGAGGGAGTGAGAACTCTTACAGCCGGCTACCCCATTGGTATGTCCCAACGGAACTCACCCAAACCACTCCGATATATTTCGGGCCATTTCACAATCACAATTTATGCACATAGCATAATCTTGGAAGTCTTGATTCCATATTTCAAGATATTCCAATATCTTAGAAAAAAAATATCATCAATATAAAATTAAATAATAGAAGATAATATTTTATAAACTTATTTAATATATATAGATATATGTATATAGAAATTTATAAATGTGTAAAATATAAGGTTTAGACTAACATATAATCAAAATATAAAAGTATGTTTATATATATATACACGGCAACACACAAATATATTCAACTATATATATTTTGACTAAATATACTTATGAAACATATATATTGACTAAGATATAATTAAACATAAATACATAAAATCTTAAGCATTTTTAAGGAGTTAGATTAACATATAATAAAATCTTTAGTATATTCAAATACATACGTACGTACACAATATATATATATACATACATACGTACTGCAATATCCCGGTACTTCCTGCTATTTTAAAATTTATTATATATTATGTTTCATGCAAGATATTTGATATAAAAATCTTTTAATTCCTAAATTTTTTATGAATTTGGAATTTTATTCTTTAAAATTATTTTATAACTTAGACCTTAAAGTATTAATTTTGAATTGTGATTGTTATTTTTGGAAAATTTGTTTAATAATTATTCTTTTCCAAAAATAATATAATAAATATTTTAGACATGTATTTATTTTATTTTGAATTTTCTAAATAAATTATTTAATGTTTGTAACTTCAATGTTAAATTTTGGATTTTATATGAAAATATGTAATTTTCGAAGTTTATAAATATAAAAATATATTTTTTGACTTTATATGTATAATTTTCAAATTTTAATTATTTATAAACATAAGTTTTGAATTTTAATTATTTATAAACCAATTTTCGGATTTTAATTAAATGATAAATATAAGTCTAGATTTTTAGTATATTTTACAATTGTTTTGCAAAAATATACCCTCCAATATATATATATATATACTTGGTGATTTATCTATCTACATGTACACACACACATCCATATATATATTAGGGGTAATTTATACATCTACATGTACACACATATGTTCATATATCAACTAGTGGTAATTTATATATCTACTTATACACACACATATCCATATATCACCTAGTGGTGATTTCTACATCTACATATCCACATATATACACTAGTGGTAATTTATACATCTACATAAATACCTACATGTCCACATACATAAATATATATATATACTAGGTTATTAATATAGTAATGTGTACATATAAATATCCATATAGAATGTATGATTTATATATTTATTTTGTTATAATATTAGACATTTCTTCTCTTCCTCCTCTATAAATAGATCACAACCCCAACCCCATTTTCATCCCAAAATCCCGCCTAAAAACACACCCCCACTCTACTTCTACTCTCAACACCAAAAACACTCCATATTTATAAAATATCTCCCACCCACATATGTATATATGTAAACACTTCTTTTTACATCCATATACACCTATTATCCTTCCATATAGCCCTTTATATACCCTCTTTTTCCCTAAAAACATTTGAAGGTAGGAATTTCCTTAATTACATAAGTTTAGTTGTTCTATGCTTTTACATACTTAAGTGTTATTATGCTAGAATAAGCCTAGGAATCATGTTTTACTACAAGTTAGATGCATCCATGTTTAAAGTACTCCTTAATTGTATTTATATGCTCTAGTTTATGCTCATGCCTTATTATGTCCAATATGTGCTCTCCTAAAGTATGAAATCATGAAATTATGTAAGAATATGTTTATGTGAAAATCTTTATTTGTGCATGCCTGACCCAAATATGTTTTCGGTATGGATGGGGCTAGAGTTTGGCCGGGCAGCAATGGGCTTGCCGGTCTTAAAACAGTTCTCGCCATCCATGTCCTAATCCCATCTTGCATGGACGGAGTGTTCCATGTATTGGTTGTGGGTCGTAGGAAATTGGCATAGTCTCGAGATATGACCACCGGTATGATTGGTTGGACACCAAGATTGGTTGGAATTGGTGTCATTATTGTGAATATTGTGTGGGAGTTATAAGAAAATTACGATCACGATAGTGTGATCCAAAGGTAAAGTATTATGTGAAATATTACCTGACTATGTGCACATATTATACACACGAGCACCTTATGTGATTAAGTGAAATTTCTACTCAACCGTCGCGTTGATTATTTCTTAATGTGGCTATTTTTTAGAAAGAAATGAGATAGCGGATCAGAGTGGCGCAGCAGAAGCATTTGGAAGCCTTTTTATACAATATAGTTACTTTTCTATTCTTTTTAAAATTGTAACTCTTGTATTTTGTACAAATTTTATATGAAAATTATTATTTATACAACTATGAAAATATTACCGTTGCGCGTTTCAGTCCAATATATTTTAATAAAATAAAAGGGTATTTTTCCGGGTCGTGACACGTACAATATATATATATATGTGTGTGTAAGATGTATATCTCAATCTAAACTATATTCTACATTTAAAACATAATCATATGTATATACGTATGTACGTATTACATCTATCTATATAGATATATGCATGTAAATATATATATATACGTCTTATGTATATATGATATATATATATATATACACTCATCAAAGAATTTTATTTCACCAACATATACATCTATAGGGAAACATATAATTTTGTAACTTTAAGAAATATATTTTTATGCAAAAAGTATATCTTGTCAAAACTCATACTTTTTCCTAGAAACATATTATTTTACCAAATAATTTGAACATAGTTTCAAATATACTATATTAACAAAAAATTAATAGTATAGTATATTTTTATGAACAACTAGGCATATAATTATCACATAGCACTTCATAGAAGCTACATAATTCCTACAAGTTCACATGCTAAGACATAGTTACAACTAAAGATATGCTAGGTAAAGAGACTATTTTTCATGCCTTCATTTCAAGCATGAAAGAAGTAGTAATCTTAAACTAACATAAATCCTTGAAATCAAAGAAACTAACATCTAGATTATCCTTCCATAAATTAAACAACTTGCACACTAATCACACCATATATCAACAAATAAATTCATGCTAAAATCAAAATAGCTCCTAAATTAATATGGGAGCATGTTTGGCAAAAGCTCGCACTCAAGGACATTCAAGCTTGATTTATTTACATAGCTTGCGCACAAGAGTATGGAAGCTTGCCTTAAGTAGGATTATCCTACTTCAAGATACAAGAAAAACCCTCTACTTATGTGATTAAAGTAAGGTTCCTACTTTTGTTCTTTTCTTTTGTTTTGAGGGTATGGTGTAATAAAGTGTTGGAAAGATAGGAAATTAGTGGTTTTTTGGAAGAAAACAAAGAAAATGCGAGGGTGTGTGGAGTGACCAATTTTAGGGGGAAGGGGGGGGGGGGGTTTGGTCTTGTTATAGAATAAAGAGCAAGAAGCAAATTATTTTATTATTAGGGTCATTTTCTTCATAATTACAATTTTTCCACCTAAGTTAATTCATTAAATGAATTCTTCCATGTGGAAGACTAATTTAGACTTCGGTGTATATGCTATTACATGAGTCATAAGCTAAGTAGATAGGGAAGATTTTATTGCAAAAAGATCACAAAATAGGTTAAAATCTAGAATTTGTAATTTCCCTCAACTAAAAATCCGAAAATCAGGTTTATTATTCATTAAAATTCGAAAATTATACCTATAATTTTAGGAAATATATTATGGTAATTAAAAAATTGAAATTTATTTTTTTGATTTGGAAGTTTATAATTTTATTGGAAATTTATGATTTAATTTGAGCAAAATTCAAAACTTAAGGAAATTAAATTCTAATATTGAAAAATATATTTTTCCAAGTCATAATAGTCTAGGATATGTAATTATTAATTATTAAAGAATAAAATACATTTTTGAAAAAAAAATATTATTTGTAGAGAAAGTAAATTTATAAATTCTTATAAATAAGAAAATAATTTAGGAAGCTTAAAGATTTTAGGAAATTATGTTTCCTATATTTATACAATTATATATAAATGGTAAAGATTAATAGATATTTTGTTAGGTGAAATACTAAGAGTTAAAATGTACAAGTAGTCTTTCGTTTTACCACATATTACATGAAAGTGACATAAATAGGTAATTAAACTAATAGAAGACATATTTAACTAACTATATGTATTATTTTTATGTGTATTTTTGGATTTTATATATATATATATATATATACATATTTTTGATAACATTATGTCAAAAATATTAAAATTGTGAAGTAATAATTACTTCTAGTAAATGTATAGTTTCTAAAATAATAATTATTATTAATTTTGAAATTATGGAGGAAAATTAAAATTAAATTTCATGATATGGAAACAATTGTACCAATAATAAAATTAAAACTGACAGTTTAGGTTTATGGGTAGTTTTCAAAAAAAAAAAATTGAGGAGAAATTCGCAGGTTTCAATTTTACGAATAACTAGTCACATTTTTATAAAATGCATGTAATGCAATGCACATTTATTCACAATAAAAGGATTTTCTCATAAAATAGTAAAAATACTTCATAATTCCAAATTTAAAATAATGTGGTTTACTAGGTCGTCACATAATATATACTCTGTTATAGAGTATTGTGATTTTTTAACAACCGCTTTATGTTGTTTTGATGTCATTGAACTATTGAAACCCTTTTGAATATGCTTTTTTTTAGAGAAGAAGTTTTTTTTTTTTTTTGAAAAAAAATAGCACTTCAGAGAAAAAATTTGTGTTTGGATGTGCTTTGATATTTAAAAAAAAACTTTAATAAACTCTTTGTGTCTTTAGTATCAATGGAGTATTGAAACCTGTTTAGATGTGCTTATTTTAGAGAAGAAACATTTATTTTTTGAAAAAAAAAATAGCACTTCAGTGAAAAAAAATGTGTTTGGATGGGTATTAAAATTTCATTTGTAATTTTGATTTTTAGCCATGTATTTTTATAGTGGCTAAAAAAATTAAAAATTAATAAATTAAAAAGTAAAAAAATTAGTAAGATTAATAAAATTTGTTCGCATGATTTAATATATATATATATATATAGTCACACATAATCTTATTTATAGTTAAATATGTGACATGTAAAATATTTGGCACTCAACACATACGTACATATTACAAATATTTTTCAAAAACTACGGTGACAAAATTGGCTAAATATTATGCAAACGGCTATTCTACGATTTATTAAAAGTACGAGCACAAAATAGAAGTGAAAATATATTCGAGAGTAAAAAATACGCCTTATTTTGATATTATGTTCACATCAATTATGTTTTTTTATGTAATATATATAATAAAAAAAGACTATTTAAAACAGTCATTAAATTATTTAATTTATAATCATCATATAAATTATATATAATTATTTATATCATTATCAATATTTTTATGAATTATTACAAATTGTTATTTATATGATATTCAATTTATAATTATCATAATTTTTGATATATTATAACATGTACAACAATTAATTTGAGGCATAAAATCTTTAAAATGTGAACAAAGGCAATTCCTTGGTATTTTACATTATTTGGTAAATCCAAGTTAAAGCTTTTTTATGAAAATAATTTAAGATTATGTTGTCTAAACTACTTATGAAAAAGATAATAATTCTACCTTTTCAAATATTTGCAGGCCAAAAAAAAAGAGGGTATATAAAAGGCTAATAGGTATATATGTAGGTAAAAAGAAAGGTTTATATATATATATATGGGTAAGAGATATTCTATAATTATAGAGTGTTTTGTGTGTTTAGAGTTAGGTGAGTGTGGGGGTGTGATTTTAGGTGGGAATTGTGAATGTGTTAGGGTGTTTTGTATATACTGTGTGATGAAAATGGGGTTGGGATTGTGGTCTATTTACAGAGAAGGAAGAAAAGAAATATCTAATATTGTAACAAAATAAATATATATGCCAGACATTCTATATGGATATATATGTATACACATCACTACAAAAATTACCTTATATATATATATATATGTATGTATGTATGTGGACGTGTGTGTATATGTAGATATATTTATCACCACTAGTTTGTATATATATGGATGTGTTTGTGTTTGTGTAAATATATAATCATCACTAGTTTATATATGGATGTGTGTGTGTGTGTGTAGATATATAATTCGCCATTAGTATATATATGGATGTGTGTGTGTGTATATGTAGATATATAATTCACCATTAGTTTATATGTATATATGTCTATGTATTTGGATGTGTGTGTGTGTGTATAAATATATATACATGTGTGTGTGTGTAAATAAATACATATATATATATATGTACGTTTGTGTGTATGTAATATATACATATATATAAATGTACGTGTGTGTGTGTGTATAACTATGTGTGTGTGTGTGTGTGTGTGTAAATCTATATTACACTAATACAATAAATAGTTATTATATTATTTTTGGAATTATCTTTGGAAAAGAATAATTAGTAAATAAATTTTTCAAAAAATAATAATCACATTTCAAAATTAATACTTTACAGTCTAAATTATAAAGCAATCATAAAATAATAATTTAACTAATAATAAAATTCGAAAATAATAATAAAATTCAGGAATTCAAATATTTTATACTAAATATTTTGTATTTTTCAAGTGCTAAGAAAACAAATGAAGAAAAACTCACATTTTATAAAATGCATGTAGTGTAATGCATATTTATTCACAGTTAAATCCTTTATATATAAAATAATAATTCACATAATAAATGTCACATAATAATTGCATAAAAATTAAACTATATATAATAGTTTTTAAAATATTCCATTAAACATAATATATAATAAATTCGAAAATAGTAGGAAGTACCGGGGCATTACAGATAAAGCCTAAGTCAATGTTATCAAAATGTGTTTAAAACTATGTAAAATATCCCAAATCGGATATATTGGCCTTAACAGTGTTAGTATTTATGTGGTTAAGTGTTGTTATAGTGTAACTAAACAACTAAGTACTGCATATGGGCAGCCCCACACACGCGCGCCGCCTGACCCGACTCAGCTCCGGCCAGGCCACATATGGTGACCCCGAAATCCCTTTATTATTATTATTAGTCTTATGGCTATTATTAGATTAATACTATCATTATTGGCTACATACATGCATACATTTTTAATTACAACGTATAAGGTACATTACATAAGGGTACATCAACAAAAGAGAGTCTCGACTTGCTAGTTTACTATTGATACATAGCAAAAGCAAAAACCCAAAACAGGTACGCAGCGGAAAATCCTACATCCTTCTTCCTAATAAAATGCTTCAAAAGGTTCCTCCTCCTCACCATCATAAAAGCTATCTTCGGAAGCATCTAAAATATAATATAACATGGAATCAACATACGTTGAGTAGAAACACTTCTTTATACACATAAGGTGCTCGGGTGTCAAGTGCACATTAGTTACACATAGCACATATATAATTTCACACTTTCTACCTTTCGTCACCTGACAGTGACCCTTATAACTACCCAGGCCGAAATAACAACCAGCACATTTCTCCCGCCAGCCTTATCCTCCAATGGTCGTATCCCGGGCATACGCCTTAGTATTGTTCTACGACCCTCTCTCTTGAGTAGATCCCTCCGTCTACCCAAGGGGGGGATTAGGAGATGGAAGGGTGGTGAACTCTCCCGGCTACTCAATAGTATGTCCCGGTGGAACACCCCCCAGACCATTCCAGCACATATGGGCCCATTCACACAATTGCAATTTGTTCACATATGCACATAATCACAGTTTAGCAAAGTAAGCTCCACACTTATAAATGAAAGCTTTATGTTTGCTTATTAAGCATATGTAAATAGATAGTAGCAAAATATGTAAATAGATAAAATATAAATATAAATATATAAACATAACTAGTATAAATATATAAATATAAAGACTAAAATATAACTAGTATAAATATACTTAAATATATATATAGATTAAAAGATAACTAATATAAATATATAAAATATATAAAATGTGATATAGATAAGTTTATATATATAAAGATGATAGAAAAATATATAAACTGTATAAAGTGTGATATAGATATAAGATGATTGAAATTATCTACATATATATATAAACTAATAAAATGAATGTAATTATATATATACTTATACGTACCATATATATATATATATAGATTAAAGTAGTCTTACTAAGTATTACTAAGTATATAATTAGTCTATAATAAGTAGACATATATATATACGTACATAACTATATATATATATATAGATATATACCTAATATAATATGAACTAGCTAAATGAATAGATAACAATACTTTAAATATTTATCTATATATATACGTACATAGATATATATATATATATATTTCTATAATCATCAAAGTAGGCATAAAACTATACAATAAAGTATAATAAATAGATATATGGAGCTTTCTTCACAATTACTTTCAAGACAACATAGGATATTCCCCTACTAGCTCACTTAAAGAATCATGGTCTCATACTACTTCATATAAAGCATAGAACTCACATAATAATCCAAATAAAACATAAGAATGCCATGTTATTGTAAAAAGGCACAATAATCACATAGTTTTCCAAGAAAGCATAGTAAGCACATAGAACTCCAAATAAGCATACTAATCACATAAGATCTTCAAGATCATGCTCATAATACTATCCATCCTTCAACTTCCTCCCAACAAGAGTTAAACATGATAAAATGAACTATAAAGTAACATGAAGCTAGCAACATAACTAAAACCCTCAACTTGGAGGTATGTTTGGCAAAAGCTCTCACTCTAGGCCATTCAAGCTTGTTCTTTTACATTGCTTGGGCACAAGAGTATGGAAGCTTGCCTAATCTCCTCAAGAAGAAGAAGAAAAACCCTCTACTTAAGGTATAAAGAAGAGTTCCTACCTTTGTTCTTCAAAGTGTGTAGTAATTTGGAGGAAGTGAAGTGTTTGGAGGAAAAATGAAAGAGAGTGTAAGAGCAAGAGAGAGTGCACGGTTTTGGGCTGGAAAAATGGCTGAAAAATGAGGATTTTGGTATATATGGTCTTGTGTAATTATCTTCCATGTATTAGACACAAATATCCAATTATTAAATTCAACTAAATACCTATTCCATACATTATACATGGCTATCTATGCTTACACCTATTCTTACTAAATACCATGTATATGTATGTGGGTATGTGTGTGTGTGTATATGTAGCCATGTACATCACCACTAATATATAGTTATTTATGTATATGAGGTTCAAGAGTATGTATTAGTAAAGATATTTTGATAAAATATAAAATAAAATCAACTAAAATCAAACAAAAATATATATATTCTGAAACTCTTATTTATTAAGTATTTTATTGCTTATTTCTCAGGAAAAAACGAAATTTGGGGTTGGAGAGGTGAAAAGACCAAAATACCCCTTGTTTTGCCCATTTTTCGAAAATTGCCCAAAAATAGAAATAAAATTGTAAAAATTCGAAAATTAATTTTTATAAGTCAAATAAAACCTAGAATATTTATTTGTATTATTATTTTAATTTTTGGATAATAATTAAGCATTTTTAAAATTAGATTTCAAATTAATAACTTAAATACAATGTTTTTCGAAAATTACTAAAAATTCTTGGGAAAATAGGTAAAAGGTGAAAATAATATATTAAATAATTCTGGGAGTTTAGAAAGATTAAATGCATGAAATTTTAAGAATATTTGGAATTTATAATATTTTATCAATATTTATGTAGTAATATGCTCACTAGTTCACAAATAAAATCATATTTGAAAAAAATAATCTCTAGAAATCAATAACTCACAAAATAATCCTATAAATTTTGTATAATATAAAATAGTTAAATAAAGGATTTACCGGGTCGTTACACCACAAGCTACGGACCAAGACCCAGTTGTGGGTGCGGGTGTGGATGTTTGGGCGAATTGTCTCAGTCTCGGGTTTATTTTTACTGAATTGCCCTTGGAGTAATGGTTTTATTCAAAAATCTGATTTTGAATTCCGTTACTGTATTTTTATTAATGCAGTTTGAAACCGCCAGACACGTTACCAGGTCAAACAACACGTTTTGGAATGTTGTCCACTTTTGCGTACAGGTGTGTTACATGTCTGTTGGTGTGTGGACAGTCTCAACCATGTATTAATGTGCCAACATTTAACTTTGGCCATCTCCTTCCCCCTATATAAGCTGTCTCCTAGCTCCCTGCAAAATACACAACGAAACAAAGAGAGACTAGAAAAAAGTATATTGTTCTTAAGAAATTGATCAGTCTTAGAGTGTATGCACTTGATTCTTTCAACGAGCTGTGAGCTTTGTGTTGCATACACAACCACCTAAGTTGCTTAGAATTCGAAGTGAAGTTCAAAGTAATAGTGCGGCTTGGAACGGACCACTGGACTGTCTTATCCTGGAAGGAGTATCGCAGGACCATCGCATCGGTCAATTGGACGAATATTTCTTTAAAGCAAATCGGCTCAATTTGGTGATTCAGTCATACAATTGCAAATAAATACTGACAAGTCTACTATACTTTCTTGTTTATTTATTTATTTTATGGCATTATTTAATTTGCTTTTGGTTACAGTATTTTTGTTGTAAAACTGTTCTTGCATTGTACTTATATTATCAAATAAATCCAACCAAGAGAAAGATATACAAATAATACCACAAGAAAAGTAAACATAAACAAAATAAATTTTAGGCATATAAAAAATTAAATATTGAAATAAACAAAATCCACCTTTGAAATAAAACATGATAGAATAGATTATTATTTATATAAAGGCCCTCATTCTTTTCATTAAATTTGAACTTTTTAAGCGAGGCTAAATTTATGAAATAAAGAAAACATAATTAGCATTCTTTAAAAAGTGAAATAGGTCAATGAATTCAACTATGCACTGAGGTAATAAATTACTGGACAATTAAATTATGCTAAATTAATTTGTTTGCAGGTGGTTTTCACAAAGGTAATTAAAAAAAATTTTGCTGCCACAAAAATGCCCTTCAATAGTAACACATGGGAGATAATACATAGTTGAGTTCACAGTTGGACGTTAGGCAATAAAGGGCCGCTTGAAAAAGTACAAACTTATTTCCACTGTAGTGTCTAATAAGTTAAAGAAGTAAAAGGCTGATATTTATTTTAGATTCTCGAACGTATTATTATTATTATTATTATTATTATTATTATTATTATTATTATCGGGTAAAAGCGCCCAATAATAATTGTTTTATGAATTACTTATAAATTTTCTTAGACAATTCATCTGCGGATTTTTGAAATTAACATTACCTTTGTAAAATTATAATAATATCAAATAACAATTTAACCCCGCCGAAATGTAAGGCCTATGTCACAAAAAAAAATTAATTGTTTGTGTTTGCGTGATTGCGTGTGCAAGCGTGATTTTTGTGTGTTGCAGGGGTGTTTTGTGCGCGCGTGCGTGCGTGTGTGTATATTTCCAATTGTACTAATTTGGAAACATTGGGGTTATTGTTAAGTGCTAGTTGTTATTAAATTTTTTATTACCTTTTTTTTTTGCTTGTTAGTATAAATTTTTTATGGTGTGTACGTACGCCACACTGCCACAGTTTCGTTTTTATGTCTAAAATATTTTTACAAGATTTTAATATACACAAATATTAATTGAAAGCAAACACTTTTTTTAAATATGTGTTTACGGCATCATGAAGCCGAAAATTTTGTAAAACTTATAATATATTTATACAATTCATCTTTTTTAAAACAAAATGTTAAACCGTAACTAACTAAGCATTTGAAAAGTACAATATACTTCTTACTTGATTTGTTGGGTTCGGTAAAAAGAAGTATGGCCAAAACTATTAGCTTAAAATCTTTCAAAATAAAAAGGAATATATATTTGTGAAAATAAATAACTTCATTGTACGTAAAGCAGACTTTATTCCCGAAAACATTTTTTTTTTTCATCTACAGCATATTAAAAATAAAAAAATAGGATTTTTTTGGACAAGTATCATGACTGTTATAAATTTCGGTAAAAAGGTTAAAGGTTAAAAAGAATATTTCATGTAAATTACAAAGATAAATGTGTACATTTATATTTTTCACACTATTTTTCGGCAACACCATCAGGCCGGGGTGTACTTGCTGCATGTGGCTCTTCACGTCTCAAAGTCACACGTGGAACATGAAATTGGCTAACATGCACATCAACCTGATACGATGAATCAAATAGAAGTCAGGATATGGAATAGGAAAGCCGATCATATAATAGAATTAAGGCAGAAGATACAAATAACAAGGTCTGGAAAAAATGGGTTGCTGCTATTGTAATGTGCTCATAGCAATCTAACAAGAAGAAAATTATGTAAGTCTCATAAGAATAATATGGTGTTAAACTGAATAAGTAAAGATTAGAGCACGTCTAATTTACTCTTGTGGTGGAAATGGAAACGGATCTGCCTTTGATGCCTTACCTTACCATTACCAGGTTTGTGCTTTAACTTATCAGCAATGAATCCAGAGCATGGTTCGTCATAATGGTCGTGGGGAAATTAAGTACTATTATAATTTATTTTCTCTTTTTTCTTGAAATCGTAGGTATTTCTCTTGTATTACTTGATTTGTCGAGCTTTGTAGATTTGGGATAACGTCGAAAAGGTACGTGTGGCTAATCTTTGATAATATTTAATTCAATATGAGTCATTGTTTGGCTATGCTTAGTTATAATTAAGTATGTATATATGTGTGTGTAACTAGTTAATTTGTAGTTATTAAGTTAGTCTAAGATGTGGAGATGGTGGATGGGATTTGGGGGAAGGGGTGAAGTCTTTCCATTGTTTGCTGTGGTGAAATAAAGGTGTGGTATGTATTTTATGACAATATATTATTAGTAAATAATATATAAGAATGTATATTTTGATTAGTGTGAAAAGTTTGTATACTTTTCGTAATAAGTTGTTTGTGTTTGAAATTTTGATATTGTCCAGGTTATCGAGGAGACTATCAAATTTTTGTAAGATTTCTAACAGTGAAAAGTTAGAGAATATAATAATTAAACATAACAATTGTATAATAATTAATTAATAATTTGTATTATGTAGATGGATATACCCTCGCATAGGATGTGGATATATAGAATGATTGAAACGAATTGTTCGGGCTTTCAAAATCATTTATTGATGGAGTTGACCAATTTATAGAACATACTAAAGATTGTGAAGAGTTTGTAAAGTTTCAAATGATTCGATGTTCGTGTGCGAAATGCGTTAAAAAGTGGGTTGTTCTAGAACCATTTAAGGTTACGAAACATTTTCTCCGTTTTAGTTTTAAAGCAAACTATTGGTTTTGGGTTGACCATGGTGAAGTAGGACCCATACGAGTGTATACATCGTGCGATCAACTAAGTTCATCCAGAAATCTTGACAATAATCCCCTACAAGGATATGCAGATATGTGCTTTGATGCTATTAGGGAATATGTTGGTATAGACAATATAGTTGGTATTGAGAATGATAGTCAACAACATATTGTGGAATAGGCACCAAACGCGGAAACTCAAAAATTCTTTGATCTTTTGAGTAAATTTAACAAACCAATTTGGCCTAGTTGTGAAGACCATTTACCGTTATCTGTTCCGGCAAGGTTAATGAACATCAAAACTAACAATAATATAGCATGGGATGATGTTAATGAAATCATACAGTTAATATTTGAAATAATGCCTACCCCGCATGACTTTATTACCAATTTATATGAGGCGCATAAACCTGTTAAAAATTGGGTTTGTTTAGCTATAAGATTGATTGTTGTGTAAATAGTTGCATGCTATATTATAAAAATGATTTTGATGTGACGGATTGAAAATTCTCTATAGGGCCCTTAGGTATCACGAAATTCATGCCGGAAGCAATGATCGACGTAAACACGTTCCTATTAAGCAGATGCATTACCTACCACTAATTCCACGACTAAAACGATTGTATGCGTCTTTGAGTTCAGCGCTATAAATAAGATGGCATGTAAAGCATTGCCGACCTGAAGGGGTTATGTGTCACCCAATTGATGGAAATTCATGAAAAAATTTCGATGAAGTTTACCCCAATTTCCCTGCTAAACCTAGAAATATTGAACTTGCTTTGTATTATGATGGATTCACACCTTATTCACAATCTGCATCGCTCTATCATATTGGCCGGTAATTGTAACACCTTATAATTTGCCACTTCAGATGTGTATGTTAATGCCCTATATGTTTTTGACGTTCATTATTCCAGGGCCAAAAAACCCCAAAAGCCAACATTGACGTAAATTTGCAACCACTTATTGATGAGTTGAAAAAACTTTTGGAAGTTGGTGTTGGCATGTATGATGCATCAACAAAGCAAAATTTTATTATGAGAGCAGCATTGATGTGGACAATCAATGATTTTTCGGCTTATGGGATGTTGTCTGGTTGGATGACTACTGGTAAATAGGTATGTCCATATTGTGTGAGCTATAGTAAGGTCGTAATATTGAAACATGAACCGAAAAATACTTGGTTCGATTGCCATTGTCAATTTCTTAAAATGAATCATCTTTATCAAAAGAACAAATTGAATTTCAAGAAGAATAATGTTGAGTTTGACACGACGCCACTGAAAGTTGAAGGTCGTCAAATGTGGGAACTTGTACAATGGTTGCCGAATATTACCCAACTGCAACCGCGTATAGATAAGTTGTCAGGGTATGGTGTGACACACAATTGGACAAAACAAAGTATATTTTGGGAATTGTCATATTGGAAAGATATTTTAAATAGAAGGGAAAATTACACTGACCACCCCTGAAGTTTGGCTGATTTACGAAAAACCCCTTACTTTTTTAAAAATTACCAAAAACCCCCTAAGGTTTCAAAAATATTACAAACTTATTCGAATTTTCGAAAATACCCCTTCCCCTTTTTTGGGTGATTTACAATGACCACCCTGAGATTAGGCTAATTTACGAGAAACCCCCTGTGGTTTCAAAAATTACCAAAAACCCCCTGAGGTTATACTAATATTACAACTAACACCTACTTAGGTTGACTTATCAACAATATTAATTCTTTTTTTTTCCCTCTGTAATATTGTTATCATAAAATTTTCATTTAATAGATTTGAAAAAAAAAATGTGATTACTTATTCAAATAAATATTTCGAATTTAATGTTATGAATTTATACTAAATATACGTAATATGTGCTAAATTTATATTTGAGAAAATATAATTATATGCATCGTATATATCCATTATGTGAAATGAGAAATATAAACATTGATTGAAATAAAAAATTGAAATTAAATAATGCACTTGAAAACTTTATTTAGCTTGAGGACTCTAACTCATTTCTTTTAAAATTTACTCCGTATTAGCGATAATATAACATACTTGATGTGTTGGTAGATACCTTTAATGCATTAAATTCAGAATATTTATTTGAATAAATAATCACATTTTTTTCCAAATCTATTACGTGAAAAATTTATGATAACAATATTACAGAGGGGAAAAAAAGATTTAATATTGTTAATAAGTCAACCTAAATAGGTGCTAGTTGTAATATTGGTATAACTTTGGGGGGTTTTTGATAATTTTTGAAACCATAGGGGGTTTCTCGTAAATTAACTCAATCTCAGGGTGGTCAGTGTAAATCACCCAAAAAAAGGGAAGGGGTATTTTCGGAAATTCGAATAAGTTTGTAATATTTTTGAAACCTTAGGGGGTTTTTGGTAATTTTTGAAAAATTAGGGGGTTTTTCGTAAATTAGCCAAACCTCAGGGGTAGTCAGTGTAATTCGCCCTAAATTAGAAAGGAATATATATTTGTAAAAATAAATAGCCTTAGGATTTTTTGGACAAGTATCATGACTGTTATAAATTTTGGAGAAGAGGTTGAAGAGAAACTATAATGATAATGATTTTTTTTAAAATATTCCATGAAAATTACAAAGATAATATGTGTACATTTATATTTTCCAAATTACACAGTTTTAATGAGAACTTTAATATGCTTTACTCTATTAAATATCATCTTTTAGCTATTAAGAAGGATTTAATGTTAATTAATTTTTTAAATTAAAAATAGTCATAAGAAAAAAGAGTTAAGAAAAGTTCTTTGTTTAGATATCTAATGCATCTAACAATTACATTGTGGGACAATCCTTTTTTTTTTTTGCAGAGATTGTACTCCAAAGCTTAATTTATGATGGGAAATAAATGAAGGTTTAAGTACATGCAAGCATGTTGTTGTCATTTGTCGTAAATATTTGTAAATGTAAAATAACTATTCATATTTTCACGGCTAAAATAAAGCCTACCTTTTTTCTATAAATACACATACGATAATTTACCAAGCTGAGCAAACTAATTTCTTCAGCAACATAAAGCATATTAGAAACACACTGAAAAAGTAAGTTATTTAAGTTATTTATTGAAAGTTTTAACTGTGTATATACAAAATTACTAAAAATAAGAATTTGTGAAGTAATATATATGAAAATTTTACCATCGATTGGTTTAGAAGGATGAGGTGCTAGATCCCTTAAGCAATGTTTAGGGTTCGAATTCTAAAATTATAAATAGAACAACTAGGTTGGGAGGGTCGCTTTCATAATGGGCTTCTGCAATACCCAATTCGGATTAGTTGTCCAATGGGTCAGAACTAGATGGCTAAGACCAATATATATATATATATATATATATATATATATACTTCTAATACACTTTTTTTTATATTTTTCAAAGTAATTTTTTTTCAAAAAATAATGTATAGTTTTTATACATATTATAAAATATTTTCAACTTATTTAAATTTTACTTTGTACATAAGAAATAATTATTTTATTGCTTATTTGATTTTAAAGTTCCAAATATTTTAACAGTTAATCGGGTCGAATTTTTCTATCGACTTTTGAATTTTTTCTCGAATTCAGACTTGGTTGAAATAAATATAAATCCTATAGAATTCGGGTCGGATTCGAATACTAAATATGCTTATCGGATTCGAATTTTCTTAATTTGATCCAAATCCAACCCATTGCCAGCCCTAATTAGGCCCATTGCTTCCACAAATTATTTTGGAAGACACTGCATTTTTGTAGCCAAAAGAATAAAGTTAATATTATTTTCAAATTAGATTCCTAATGCACTATATATTCTTAAATATTTAGAAGGTGACCATACTACCCTACAACTTTCACAGCTTCCTAAAGCAATTTCTAAGTGTAGATCGATCCATATTCTCACTCTTAATGCTAACACCATTATCAGCATCCTGTAATTCTTCATTCTCATACTATGAGACTATATATATACACATGTATATTAATTATAAGATGACGTGTGAAAATTAATGCTTTTAATATATGATATTTTGTATCAAACTGTACTATCCCATATTTTTTTCTTAGTAAAATAAACAATTGATTCACATTTTTGTTACTTTAGTTAAGTTAATAACAATAATAATAATTCTACACGGAATGGTTGAGAGAGTACAATGAAATAATAGCAAGTTGTACATTTGTTCAAATATACATATATATATATACATATATATATATATATATTAATTATAAGATGAAGTGTGAAAATTAATGCTTTTAATATATGATATTTAATATCAAACTGTAATATCCCATATTTTTTTCTTAGTAAAATAAACAATTGATTCACATTTTTGTTACTTTAGTTAAGTTAATAACAATAATAATAATTCTATAAGGAATGATTGAGAGAGTACAATGAATTAATGAAATAATAGTAAGTTGTACATTTGTTCAAAACTATCAAGGAATCTTTCACTAAATCTAGCAAATGAAAGGAAAACTACGCACTGCACTTTCCTGTTAAATTGTTAAAGTTGATGGCCTTTTATGACATATTTGAAAAGAAGAAATGAGAACTCTAACCAGCAACAAAATGAGGATGGGGTGGTAGAGCAGTCATTTTATATAGACAAAATTTCAATTTTGGTCCTATTGAATTTAGCACTCGATAAATTAGTTCCACTAGTTTTAGAAATCTAGAAATAATCCCATTAGATAATTTTTTATTTCAATTTTGATCCCAAGATCCCAAAACTTACCAGAGGCGTAGTTTTTCTTTCTTTCGTCGTAGGTCATGCAATAAAAGTAAATACTTTTTTGAAGGAATAAAAGTAAATATTTATACATGAAAAGTATATAAATAAAGACAATAACTTTATACTTAATAAATGAAAATACTTTTTATTTATAATATTTATATATATTTGTATAAAGTATATAAGATTAAGAAGAAAATATAACGTATACTTACAAATATGTATTTTAAATATAGTTTTTTAATACATATATATGTGTGTGAATACATTACTTACAAAATAAAAAGTATATATTTATGCTTAATGAATTATAGATATATTTAATAACATTTTTGTTTATAATATTCATATATATTGTATAAAATATATAAATTTATATTTGATCAGCTAAAAATATTTAATTTTTTTATTAATTTTTAATATTCTTTTATGCATACATATTTTTACATATACTATTCATTTTTAATCTTTTTTTCCTTTTTCTTTATTTCTATTTATGTAATCATCTTTCTAGCCGCCCCCCACCCCTTCCCCCAACACAGTCTCACACAAAAAAAATGGTGTAGAGTCGGCCTCGAAGTTGGGGTGGTTGTGTTGGGGCGTGGGTTGGGAATGGCGGACGGTTTCTTCCTTTTCTTTTTTTGCTTTTCTTTTTGGTTAGGTAAACCTATTTAAAAAAATGGAAGAAGAAATTTTTACAAATAAATATATGTATATGAAAATATTACAAACTATAAAAAAAAAAAATTAGTGATATGAATTTATATATTTTTCACAAAAATATATATATCATAAATAAAAGTATATAAAATTATATATTCTACATAATAGTATAAATATTATAAATAAAAAATGTTTAAATAAATTTGTATTTATTAGGTAGAAATATGTATTCACTACAAAAAAAATTGATTTTTCGTTCATCACGAAAGCAAACAATTTCGTCACAAAAAGATTTAATGACAAAAATTTTTGTCACAAGGGTTGTCAAGACAGGCCTGTCATGAAAGCGTTCATGTGATGAATTTTGCTTTCATCACAATAAATTGTGACGAAATCTAAATTCATCACAAGTTTGGACTTTTCATGACAAAATTCTTCGTCACAATAGAGTATCAATTTTGTAATTTGTGACCAATTTGGCTACAATGGAGTAGTTATTTCTTTGCCTCTTGGGACGATATATTTCGTCACATCAGATTGATGGTTATTATGATAATATTTTTGTCACAAGAAACAAATTAAAAGATTTCATCACAAAAGATGGTAAGTTTTACGTTGTAGTGACAAAATCTTTTTGTTATTTGAACTTTAAATGAAATTTATTGTAAAATAGTTTTGGCAGAACATAAAAATAAGAAGAACTATCCAAGCACATCCGCATTGTAATGGAAATTAACTTTTAAACTATTATTATAATTTTACTTTTTTATCATTAAATTAACCAAAATGAAACAACTCCACTGAATACAAAACTAAAAGCAACAAAAGATATTATATTAAATAATAATGTAAACTATGACAAATATTTGTGTCTGTACACTACGATAAAATATTCGGTTTGATATTCCAACTACCATACATATTTACATATTGACAAAATACTACTTATAAAAACTAGTTGGTTTATAAAAATCGAAAAATGTCAAACTCAAGCACCCATTGTCCAAAATCTAACTTATCCAGAACCTCCCATCCATATTGTTCCAGACATAGCAAAGTGAGAATCATCTGCAACGACTGACAAATGAAGTCATTAGACACAATAGTATAACTCAATATTTAAAAGATAAAAAAAATCAAAGAAAAATTTTATTAGACATGTTGTGAGTGAGGATCAATCCAACAGCCAAATATTTAACTAGATATTTATTGATAACAATATCATCCCTGACATGCGCCCAAGAAAATAACACAACCAGGGCCAATGCATTGTCAATTTAATTTCTGAAAACATCGCAAAGGACTTCCTTATTATAGGTGGTGTTTCTCCAAAAACCTTTTATAGGATTTTGATCTCTGACTTCTAAAGAATATTAGGAACTCCCATTAAAAGACAATGAATTTTTTATCACATCCATGGTCAAACATCTCGGGTACTAGTATTAAAAAATCTTCACTGTATATAAATCCAAAATCAAATATAGAAACTAGTGCATAGCCTACATTAGTTAAAGAATGTGAGAGGGATGCAAACCATCGACCTTTTCTTGACTGACCAGCAGGCTCATTTTCCTACTTGGAATTAAAATTGAAATAAAAAGTTATTTAACTGGACTGTTTTTGAATTTTCGAAGCTAGTGGGACTAATTTTATTGAAGGTTGAATTAGGAGGGGCCAATTAAAACTAATATTTTCTGTACACACACACACACACACACACACACACATTTTGATAATACATACAACTATACATATGATTCAAAATTTTTGTAATTATCCAAGTGCGTGCACATATGTAAATTTTGCTATGTATAAAATTTACTTTTTATGTCAATTTTAAAAAGTATTTCGTTATTCATGTTTATCCAACAGAAACCCAATATTTATCTAATATCTAAAATAAGATGGATTAGGTTTTAATTCAAATAAAATAACAAAAATATTTTTTTTTTATCTAAAATATTTATCATTAATTTTAATTTTAAATAACTAAAATTTGTCACTTCTTTCTACATAAAATTTTTAAATATTTCGATGCCTTAAAATAATTATACCAAAATTAATATTAAAATTGAACATATTCCATTATTATATAAATTTTATACCGATTTATATGATGTAGAAGCTAATTTACTTTTAAATTCAAGAAAATAAATAAATAAAAATATTTTTTTTATGCCACGGAAAAATACTATTATTTTTTAATATTAAATCTAATGAATGCCCTTCGAAAAAAATTTTGATTTTACCCGACTCTTCCAACCAGCGCTGCAAAAGAGTCATTCCATCAAAAAGTAAAGTTGAAGGACATCATTCCCAATGCTTTGTTGCTCCTCTAGAATTTGCAGCGCTGAAGCAAGAGCAGAATCGCTTGCGTCGTCGATTTCAATCATTTCTAGTGTCTCTATTTCTCCAATATCGGATGGGATCTCGTCTAGGTCATAGCAGTGACGTATATATAGTTTCTTCAAGCTGGGAAAGTGTATCTTTTCAGCGATCCACTCCTCTAGATTTGACTCATTAATTTCTAAATATTCGAGTCGACAAAATTCCCCTTCGATTGATTCCCACAATGGCCCCTCAAAGGCATCGTCTCTCAATTTGAGCACTTGAAGATTGGGCAATGAACCGATAATCGTCATCTCTTTCCATTGGAGTCGGCACGAACTCAGAGCTAACTTTTTGAGGCTTTGAGGGAAAATGACGTTTTGCAAAAAGGTTTTTCCCCAGAACAGACGGATCTCGCATTTTAAGTTTTCGAGTTTTGAAAAGTGGACGAGGTTTTTGAGATGGTTTTCGGACCAGTCCTGATTTTCATAACAAATAACCAATTTCCTAAGGTTGGGAAATTTCTTGAGAATCTCCTCCGTACATCTGAAATTTAATACCTCGGAAAGTGTGTGCAGGTCTTTCAGAACAACAAGATTGTTGTTTTTGTCTATAGGATTTGGCAGAGAAAAGAGCCCCATTTCTAGATGTCGTAAACTTGTGATTTGCAAAATTTCTGCTGCCAAATTTTGGTCAACTTTTTCCCTCAATTGTTTGTAAATTGGAAACCGACGGTCTCGAATAATCAAGAACTGAAGGTCACCATGAGGAGGTAGCTTTAGCTGATAGTATGACCTCATAGCAAGGTACCTTAAGTTCACTAGCAATACAAAATCGTGAGGAAGTTTCTCATTATCTGGATTCCAGATGTCCACTACCCTAAGCAAGGGAAAACATTTGTAGTATGGCAAAGGAGAACAATTAGTGCACACCAAAGAACGAGCAAATTTCAAAGATTCCATTTTGTTGCCTATCACGTCAGCGACACAACTGTCTCTCTTACTATCTTGACGTATGCTCAAACGACGTGGAAAATTCATGCCATCAGGGGAAAATGGAACTACACCGTCGATGATGTGAAGAAAATCCGCCTTTTCTGCTTCTTTTATGCACAAGTCCAGTAAAAGATCATGAATATCACATGTTTTTGGTCTACCATCAGATTTTCTTTCATGAACAAAAACAAGATTTCTTTCAATAAGATCTTGCAAGTATTCTTCTGCAACTTCTTCCAAGCTTTTTGATTTACTTAGTTTCAAAAATCCCTCGGCTATCCATAAGCTGATGAGCCACGTGACAGAAATCCTAGCATCTTCTGGGAAGATACCGAAATAGAGGAAGCATGGTTGGAGGTGACGAGGCAAATTTTTGTAACTCAAAGATAATATCTCAAAGCAATGCTTGTCGGTTTCGATGGCGATTGAGTTTACATTTCGAGCAACATACTCCCAAAATTCTCGTGTCATGCTTGACTTTGCCAGAACTCCACTGATCACGCTAATTGATAGTGGAAGTCCTTTGCAATTGTGAGCAATCATCTTCCCGACGTCCTCCAATTCCTTGAATTCAGGAGGGCATCCTTCTTGCGCAAAGACCTCCCGACAAAGTAGATCCCAACTTTTTTTCTCGTCAAGCAAACGGAGCTCATAAGGAGGGCTAAAGGAGTCTGTGGCATAAGTAGCCACGTCTAATAGTCTACTAGTGAGCATGATTCGACTCCCATTAGCGTCGTTCGGAAAGGTCATTCTCAAATGATCCCAAACATCTTTACTCCACATATCATCCAACACAATTAGATACCTTCTACCCTTCAACTTTTTATACAACCTCTCTTTTAATTCTTCAATAATCATTTCTTCTTTTTTATTGGTGGCAGCATCTCCCATGTCATTTAGTAGGCGTTGAAGTACATCACGCATACTAAATGTTTGAGATATTGTTGCCCAAATACGAACATCAAAGCGATCTTTTACAAGTGGATCATCAAAAAGATTTTTGGCAAGAGTCGTCTTACCGATACCTCCCATCCCGACAATCGGGATTGTCTGGAGCTTGGATTCGTCGCTAGTGAGCCTGTCCTTCAACTCGATCACATCTTGATCGACTCCCACCATCACAGTACTCTTGCCACCGCGAGGAGGCCTTGCTGGACCACCGACTCCCACCATTACAGTACTCTGGCCGCATTTATCCCTCGACAACTCTCCGATAATGGAATCGATTTCCACTATCGCTTCCTCAAATTCTTCAATCCTATATGCTGCATCTGAGAGAGTCTGTTCTCTGGTGAAGGATTCAACCATGTCTTCAATCCTATATGCTGCATCTCTGATTCGGGTTTCCAATGACTCCATTTCTTCTTCTTCACAGCTCTTCTCCTCGAACCGTTCTTCAAATAATTGAATTTTTTGGTGTAGAGAGAGGACATGTTGTTTCACATACAACGAGTGAAAGCGATGAGTGTGCACAATCAGCTCAAGTGTATTCATAAGTGAAATAAGAGCACAATAGGCCATCTCTGATCTCTCTTCACACACACTGGAATCAAAGATTGGAAGGTGCTATTAGTTTGTAGATAATCTGTATTCGTTTTCTTTCAATCACTAATTTTGACGATAAGTGTGAAAGGTTTATTGTTGGCTTAAATTTATTTGATTTTGGCCCAGCATTTAAAGTCTGAACACCTGATTTCTTTTTAATTTTATATACTCTCAAAGTTAAAGTTCTGATAAACTGTTTTAGATGAAAATTGACCAAATGAATTGTAGTATAGGGCGAATTTCATACATACCCCTTTAAGTATGTTATAATTATAATTTATTTTTTTATTTTAAAATTTATAAATATTCCTTTAAAATTTAAAATTTTATTATAAAATTAGTAGAGACGCGCACAATATAATTTTTTGGCAAGTATATCTTGCTTTGATAAAGAATAAATTTTGTTAAATTGATGCATACTTTAGAAAGTTATTTATAATATTTTTGAATAATATGTCATTATATTATATTTCAAAAAATGTAAACATAATTCGCCCCATAATATATTTTGTACATGACAATGGGAAGTTATCACTTGTTAATTATTAACATAAACAAGATGGTGGCATATTCAATATTGCCCCTCGTTGGGTTAATTGCAATTTTAATTCCTCAAATATGTCTTAATTTAATTTTGATCCTATTCGTTTCAATTTTCTCAATTTTAATATTATAAATTCTATTATTTTGCATATTTTGAATTTTTTTTCACTTTTCATCAATTATTTAATGGAGAAAGTGCACGTGAAGCACTTGACCGTTAAATAATTTATTATTTATCATTCACATAATATAAATTATTTATTTTTTACTTCTACATATATCTCAAAATATATCAAATTTAATGTATATGGTTATTAAAAATATAATTTTTAAAGAACTATTAAGCATGAGACGAATTTTACAAAATCATATCCATAAATACATGGATTGATTTTAAAAACTAAAATATATTAGAAGAACATAAAAATATTAGTATACATATAAGTTATTTTTTAAACTTTATTTATAGAATATAATTAACAAAGACAGCTAAATTACAGATAATGAATATATAAACAATTGTGTATTTGCAACAAATATTAAATGAATCGAATATTTAATTATCATATTCATATTCATATTTATTTATAATCAAATATTTATAATTGAATACAAATAATATCTATTTTTAAAAGAATACATATATTTTATCATATGGACAAATACGAATATAAATATTAATTAAATTTTTTATTATTCATTTACTGTCTTATGTGTGACACATGTAACAAAGTTGAAAACAATACTAAAAAGTTTTTAAGTAAATTTTCATATCTGGAAAGCTAAATTGCCTTTATTGTTCGCCAATCAATTCAATTATTTTCCCCATCAAGTCTGTTGTCGGGAATCTTTTCAAATTTCAATGAAGTTGATAAACACTACATTTAAGATATATACAGTACTGTTTGCAATTTGCTGTTTTTATTTTATTTTATTTTATTTTGCAATGTTTTAGGACTTTTTTTAAAAATGACCGAAAAAGGTGGATGCTTTAACATTTTGACCCAAAAAATTTTTTCCTACAAAATGTAACTTAACTCGGAAAAACGGATGGCGATATTTGTAAAATCTCGCCACACACCCAGGCGAATTTAATAAAGTATTCCCCACTCCATATTTAAATGATGATTTAATTCAAAAGGGCAGCCAAAAAAAAAAAAATTTATTTGAACTCGCCTGCAGTGCAGGTGAATTCCGAAAAAAAAAAAAATTTTAAACTCGCCTGCAGTGCAGGCGAAATCTGAAAAAAAAAATTAATTTTGTTAATCTCGCCTGCAGTGCAAGCGAATTCATAAAAAAATAAATATATTTTTTTGATGTCGCCTGCAGTGCAGGCGAAATCTTAAAAAAATTTTATTTTTTATGTCGCCTGCACTGCAGGTGAATTCTTTAAAAAAAAAATATTTTTTGTACTCGTCCAATTTACAAAAAGTTGAACTCGCCCTCAGCCTAGGCGAGAAAATATTTATTACAGCCTCTCTCGCCCTCAATCCAAGCGATTTTATGTTCCGAAAAAAAAAAAAGCAATATTTATTGAACTCGCCTTCAGCCCAGGCGAGTATAATTTTAATAATTCCTCCACTCCCTCTCCGTGCAGGCAAGTTTAGGTTTCTGAAAAAAAAAAAAAAAAAGGAACACTTTTACTGATTTTGCCAGCAGGATTAACGGCGAATTTAAAGGCACTATATTAAATTTTTTATTTTCGCCTGAATTCTTGGCGAGTTATCTTTTTCCATTATACTTTTCGCCAGTTTACTCGGCGATTTTTACACTTATAAATACATCAGATTTGCCTATCTTTGTTTATAAGTGTAGCAGTCGTGTGAAATTTTTTTCATCTATCACGATAGTTATCTATTTGCAATAATCCTCTTTCTTTGTCCGTCTGTCTCAATATTTCTTTTCTTGATACAATTTTTATTTTCTGATTTGTTATATTGAGAATGGAATATATCGGTATTGCTATACATTATGGAGGTGAAATGAATCATTCCAATTACTCCATATCGTATAACCGTCGTCCGATTGACGTAAATTGGATTAGTCGGTCGTCAACATTTATCGATGTTGTAGACATAATCTACAACACAATTAATGTTGACCGAAATAGTTTCATTCTAAAAATATTTGGCGCGTATTTTATTTGCAGAGATCCTCCTATGGAAGATATTATGGCAATCATTGATGATTCGAGTCTGTCTTTCTTTACCAATCCACGAGCAAAACTTGAAATTTTACGACTGTTTGTTGAAACGGAAGCAGTCGTTCATACTACTACAATGGAGATGCAGTGGGAACAACCTAGGGGGAATTATATGCCACTAGTGACGGAAGGACTTCGCAATTTCAACTTGAATGATTTTCCAGCAGAGGTTTATGGGTCTGTGCAGCCATCTGATGGCATCGATGAGTTCCAGCATGAAATAACAAATTATACTGGAACTTCGGTGTACCCCCACGAAGGTCTGTCTAACCAGTGCGGGCCATCAGATCGGGGTTCGGAATAAGAAAATGATCCCATACCGGACCATTATGCAGATAGCTTCCGCGATGAAGAATTATCTGAGTCGGACTCAGATAGTGAGGACGAGCTTAACGAGGATGAGAACGATGAGATTGATGCTGTAGCTGAAATCGCCAATGAAAATTTGGAGCAAGAATCATTTTCACCACACCCGGCAATGCCTGTTGAGGAAATACATGTCGGTCCAACAATTGCTTTTGGAGCTTCAGCACCACATCTTTATGAAATACTACCATTTTATTTGAATACAGGCTCCGGAGATTCTTGCAGATTCGATGGACATGCCTTCTTGTCCCGCCAGATATTACGATCCAACAAAGGGTAAGCTTACACTAGGTATAGTATTTAAAAATAAAGGTCATGCAATGGCTGTTGTGAAGGAATATCATATCCAGTGGGCCAGAAGAGAGTTTACCGTTTGTCGTAGTACTCCACAATTTTGGATAGTATCATGTAAGCGTGGAGCTGAAACTGGATGTCCTTTTTGGATGCGCGTATCGTTGAAAAAAAATCGATCATATTGGAGAATCAATGTATACCATGGTGACCACACATGCTTCGCTCCAGGTAGGTCTACAGATCATGCGAACCTGGATACAAATTTTATTGCCGGTTTGTTGGTACGACATGTTAGAACAAACTATGATTATCCTGTTAGAAGTGTGGGTGACTTGGTCGAAGATAAATATAATTATACTATATCTTACGCGAAGTCTTACCATGGTCTACGGCGTGCACGCCAAATTGTGTATGGCTTGTGGGACACTTCAGTCACTAAGCTACCGAGGTACATGGCAGCGATGCAACAGTGGAACCCCGGTATGATTTCATAGCCGATATATTTACATAGTATTGAGGCTCGCACAAAATTTTAACGCTGCCTTTTTCAATATTCAGGTACAATTGTGGAGTGGGTCCACCATCCCGGTGGATCTGGAGTGGATGGAAAGCATATGGTGCACTATGTCTTCTGGGCTTTTAAGCCGTGTGTTGATGGATTTATCCATTTTCGGCCACTGATTAGTGTGGACGGTACGCATCTATACACGAAGTATAAGCACAAACTGTTAGTGGCGACAGCGATGGATGCAAACCAGCAAATTTTGTCACTCGCGTACGCATTAGTAGATGACGAGAACCTTGCTTCTTGGAGTTGGTTCCTTGAGCTTTTGAGTAGATATTTTGTTCGAGGAAAGCGATCAGTTTGTCTCTTGTCTGATAGACACCATGCCATCATTGGCGCTGCCCATCGTATTAGCGCCTTCAGTGAGCCTCTTGGTTGCCACCGATTTTGCTTAAGGCATGTTTGCTCCAATCTTAACTCTAAGTTTAAAAATGTTCAATTGAAGGACTTAGCATTTAAGGCCGGAAATGCTCAAGAGATAAGAAAATTTGAGCATTTCATGGAGCAAATTAAAGGTATGAACGAAGCTGCATTTAATCGTGGAATTGTGGGGCGTAAGGGACTCCAAACTGTGGCAAATATGACGGAGTCGGGTCACCACCTAGTACACGAGAAGTCTGTCCCGTCTCAAACTGGCCCCGAGACAAAACTGGCATCTCCCGCGCCTCGTAATGCTGTCCACTAGACGGACCTGCATCTGATGTGGACTGACGCCTTCGGCACTGCCTACGCACCGTGTTACGTGCCATCTGAGGGTCATACGAACATTGAAGAATGGAATTGACAATGGAAGACATGTCCTCAGCATAACTTCAGTGTAGCTTCTACGAAGCGCATGTTCGCCTCCGGGTCATCGTGTTCATTCTGTTGGTCGCAGCTTATTGTGAGTTGATTTAGATGCTCTTCCTGCAGTAATAATCAGATATCAGTCCGAATTATTGTATACAGACATTTATAATAGTGCACTAAATAATATCCGTACAAAGTAGATAATTACCATTGTCTGCCAAGCCTCAACTTCTGTCGGGCGATAACCAATGTCATACGTATGAGACAGTGGTGTGATCAATTGTCTCGTGCGTCTCGCGTACCAAAGGTTGTATTCTGGAACTGTACTGCGATCAACATTAGGGAACGGAGGTCCTTCAACACCAACTCCACGATTAGCAAACCACTCAACAACACTAGTGGCGTGACGCACTTCCCAGTTCTGCCCAACCCTGCCCCTTCTAGTCGTACGATGGTAAGTTCTATTGGCAGTCACAGGGTTGTTCGGTATGTTTTGCACCAATCCGAATTGACGCATACACCGATTAACGTGGTGCCACTCGACAATATGATAATTCAAAAGAGGACAGACGACCCTCCAGTAAACCATACTAGTCCAAGGAGGCATAGACTGCATCAACTCAGAGTTATAGTCGTACGGCGTCCAAAGAAACTGCATTAAGAAATTTTTTTACAAGTTATGTTCACTATAATTGGTTATGATATTTCGAAGAAAACAAAATTACAAAATAAATATGTAATGCAACCATCAAATAGGGATACCTCATCGCCGCTCATACGATCCAGCATATCTCTAAATATTCGAACATTGTGCCGCGCTGTATGGGTCCATGAATTACGAAAACTCCATCTGTAAATCACATTGATAAATAAAGATCATCGGTTATACAAATTCATCATTAAACAAAAATGGCATACAAATTATCAAAACTATTACCTTGCACCGAGAGGTGCACGAGGTAATACATAACCATGGTTGAGTGGAATTGGCCCAAACGTTTCGGCTGGCAGTAGTTGTATCGATGGCCTCAAACACACCATTCGACTCCAAGCCCAGATCTAGTATTAAAAATGCAATTAATTATATTCAAAAATACATCTTATATAAATCACAGAGCATACTCGGTTTACCTGCAATAACTGCATCGCCCCACCTATATCTCCAATGCCTCCTTCGACTCTTTTCCCGGCGCTATCGCAAAGTTCTCGGTATAAATGCGCCAATACTGCGTTTCCCCAACTGAACTTATGTACTACACTCTCATCAGATAAGTGTCGGAGATATAACAGTGACACATACGTGGTGCTCGTATCAGGACACAGTATGCCGCCGATAAGAAGTAAGATAACACACCGCGTAACTTGATATATCTCGAACGGTGCGGTATTCTCATCGACTACGGTGATGTTGACATACTCTCTCAATGCTGTCAATTTCAAACGAGACCCTTTCAATTCGTCCGACTCTGGAGTGAACCCGAGCAGTCTATCACAATATGTTGCCCATCCTGCCTCTGCGTCTGGACATTCATCCACACCTATTATCGGATTACCGTCAATCGGTAATTCCCATAACACCGCGACATCTTCCAACATCACAGTAGCCTCACCAACTCTCAAATGGAAAGTGTGGGTCTCCGGACGCCACCTCTCAATTAACGCGGTAATTAAATGTTGATCTATATCAACATAACCGCAACGATACACACCATAAAACCCCATCCGACTAAGTTGTTCCAATACTCTGTCATGAAGTTGCAACCCATCCCTACCAAATATACCTTTACCCCAGTGTCTGACTCTAACAATCTGATCAGGGTCGACGCGACCGTCAAATAATTGTTCAGAAATATGATTTTGTTGTTCAGTCAAAACACTGTTATCCTCAGGTCCATAATAGAATTTGATCCTTTCCAACTCCATACTACAAATAAAACAACGAAAAAAATATATATTACAAAATTTTACAATCTTTTATCAATAAATTTCTAACTACACACGAAGAGAGAAAATTTAAAACAACAGTGCACAAATATTAATACCATGCAACAACACGCTTCGTAAACTTTATATTAATACCGTGCAAAAATATAATATATTTTCACTAATTATAATCCAACTGTCAATTTCAAAAATTATAATCACATTGCAATATAAAATTATATATTTTAAAAAAATTATAGCAACAAGCTTAATTTTCCATATTTTCAATAAAAACTTTGATGTAGAAAAGTCATAATTTACTTTTTTTCCAATATTTTCAAAAAGAATTTCCTACTATAATTAATTTAAAACTAATTCAACCACAAAACAAAGATAATAAATAACAATATTCACACCCCATAAGCTGCATTTTAGATAACACAATTATTTTACAAAAAAAAAAATTGCATACCTTATTTTATATTTCGAAATCTTCAAATGTAAAACCTGAAAATAAACAAAACAAATAAAAATTATAAATTTTAGCATTAACAAAAGAAAACAATAAAGAAGAACAAGGATAAATTTTTTCTTCTACTCTTATTTCACTTATGTTATGAATATTGAGCAATGTAAAAAAATTCGATAAATAAAATAAAATATTGAGCAATGAAAAGATTTAAAACATCAAAAACATAATTTCGACTTTTCAGCCGAAAAATCGAATTTTTTAATTTACAAAAAAATTAAATCGAATTATACCGAATCGCCACAACATCAAATAATCGAATTATAAAAAATTCGAAAAAAAAAATTAAATAAAGGCTGAAAATCGCCACAAGCTGTGGCGATTTGTTATCAATTTTTTATTTTAAAAATAAGCAAAAATCGCCATAATGTAAGGCGATTTTCACCAAAAAATATTTTTCATTTTTCCTGCCCAAAATTCGCCTGGGGCAGGAGGCGATTTCAATTTTTTTTTTTTAAATAGCTAAAATCGCCATAACCTAAGGCGATTTTCAGCCAAAAAAAATTTTAATTCGCCAAAGGTGTAGGCGATTTTAATTCAAATCCGCCACGCCCTATGGCGATTTCAATCAACGGTAATTTTTTTTTCTTCCCCGCACCAGCTTCGTAAATTTCAAATTAATACCGTGCAAAAAAATAATATATTTTCACAAATTATAATCCAACTGTCATTTTCAAAAATTATAATCACATTGCAATATAAAATTATACATTTTAAAAAAATTATAGCATCTAACTTATTTTTCCATATTTTCAATAAAACCTTTTATATAGAAAAGGCATAATTTACTTTTTTTTCAACATTTTTAAAAAAGAATTTCCTATTATAATTAATTTAAAACTAATTCTACCACATAACAAATATAATAAATAATATTTACACCCCACAAAATTTTACATAACACAAATATTTTACAAAAAAAGAAATATTACATACCTTTTTTCCTTTATCGAAATCTTCAAATATAAAACCTGAAAATAGACAAAACAAATAAAAATTACAAATAAATATAAATTTTAACATTAACAAATGAAAACAATAAAAAAAAGAACAAAGAGGAATTTTTTCTTCTCTTCTTATGAAACTTACGTATGAATATTGAGCAATGAAAAAAAAATGCTCCTCCTTCACCCATTTAAAAATGCAGATTTCGAATTAAAAAAAAAAAAAATTCAGGTTGATTGACATCTCACTGCAGGGGCTGTTTGGGGCAGCATGCAGTGTTGACAATTGTTCAGCGCCTGGGGGGGGGGGGGTGGAATTTTTTCTCTAATGCCTTTACCTAAAGCGAGATTAGGATTTTTCATTTTTTTTTGTTTGCAACTCGCCTGTAAAATTGGCGATTTAAAAATATATTTTTTTTTTCCGGCAATTGAAGTCGCCTGCTTCACAGGCGATTTAAAAAAAAAAATTATTTTCCTTTGAATTCGCCAAGTGCAAAGGCGATTTTTGAAGTTTTTTTTATTTTTTTTCAAAACTAAAACTCACCGTCAATTAATTTAGTTTTTATTAATATTTTATCTAACCCGCCTTGGCGTGTGGCGACTTTTGAAAAAATCGCCTCCCCCTTTTCCGACTTATGCTAGATTTTACACCACATTTTTTTTTGAGTCAGAATATTAAACAATTTACGTTTTCCGGTCAATTTTGAAAAAACTCCAATGTTTTATCAGATTTTATCTATATTATTATATAAAACAAAAGCTTTTTTAAATAACACCTTTGATCTCATATTATTTTTTAATTTGTCATTTTGTTTTCTATTTTTTTTTCTCTATTTTCTGCGTCCCTTTTTTTTTGGCGTTATTTCTCTCTCCTTTCCCTCCTACTATACGTCTCCTTTTTTATTTTTCTTTTTCTTTTTACTTTTTCTATTTCTCTCAATTCTCAACTCTCATTTATCTTCTCCCTCCTCCCTTCTGTATTATTTTAAATTAATCATTTAATTTTATCTTATATTAAATTATTTTACTTTTTATTTATTTAAAAGTTAATAAATATTAAAATTTTTAATATAAAATATATAATAAATAATGAAATTCAAGTAGATAATTATTTTATATATTTTTTTTAATTGACATATGCATCAAATGTACTTGCCTTGCTTAGGAATGTCAATGGGTCGGGTTTCGCGGGTCCCCGACCCGCTCGGGGCGGGTTTGGACCCGTATAATCGGATTTGAGACGGGTTGCGGGTCTAGAATTCTAGACCCGCACGGGTCTCGGGTTCAAGTGAACCCGACCCGAACCCGACCCGTATAGATAAATATATTTAATAATTAATATATATAATATAAATATATAAATAAATACAATTAAAAAAATCTTTAAAATTGAAAAAATTTCAGATCTAAACAGACTGAGGTAAACGAGATCTATTATTCATCCTTCCTGACCTTCCATTCCTACCCACAAGGGCCACAAATCCCACTCTCAAATCTCAATCTCAGTCTCAATAAGCCGATTCAGCCCAGCCGTACCAACACCGCACCCAGCCACGTCCAGGTTCGCGCCGCCCAGGTCCGTCGCGCCCAGCCCCAACACCGTCATCATCGATCACACCAGCAGCCATCCCGCGCTGGCCAGACGAATTTACAATTCCGCCCTTGAGAAACAGTGTTATTCCTTCGATGCCCCGGTCTCCGGCGGCGATATTGGGGCCAGAGATGGTAAATTGGCTATTTTTGCCGGCGGGGATGCTGAAGTGGTGCAGTGGTTGACGCCCTTGTTTGATGTGTTAGGGAAAGTTACTTACATGGGGACTGCCGGAAAAGGGGTAGAGTAGTAAAATAGCCAATCAGATTATGGTTGGGGGAAATCTGGTGGGATTGAGTGAAGGATTGGTGTTTGCCGAGAAGGCCGGATTGGACAAGGAAAAATTCTTGGAGGCTGTGAGGGGCGGCGCCGCCGGGTCGATGGTGATGGAATTGTTTGGGAAGAGGATGATTGGGAGGGATTTTAGGCTTGGTGGTTTTGCTGAGTATATGGTGAAGGATTTAGGGATGGGGGTGGATGTGGCGGACGAGGGGGAGGAGGCGGTGGTGTTGCCGGGAGCTACATTGTCGAAGCAGTTGTTTGCTGGCATGGTGCCGGGTCCAACCCGTCGGGTTCGGGTTTTTAGCGGGCCGGGTCGGGTCCGGGACCCACCGGGTCAGGGACGGGTCCCGGGTCCAAAATTTTCTGGCAGGTCGGGTCTCGGGTTTGGTCAAATCCCGTACCAGACCCGACCCGTTACTAATATTATAAAGCTTGGTAACAGCCCTTATAATCAATCCATTAAAATTCAAACAGTAGCATCCTAAAATATACTATTATAATACATATAAAAAAATATTAAATATAATGCAATGCAAAGTATAAAAAATTTAATACACGTTAAGTGGAACAAGAACAAAATCGACCATCTCTGGATCTGATCTCTTTCCTTTTCTCACACACACTGAAGAGAAAGATTGGATGGTGCTGTGTGCAGACATTAATGATATGGGTGTGTGGCGGAGAATTAAAGGTGTGCTATAGCTCTAAATTAATTTACAAAGACATCCCTGTACCTTCTTTGTATTTGCAGGAAAAAGCTGTGGACAAGTCAAGAAAAGGGCTGGCCACATATTTCTATTAGGATTTTTTTTAAATTTAATTCAAAAAAATGTATTGTTTAAAATTATGATTTAAATTTTTTTTTAAATTTTGACTTAATTCGTTGCTGACGACGACGAATTTATTAAAATACTATTAAAATTTGTAATTATTTAATATATTTTATCAGATAAAAAAATAATATAATAATAAAACTCGCCAACACTGTTGGTTAGTTTTAGTTAAAAAATAAAAAAAAATTATATTCGCCAACACTATTGGCGAGTTCTGAAATAATTTTTTCTTCCCGTTGAAGAACTCGCCAACAGTGTTTGTGGAAAGCGGAATTTTTTTTTTAAGTCGCCAACACTTTTGACGACTTCACAAGATTTTTTATTTTTTATTTTCTAAAAATTAAAGTTGCCGACTTCAAGTTTAAAAAAAAAAATGAAAAACATTATATATTGAAAAAAAATGCAGGTATTCAAAAGCACAAAGCAGGTGGGCAAAAGCGCAGTATAGCCATACGTATCTCTGCAACTATTTTTTTTTTTTTTTTTTTTGTACCTGTTTCATACTATCGATGCAGCAAAAATGATATTTTTTAAGCGATGTTCTTATTTTAATTAATTCATATTTCCATTTTTGTTGGCCTTGAGATTTGCGTTTCTTGGTTTGGTCAGTTCATTCAAGGTGGTGTTTTGTTCGTTCATTATACGGTCAACCGTTTCATAAAGGTGTAGAAGAGTTTTTTACTATTTTCATGTGTTGGTGTGAAATTAAAGACATAATTTAATTTATATACTAAAACAAAAAACCATTCTTGATAGTCCACTTTTTTGCACACTATATTTGCACACATGAGTAGCGTTCACATCAGAGGTTGATTTCTGGACTTTTTTTCAAATGTAGCCCAAAAAGGTATTTTGTTTAATTTTTTTTTTTTTTTTTTTTGGGAACTTGCCAACGATCTTGGCGAGTTTAAAAAAAATATATTTTTTTTAAATTCGCCACCTTCAATGGCGAATTTAACCAATTTTTTTTTTTTAATTGAAATTTGCCAACAGTGTTGGCGAGTTTCATTATTTTATTTTTTATTTTTTGACCTGATAAAATATATTAAATAATTATAAATTTTAATAGTATTTTAATAAACTTGCCGTCGACGACGATGAGTTAGGTTAGAACTATAAAAAAAAATTTAAATCAAAAATTTAAATAATATACTTTTTTAAATTATATTTTAAAAAAAAGGCCTTTCTATTAGCATTGCTGTCTTCCACTTTCTCACCATCGGATTGTCCCTACCACATACTGTAACACTTATGTTTGACCCGATGATTTTGTTGAGGAAAAAAAATGATAAAGAAAATAAAAGAAAAGGTCAAAAAAAATATTCAAAATCCTCGACTTATTTGACTGTTAAGAAAAATAGTAACAAATATTCTTTCTCAATATTGAAAATATATGTTGAGCATTGTTTAATATAAGTGACTCGAATGATTGAAATAAGAAAGTAAGTTATTAACGTGATATTGTAAGTATGAGAGCAAACAGGAAGTGTGCAGCTCTTTTTTTTCTGCTCATTTTCTACACGTATCATTATGTGAGAAAAAGTGATTTTCTTCTTCAAATATTTATAATCGAATACGAATAACATTTACTTTAAAAGAATACATATATTTTATCTTATGAACAAATACGAATATAGACACTAATCGAATTTTTGATTATTTATTTACTATTTCATGTGCGATACGTGTAAAAAAAAGTTGAAAACAATACTAAAAAGTTTTAAAGTAACTTTTCATATCTGGAAAGCTACTGAATTTGCTCCTCCCGTGTGCTAAAGAGCCTTTATTGTTAGCCAAATCAATTCAATTATTTTCCCCACCAACTTTATTAGGAAAAAAGGACTCAAATCAATTCTTATCTTGTTTTCTTGTCGGGAACCTTTTCAAATTTCAACGAAGTTGATAAGCACTACATTAAAGATATATACAGTACTGTTATAAAAATACGAATAAACCACTGTATTTTTGCAGTTTGCTGTTTTTTATTTTATTTTATTTTATTTTTCCAATATTTTATCAGATTTTATCTATATTATTATATAAAGTAAAAATCTTTTTAACTAATCAGCAGGTGTTCGTCAACGATGAAAGTCGCTGAACTTAAGACTCGAGTTGAGAAAGAGGGCTAGGCCCCGGGATTTTTCTCTCTTTTTTGCTTTGGATGGTGTACTTTCTTCAACATGTAATTAGATAGTGTGCAATCCAAAGATTTTGATTGTGTTGATCTAATATTTTTTTAATTTGTCATTTTATTTTTTATTTTATTTCCTCTATTTTCTCTAGCCCTTTTTTTTTCCTTATTTCTCTCTCCTTCCCCAACCACTATAGGTCTCCTTTTTTCTTTTTCTTTTTCTTTCTACTTTTTCTATCCCTCTCAATTCTCAACTCTCCTCTCTCTTCTTACTCCTTCCTTTCGTATTATTTTTAATTAATCATTTAATTTGATCTTATATTAAATTATTTTACATTTCACTTATTGAAAATTTAATAAACATTAAAAAAATTTATTAATATAGAATATATAATAAATAATCAAATTCAAGTAGATAATTATTTATATATTTTTTTAATTTGACATATGTATCAAGTATGCCCACCTTACTAATCTTATGTTGCTTGGCAACAGCCCTTATAATCGATCCATTCCAATTCAAACAGTAGACATCCTAAAATATACTATATATATAATACACATAAAAAATATTAAATATAATCCAATGCAAAGTATAAAAAATTTAATACACGTAAAGTGAAACAAGAGCACAATCAGCCATCTCCTTTTTTCACACACACAACACACACTGAAGAGAAAGATTGAATGGTGCTGTGTGCAGACATTAATGATATGGGTATATGGCAGGATAACTAAAGGTGTGCATTATCTCTGAATTAATTTACAAAGATATCGCTGTACATTCTTTGTATTTGCAAGGAAAAAGCTGTCGATAAGACAAGGGCTGACAACACATTTCAATTAGCATGGTTTTTTTTTTTTAAATTTGACTTAAAAAGGTGGAATATTTAAAAATTTAATATGTAAAAAAAATACGTTATAAAACTAACTTAACTCGTCAATACAGTTAGCGAGTTTATTAAAATATTAATAAAATTTGAAATAATTTATTACATTTTGTCAGTGAAAAAAAAATTAAAATATTAAAACTCGTCAAGATTCTTGACGAATTTTGTAAAAAAAATAATAATAAATTTAATGTGTAAAAGTTTCTGACGAGAAGTACATGAATTTAAAAAAATATATATATTAAATAAAACTAGCCAAGATTCATGGCGAGTTTTCTAAAAAAATAATAATAAATTTAATGTGTAAAAGTTCTGACGAGTAGTACATGAATTTAAAAAAGTATATATTAAATAAAACTCGCCGTGAACCATGGCGAGTTTCAGCCAAAAAAAAAAAAGGAAAAATCGAAAAAATCGCCAAAACCCATGGCGAATTTTAAAGAAAGTTTTCTAACAAGTTGTACTTGAATTGAAAAAATAAAATAGAAAAATCAAACTCGCCGTGAAGCATGGCGAATTAAAAAAAAAAAAATTCGTTGACAAACTCGCCAAAATGGTTGGCGAGGTATTGGCTATAAATAACCGTGGTGCAGACCATTTTTTATCATCCAAATTCAAGTATTCCCCTATATCAATTTTTAAGTCGCTCTGTTCTAGTTGCTTTGCTCAATTTTTCTGTTCTGCAGTCCCATATATTTTCATCTATTTTTTTCATAAATAAGATGGAATATATAGGTATTGCTATACATTATAGAGGCGAAATAAATCATTCAAATTACTTTATTTCGTATGATCGTCCACCGATTGGATCAACTTGGATCAGTCGATTTTCAACATTTGCCGATGTTGTTGACGTAGTCTACAACACAATAGGTTTAGATAGAAATTGTTTCAATCTCAGAATATTTGGTGCATATTTTGTCTGTAGGGATCCTCCTATGGAAAATATTTTGCCGATCAATGATGATTCGTCATTATCTTTTTTTACCAATCCATGGTCGAAACTTGAAGTGTTGCAACTGTTTGTTGAAACAGAAGCAACCGTTCAAACTGCTGCAATCGAAATGGAACGGCAACAACCAAGTGGGATTTATATGCCCCTTGTCACAGAAGGCCTCCGGAATTTCAATTTGAATGAGTTTCCAACAGATGTTTCCGGGTCTGTGGATCCATCATTTAATGTGTATGAGTTCCAGAACGACAGAGCAAATTACACTGGAACATCGGTGTACCCAGACGAAGGTCCATCGAACCGATGTGGGCCATCTGAGGGTGCTCCTGAACCAAAAAATGATTCTGCTCCAGACTATTATGCAGATAGCTTCCACGATGAAGAGTTGTCAGATTTTGACTCGGGCAGTGATGAAGACATTAACGACGAGGAGAACGCTGAGATTGAAGCTGTAGAAGAGTTAGCAATGAAAAGTTGGAGAACGAGTCGTCTCCACCACCCCCAACTATTCATGTTGAGGAGACACAAGTGGAGCCAACAATGCCTTTTGGAGCAAATGCACCGCATCTTCATCAAATTTTGCCATTTTATTTGAACACGACTCCGGAGATTTTTGCAGATTCGATGGACTTGCCTACTTGTCCCGCCAGATACTACGATCCAGCAAAGGGAAAGCTTGCATTGGGCATGGTGTTCAAAAATAAAGGTCATGTAATGGCTATTGTAAAGGAATATCACATCCAGTGGGCTAGGAGAGAGTTCACCGTTTGTCATAGCACTCCACAGTTTTGGATAGTGTCTTGTAAGCGTGGAGCTGAAAGTGGATGTCGTTTTTTGATGCGCGCATCACTGGAAAAAAATAAAGCATATTGGAGGATCAGTGTTTATAACGGCGACCACACATGCTTTGTACTAGGCAGGTCTACCGATCATGCAAATCTCGATACAAATTTTATTACCGGAATCTTGGTAAGACATGTTAGAACGAATTTTGATTATCCTATTAAGAGTGTGACTGACTTGGTGGAAGATAAATATAAGTACACTATATCTTATGCAAAGTCATACAATGGTCTACGACATGCACGTCAAATTGTGTATGACACGTGGGACAGCTCAGTTTCTAAGCTTCCAAGGTACATGGCAGCATTGCAAAAATGGAACCCAGGTGCTGTGGAATTTTAAACACGTTGTTGTCACTGATTTTATATATTATTTGTTAGATACAAAATTAAAATATTTTTGTGGTCATTTTTAGGTACAATTGTGGAATGGGTTCACCATCCTCATGGTTCGGGAGTCGAAGGTAAACAGATGATACACTACGTCTTCTGGGCTTTCAAGCCTTGTGTAGATGGGTTCACACATTGTCGACCACTGATTAGTGTGGACGGTACTCATCTATACACGAAGTACAAACACAAGCTCCTAGTTGCTACGGCAATGGATGCAAACCAACAGATTCTCCCACTAGCGTACGCGTTAGTAGATGACGAGAACCTAGCATCTTGGAGTTGGTTCCTAGAGCTCCTGAGTAGATATTTCGTGCGAGGAGGGCACACAGTTTGTCTCTTGTCAGACAGGCACCACGCCATCATCAGTGCTGCACAACGTACTAGAGCTTTCAGTGAGCCACTTGGTTGCCACCGATTTTGTTTGAGGCATGTTTGCTCTAACCTTAATTCTAAATTTAAAAATGTACAATTGAAAGATTTAGCATTCAAGGCGGGAAATGCTCAAGAGATAAGAAAATTTGAGCATCAATGGTATGTTAAAAGGTGGTCGTCGTCTTCCAATTACACCTTTGGTGGAGCTTACATATGTTCGGACTGCTTCTTTTTTTATGAAAAGAGTAGCAAAGGGACATCGGTGGAGACAGGAGAATAAAGCATGGGCAGAATATGCTTTCAATATATTCCAGACTGAGGTACAAAAAGCAGGGGGCCACGTAGTCCACAGAATTGACTATGCAGACCAAGCAGCCGAAGTTTTGATACCATTACGCAATGGTCGTGGCAATACTAAACATATAGTAAAGTTGAGGAGTAAAGAGTGTTCGTGTGGAAAATGACGCAAAATAGGAATACCTTGTTCCCACGCTGTGCAAGTGGCAAGATCATTTGGCATAATCCCATCTGAGTATATGCATTGGTATTACGAGATACACCATTACTTGAGCACGTACACGGGACAGTTCTTTTCGATTTGGGGTGAGGATTATTGGCCAGATGCTTCATTCGAGTTAGTACATAATCCTCAAGTACGTGTACGGAGAAGAAAGGGGCGGGATACAACAACTCGCATACTTAACGAGATAGATTGGCCACAAACGCGTGCACGACAACAATACAGAAGTCAAACAGACCAACCTGGACCTTCTCGACAGCATCGATATTAATTGTAATAATTTTTAGCACTGTATTTCAAACGACGAGTAAAGTTCAACAACTTGCAACTATTTTACATTAACAATACTTCATTAACCATACAACCATTTCGGATTTAAGAATTGTACATTTTTCAATTTCAAGTACAAGAAACACAAAATACTATGCCCTCCTATGTCCGCCTGTGCCGCATCGAGGCGGGTTCCTTTGCCGCCTTGGCCTTCCTTGATATTGTTCGTCATCAACCTGTCCTTGGGGCGGCACTTCAGTTCCGAAAGTACTCCCATAAACATCCGGAAATGGAATTGGTGACACATTACACGGATGTTGAGTATCCATTCGTTGATAACTATACCCGTCCCATCCACCGATGCCGAAAGACGATCCAATGTCCGGGAGCTGAGGAGTGAATGGTGAGTCAAAATGGTGAATCAATGGTGATGGAGGATCCTCATACTGTGCTCGAGAAGGGCCTGGCTCGTCATGCACTGGCCGAGAAGGACCTGCGTCTTCATGCTGTACCCGTGACGGGCGTCCCCCTGCAGTGGATTATCGTCTTCTGCGTTGGTTACGGACAGTGGCACATGCTGTCTCTGCGTTGTACGAACAATCCAAGACCGAATTAACAATTGAAGACATGTCATCAGCATAATGTCGGGTAGCTTCTACAAATCTCATATGCGCATCGGCATTTCCATAATTATACTCGGCATCACAACTTAATGCAAGATGATGAAGGCGGTCGCCCTGCAATTCGACATCGTTGTAAACAATCAAACATTGTAATAATGATATTAAATAAATCATAAATACTTTAACTAATTACCACTGTTTGCCAGGCCTCCACTTCTGTCGGTCTATATCCAATTTCATAATTATAGCTTAGTGGTGTAATTAATTGTCTCATGTGACTCGCATACCACTGATCGTAATTTGGGACTGTGCTCCGATTGAGATTAGTAAATGAAGGTCCTTGAATACTCTTTCCACGATTACTATACCACGCACTAATACTACTGGCATGTGTAACTTACCATGTGTGCCCTGATCTGCCCCTTCTAGTAGTACGATGATAAGTTTTGTTGGGTATCGCAGAGTTGTTCGGAATGTCTTGTACCAGACCAAATTGCCGCATACAACGATCGACGTGGTGCCACTTAATTATATGATAATTTATGAGTGGACAAACGACCCTCCAATACTCCATCCCACACCAAGGAGGCATAGATTGCATCAATTCTGACTCATAGTCATACGACATCCACACAAACTGCATGACAATAATATTTGGAAATTAAATATTAACTAAGTGCCATAAAAATGCCAACAAATTAACCGGAAGGGGTACCTCATCTCTCTTCATATTATCAAGCATATCCCTAAATATGCGAACGTTGTGTCTCGCCGTATGCGTCCATGAATTACGGAAACTCCATCTGTAAACCATAGTCAAACACCGAAAAGATAATTACTAAATAATTGACATAAATACTAAATTTAAATATAATTGACATAATTACTACCTTCCACCGTAAGGGGCCTGAGATAGTACATAACCGTGGTTCAGTGCAATTGGCCCCAGCATCTCAGGCGGTGTTAGCGGTGTCGTTGGCCTCACACACAACATTCGACTCCATGCCCATATCTAACAGAATTATTAAAAGTCATTATATGCATGTAAAATATATAACAACTTACGTATACCATATATAAACAGTATTATCATTTTACCTGCAATAACTGCATCGGGCCCCCGATGTCTCCTACTCCTCCCTCGTCTCTCTTTCCAGCACTATCACATAACTCTCGATATAAATGCGCTAATACAGCGCTTCCCCAACTATACTCCTCAACCTCAGTCACTTCAGTCAATTGCTGAAGATATATCAACGAAACATAAGTGTTGCTTGTATTAGGACACATTATGCCGCCGATGAGTAGTAAAATAACACCCCGTGCAATTTGATACAACTCAAATGGTACAGTGTCTTCATCAACTACTCTATTGTTAACGTGGTCTCTCAACGCCGTTAGCTTCAACCGTGAACCTCTCAAATCGGTCTCGGAAGGCTCAAAGCCGAGGAGTTGGTCACAGTACATACCCCACCCTCCTTCTATGTCCGAACATTCATCTACTCTTATGATCGGATGTCCGTCAATTGGTAATTCCCATATGACTGCTACATCTTTCAAAGTAACTGTAGCCTCACCGACCCTTAAATGAAAAGTGTGGGTTTCCGGACGCCACCTCTCTATCAATGCGGTTATCAAATGTTGATCCACTTCAACATATCCACAACGGTAAACACCATATAAACCCATTCGATTAATTTGCTCCTTCACTTTGTCATGAAGTTGCAACCCATCCTGCCCAAATATTCATTTTCCCCAATATCTTACTCTAACTATTTGATCTGGATCGACACGACCATCAAACAATTGTTCAGAGATATGATTATCTTGTTCATTTAAAACACCATTGTTCTCGGGACCATAATAATACTTGAATCGATCCAACTCCATTCTACAACAAAAACAAAATTTATACAAAAATTAGTAAACAAATTGTATCAACCATAAAAATTCTTATAAAAAGCGAAATAAATTCGTTAAATCGCCAATAGTGTTGGTGAAATTTTTTTTTTTAAATTGCCATGGGCCTTGGTGATTTTCGAAACTTTTTTTTTTTTTTTCGATTAAACCTCGTTAAATTGATAAACAACAGTTTTGGCCGAAATTTTTTTTTTAAAAAAAAATCGCCATGAGCCTTGGCGAATTTTAGCAATAGTTTTTTTCTCCGCGTTTCAAACCGAAATTTGGAGACAAAAAATGAAAATTGGTCAAAAAACCAAAGAAAAAAAAAACTAAAATCGCCAACACCATTTTTCTGTTTTTTCAAAAACATAATATACATAATATACTAAAAAAAACTAAAATCGAAAATAAAATAATATTCATATACATAATATTCATAAAAAAATTGGTGAAAATACAAATAAAATAATATTCATAAAAAAAAACTAAAATTGGTGAAAATAAAAATAAAATAATATTCATATATTTTTCTATTTTTTTCAAAAACATAATATTCATAAAAAATAAAACCAATATTTTTCGGTTTTTTTTTTCGTTTTTGCATATACAAATTTCCCTACAATATGATTAACGAATTTCAACAACATATTCATAGTACAATATATGCAATGTAAAAAAAATTCAACATCATGCCATTGTGCATAAAAAAATAACAATATTGTATGCAATCATAATTTTTACAACATAATATACAAAAAATAACAATATACAATAAAATATTCCATCTCAATAAAAAGTAACAATATACAACATAATACTAACTACCAAGTAATAATATAATACATTTACTTGCCTTCAAAAATTCTTTAAATTCTTCACTCCGTAATAAACCTCTTATCTTGAATTTTTTTGCTTTGGAATGAAAACTCAGAAGCTGAAATTTTTTTTTCACAGCTTCTGAGTTGTGAGCAAAAACTCATTCATATAGGCCAACAAATTCAATTTTTTTCACCACCGAACACTATTCATTTCAGCTCCATTTCACGCCGATGTGATGGTTCGTCAGGCGGCGTCAGGTTGACTGAAAATTCGCCATGGGTTTTGGCGATTTTTTCGATTTTTCCTTTTTTATTTTTGAAACTCGCCGTGCTTCACGGCGAGTTTTATTTAAATTTTTTTTAAAAATTCGTATACTTCTCGTCAGAAACTTTTACACATTAAATTTATTATTATTTTTTTTACAAAACTCGCCAAGAATCTTGGCGAGTTTTAATATTTTAATTTTTTTTTCTGACAAAATGTAATAAATTATTTAAAATTTTAATAATATTTTAATAAACTCGCCAACTGTGTTGGCGAGTTAAGTTAGTTTTATAAAGCATCTTTTTTACATGTTAGATTTTTAAACATTCCACCTTTTTAAGTCAAATTTGAAAAAAAACCAATTAGCATTGCTTTCTTCCACTTTCTCACCGTCGGATTGTCCCTACCATGCACTGACCGTAACACTTATGATTGGTCCGATGATTTTGTCAAGGAAAAAAAATATGATAAAGAAAATAAAAGAAAAGTGACAAAAAAAATTCAAAATCCTCGTCTTGTTTGATCGTTAAGAAAAATAGTGAAAAATATTATTTCTCGATATTAAAAATACATGTCGAGCTTTACTTTATATAAGTAAATCGAATGTTTGGTTATTATTATTATTATTGGGTATTCTCTAGTTTTAATATAAAAAATTAATTTAATAATTATTACATATTTATAACGTCATACCAGTTGTTGAATCGGTTAAATTAGTAACCAGTAAGGCCCTCGATTTGGGGTTCGATCCGATTTTCAAAACATTGATTCCTAATCACTATTTAATAGAAGACTCTCAATGACTCTATGAATATCTTTGCCACACCCACACATTATTCGAAAATACGGCCACGTTCCTACTAACCTTTTATGGATTTAATGTCTGGGCCACTAACCATCTCAACACAAGGCCACATCTCTTATACTCAAGTCCCTCCGTCTCACACATTCTTCTTGCACTTAACTAGTTTAACTTAATTAGTTTAAATACAATAAGCTTTGCTATGATGGTTGGTATATAATTTAGATGATATTTCAATTATACGATTTAAATATAAGCATTAAATCATTTTTCTTGCTTGATATTTAGGTTGAATTAAATTATGTTAAATCCATACTTGATTATATTTTAATAAATAATCCAATTAAATATAGAATGGTTGGGTTAATTACAATAAATTTAAGAGATGCTTGATTAGTATAATTATGAGTTAGACAAATTCTTGTAAGCGTAAATTGACTACTTTGAACTATTATTTGGAATATGCAAATTTTATATTCATGAATTGATAACTAAGTTAGTTTGATTTGTCTACTAATTTACTAGTAAATAGTGATTCATATATCCGTTAGAATACTTTCTAATGGTTAATGGTTCGTTTGTAATATAATTAACATAAGCTATTGTAGACTGATCATATTTACGAGTAAAATCTTTCAAAAGTTTCTATGTTCAAGAAAAGCAATAATACATAGATATCATAAAGCATCAAGTTAAATTTGATTTCATTAATGAAATTATTAAACATTAATATGCATATTTAGTCTAACGTAAAAAATTAAACCTTGAAATATAAAGGATGACTTTCACCATCAGTGCTCATTCTTCAAGCTTGGTAGGGAAATTCAGTATTACAGGTCCCGTTTTGGCTCTCAAAATATATAACGTCGACTAACTTTTGTGTGAAAAAAGATGCCAAATTTGATGGCCTATAGACGTACATATTTTTTGGGTATTTTATTACGCAGGTTGGATGTGATGATTCCATTTTTTTTAATATAATTAAAATGATAGACACACTTGTAATCAATTTGCATATATTCATACATTGAAATAAGATAATGAAGGGTAAACAATAAATATAATGCTTGTACGGCCTTAATTTGTTGTTATATTTTCACAATGCATACTATAATTATTAAAAGAAGAAAAGTATAATACTTTCACTTTCAGCATAAATACATATAATAACTTCTCATTCATATAAAAGACTTCTTTTAGTAATGCTATAAGAGTGATTATAATGATAACAAAAGAAAACCATTTAAATTACAATTTTAAGTAACAAAATACAACAATATTGGTACTATGTGTCATTCCATCATTCCGACATGAAAATTGAAACATTAAATAAAATAATCTTTGCAACGGAGGTGAATCTTGACGAGGTACATGAGCTCGTTTAATTGTTACATAAAATGAGTTAATTGTAGAGAGAAGTATATGGAAATTAGCAATGTACATAATACATTGCAAAAAACATTAAGAAAAAGATATACGTGTTAGCTTGTTTTCCTTTATTGCGAGAAGGGCCCAAAATCTGCAAGTCGAGCCTTTTCTGTATGAAATAAACATTTCCAAAAAATAATTGAATTACAAAAATTATAAATTCTGGTATTTGAAATATATATATATATATATATATATATATTCAAGCTGTTCTTTCTTGTCTTATAAATATAGCAATTAATCGAAATTCACCTTCGTTAGGACCACGCTTCAAATATTTACGAAGGCGAATCTTAAATATTTTTTTTTTTTTGAGAGCCTTGTTTAAATCTACAATTTTGGGAATGGCAGCTTGCATATGGAATAATATATTTTAAATTAAGTCAAAGATGCAAGCTCTAGAATAGATAAACAGTATAAACAACTTACAACATTGTGCATTCCCATGCCTGTAAATGCATTTATTTGAGTAATTTTTACAGCCTCTTCCCCAAATAATGTTACACCAACTTTGCACCCTAAAATAAATACAATTAAGCTTTACATCGTATAAAGAAATAAATCAATATTAGTTTTCTTGAATATAATATTTTTTAGCTAATGTACCATTTCTATTGTTGAAATTACATCAATTGCTAGTTTGCTACCAGTGGGTCGTCGATGCTTAATTCCTCTTCTATTGCTCAAGTTTTTTCCTTGCATTTTCAGATAGAGTGAAGTTATCATGTTTCCTGAAAAGATTAATTTACAAAAAAATAATTATTAAAATATTCTTAAGAATTATCTTGACAGATTTATTAAACTATGACGTCATCTACCATAGCTTGAGTAAAATGCATTCAGGAAATTCAGGGTTGACAAACAAAGAAGTATTATCACTAGAAGCTAAAGATAATGCTGTTATATACCCAAAAAATAAAAAAATAAAAAAAGAGAGAGAATAAAGTCAACTATATCAAATAAATATTTTCGAAAATGATAATATTGATAACTAAGAAAAACATAAACAATTTTACCATAAAAATGAAAAGTAGATAGACCAGTTATCCAAATGATTGGATTCTTTTCTGTTGTTGTAGAATCTACCTACTGTCAGTTGTTGCAACATTGTTCCACAGTGACAAGATAAGCGGTCTGTTTCTGAAATCACAATTGTAGCTTAGTTTGTCAAAAAAATGCTTGTCAACGAGACGGTTGAGTACGAAATTTGCTTAATATCATAAGGTGATAGTGTGTAATGTAAGTGCATATAGTCACATAGTTTCACATAATACTTTACCTTTGGATCACACTATGTGATCACAATTCCTTACAACTCCCATGCACATATCCCCTTTCCTACCTTATTCTCCATATAACAATATCCCAACCAAATCACACCATTTTCATCCAATCACACTAGTGGCTATAACTCGAAAATATGCCTTTTTCTTATGACCCACTTCAGCACATGGAACTCTCCGCCATGTAAGGAGGGATTAGGACCAGGGATGGCGAACACTTATTTTAAGACCGGCAAGCTTGTTGTTGCCCGGCCGAACTCAGCCCCATCTCCACAGAAACACATTTGGGCCCGACATGCGCAACAAACTTTTCGTATAAACATATTTTCACATAAATAACATTGCATAATAAAAATTAATTTAAATAAATAAACACTTTTAACATAAGCGCAGTTGTATATACCTTGTAGTAGAATAGTTTCTAGACTTATTCTAACATAATTGCAATTGGATACGCAAAAGCATAGAAAACTAAAACTTATGAAATTAAGCAAATTCCTACTTTGCATACATCAAATATGGAGAATCTTATTCCATCAAAAATTAAAAAAAAAAGGAGCATCTTAATTCACACTCATTTCTATCTAGATGTCTTAAAGTACAATATTTATAAATTAAAGTAAGAACCTTTACTTATGAAATTAAGTAAGGTCCCTATTTTAATTAAATATACTTCTCTTTACTATAAAATATATATGGAGTTTTGTGATAAAATAGGCCAAGGTGAGTGTGTGTGCATAGTGTGTGTCGTGTATGTGTATGTTGTATATAATGTGGGTGTGATGAATATTTGGGACCAAGCTTCTCTATTTATAGTAATTGAATCATGACATAGCATTATTTTATTAGGACATTAATTAGCATTAAATGAATTGTTGCAACTCATTATACAAGTGTAAACCTAAGCTATCCAAGTGTTAGTCTAACCTATATAAGTGTCATCCTATTTTTCATGAATCATACCCCAATTTAAAATGATACATACAAGTGTTACCTTATCCAAAGATGGTTTAAACAAGTATCATGGCTATTTAATATCTTATCATGAACAATAACATAATCTTATCAAAATATAATTATATATATTAGATATATATTTTTTCAAAAATGAGTAAATATATGTCTATGTTTGTAAATTATACATGATCAAGATGATCCTGTACTTTTATTTATATAAATATATTGTTATGTTCTTGAATTTATTATCACTATTTTATAAAATTTGATTATATATTTTGTAATGTATTATTCTTATTTCATGTTTGAAGTATCATACACTTAACAAAAATCTACAATTAATATCATATCTTAATTATCTAAAATCTTATGCAATCTTATCCAAAATCTTATCATATCTTATCTTATATTATGTAATCGTATATAGATCTTATGCAATCTTCCAACTAGCCATTGTAATAAATGAGTTCACACAAAAGTGTTAATCTATATTGCCCTAATTGGTGTATATGTGTTACCCTAATGTGTTAAGGTGTTACCCTAAGTTGGGAAGATCAATCCATGTGTTAAACTAGTGGGAGATGATTACTACAAGTGTTATAATAGGATTATACAAGTATTACCCTTAATTAGATGATTTGTACCCTACTTGATTCAATTTTTATATGATTTTCACAAGTGTTAGCTCTTTAAAACCTAGACATACATATGTTTTAATACACATTCAAGATTTATACACATGTATCCAATATCATCTTATTCAAGAGTTACATATCATTAATTAAAGAAAATGACATGAAAATGACATTTTACATATAAGAGAAACATTATATCTATATGTATATATATATACTCGAAATATATATGTGTATTTATATAAAATATATCTCATAAATATGTATGTATATATATATATATACATTCGAACATATATATATATATAATATATAAATATTCGTTATATATATGTATATTCTTGAAAATATATTTCATATATAAGTACTGTATAAAATAATCTCTAATATATATAATGTTTCAAAATATAAAATAATCTCTAATATATTATGTATATAATTGACGCACATATATATATATATATATATATTCATATCATATTTTTGAATTACATATGTACTAATTATATGTTACAAAATAAAATCATAGTTATCATATTTCTAAAATGTCACATAATTCACATATAAAATAAGGATCACATAATGATCATAGAAAACATGAAATAATGATATATATAATTAAGTTTTAAAATACTAGGAAGTATCGGGGCATTACAAGGAAAACCGTTAGTATTTATAGTAGTAAAATATTCTTCGTAATGACCCTGATCAATTATATTCATCGCTTTATTGTAATTGAGGTATTTCTTTTGTCAGCCAACCATTTTTTTTTCTATCAACAAATCATTCAATGCATACATTGAATCGTTTCGCGGTGTCAATATCGCCCCATTGACCCAATTATAAGGATCGCTATTACAAATGCCAATTGACGAAAACACAAACTTTACAAGAGCCTCGATTGACATTTTGTCGTCAACAAATGGTTGTCACATATCACTTGGTATCATTATATTATCATTTGATATAAAGCTTTCCACATCATCGCTGATTCTTAAAATATAGGGATAACTACAAAAAAAAAAAAAAAAAAAAAGAGGTTTGGCTCATTTTCAAAAAATACCCTATGGTCCTGGAAATTACATTTTGCACCTTGTAGTTTCAAACATTTTTACAGTTTTCACCAACTGATAGTTCAACTAACTGAAAATGATGATGTCAACCAAAAAAATTAAATGAATATCCCATTTTATTGTGCACTGTTCAATAAAATTGAGTTGCAAATTTACCCTTGGTCCTATTTGTAAACTTTTTGAAATCCTGAGGTTGTAGTTGAAATACTGTGATGATACATGAGAAACATGTCTTATGGTTTAAATTTGACATTCAATATGAATTATTATTATTATTTTAATGGCATCTTTTACTAATTTATCCTTATACCTATTTGTAAAGATTCAAAATATTGAGTTTGTAACAGATATATATTGTATTTATGTGTTACAATTGTACTTCATGCATGTGCAATTTAACTAGCTAATATGATCTTAGACAATTTTAATGGCATTCTTTACCAATTAATGACTTTATTTTGTAAAAAAAATAAAAAAAATCATAGATTAGACAGAGACAATAGATTTTGGTACATTTTTAATACGTTTTTTTATACTTTTAACTCAATTTTTAAAACTTTAAGGCCATTTTAAGTATAACCATGATATCAATTGAAAATAATGGCTCCACCAATAATATTTTTTTAAAGTAAGAAAAATATATGAAATTTGAATAATATATCACAAAGTAATATGAATAATATGAAATTTGAAAGTAGTATACTCAACAAAAGGATAGGAATCAATGACAATAAATGTGCATAACATTACAAAATTCAGAACATTGCATTTAACCCGTTGGATTTTTTGATTACTTATAAAAACACCATTCAAGTTGTGAAATGATAGATAGTATCTTGTCAAAAACCATCAGTGCCTAATCCAACTACACCAAAAATACATCAAATGCCCTATAAATTATGCATATTCCGCACAAAAATAACTAGCAACCAATTTTGCATGGGAACAATTTTCATGCTTAATAGATTCAATCTCATATTTAAAGTTTTCTAAAACAAGCAAAAATAGAAACAACATAGAAAAGCCATAGTTGACATATCGATAGTCACTCGAAGGAGGTCCATCTTGATTGGCCCACGGTCTTGTTTCCACCATAGCACTTGTAGAAGCCCTGTTCTTCTTTTTTCTCTTAACCTCTATCAACATATCAGCCAAAGGAGTATCTGCCCAAAGTCATGCTCCATACCTCTTATGCGAAAAACAAAAAAAAAAAAATAATGACAATAATAATTATAATCATAATAAAGATACAAGTTGTAGTTAAAATGAGGATATAGTGACGTGTGAAAAATGAAAAATTACAAATACCACAAGGTATTTTCTGAATTATGTTTAACCATGGGGGGTATATATAGTTATGCACAAAAATGAAAAATCATAAAAATTCATTCACCTTACTGCTCATTGGTGTTTGATCAATAGAAACCTAAAAAATAACAAGAAAAACAAGTTTTCTTGACATTCAATAAAAGAACCACAAAGACACAAGTTTGAAAATATTAACCACTCACCCTTGTAAGATTAACGTATGAAATTCATCTCATTTTTCAAAATTTTCTACAAACTATAGCCTTTTGGTGAATAACAATAACAAAAAGTTACTTGACATTCAATACCACAACAACCAAAAAACAAAAAAGAAATAAAAGAAAAGAATTTTTTTTGAAAATATTACAAACGTCCCCTTGCAATTCATTATCAACAAACCCTAGATCTGGTACTTTGTCAAAAACTACTGAAAAGATTGTTATTTTAAAGCAATAATCAAAGCATACTAACAAAATAGAAGGGATTTGAAGGGAATTTTTGCATAAATTATTTTATCGTAAGTTTTTAGGTGCACTTATCTTATGTGGTTCTCTCCATGTTATTATCCAATGGGGATGAGGTAGGCCTCTCTTTTGATATTCAATAACATACATATATGCATCAACTTTCCAAATAGTTTTTCACGAACCACTTTATTTTTCAATTCTTCTAACTTCGCTTTGAAAACATGTGCTAATATATTAGTACGATCATGTGCTTCTTTTGTAGGTAAAAGATTTGATTGTATTTCCAACCATTTTGGATTGCAAGTCATGGTCAAAAATAAATGAGGTTTACCAAATTTCTAAACTAAAGTCGTTGCATTTACATACCATTTCATCATGTCATGTGCCCCCCTAACAAAAGATGATGGTAGCATAACCCTTCGACCAATCTTTTTAGGGTTATTTTTAATCAAAGATGTCTAATGAATCCACAATACCTTGTAAAGTTCGGTTCTAGAGTCAAATTGTTTCTATTTTAGACGATAATAATCCAGTCGGTGAGTTTTACTTTTTATATAAGAATCAATAGCATATTGTTGTCATAGATGACCCGAATGAATAATTAAATTTTTCTCAAAAGGTCGAATTTGCACTTGATGACACGTATACTCACGACAAGATACATTAACACGGTTCTCTTTGTTATTGGTATATACTGCAACATAATAAGAAATGTGTAAATTAAAAGGCATGTTTAATAACGAATGATGGTAATGTTATTCATATAAAAGTCTATTAAATGAAACCTACCTATTTCTTCATTTCGTAAAACATCATCATCTGATAAACCCAAAGGTAGACCAACATGCTTATGTGAACTATTTGATGCAACCTTATTAGAAACTATACTATATTCTATACATGCACACCATCCCAACTCGCCATGTGGAAATATTAATGGATATTGAAGTGAATCATAACACTCATAATAGTATTCAATAAAATGGAGCTTGTTTAGTTTTTGTGAATATTAAAATATCCTTATGCATATTAGTGGGCTTATCAAAAGTTTCTTCCCAGATACCTACTACTTCCTGCTCAGTAGGTAAATTATGAGTCCTTAAATCTAACCTAGGATCACTTCAAAGATCAATAGCGCAATTGTTCAAGTTATCCCAACCACACAATCTTTTAAAAATCTTATAGTATGGAATATTGGGCATTATAAGCAAACCTATAACCTCAACATCAAGATCACATTGACCAAGGATTCTACATCAATATCATCATATGTGTCCAAAAAAACAATTGCAAGCGCTTTGGTATAAACAACTGACCTCCCCCCCCCCTCCCCCCCCTCCCGGTCAAACTCAATTTATTCTTTTGGTTCATCAGCCCAATCAAGTATAGTTCTAACTTTATATTATGGGATAACTTTTATAATTTAATGAAATCCTTTATTTTGTTTGACAAGTAGTATCAGGACCATCAGAGGGGTGGGCATTTGTTGGCGATTAAATTTCATCCAATGAAAAAGTGACAAATGTAAATTAAAATATTAAATATTAATTACATTTTTTCTATTTTTTGGAATTTTTCTAAATTCAATTCCAATATTAAATAGTTAATTTTAATTAATATTTTAATATTTATGTTACCCGCGAATGAGAAGTTGCCAAGTGTCAATATGAGGTGTTTCGGCCAATTAAATCAAGTCTTGCAGCCCGAAAGTCCAAAACCAATCAAATGGTGACAAGTGGTGCATTTGGTCGTATGGACCAATCAAATAATGACATATAAATGATATTTCTCTCTTTAATAATAATTTATATTAAAGAGATAAATATCGAAGAAGTTGCTAGCAATTCAAAAAACCTACACAAACACCTATAAATAGGGGTCATTTGGGGTTCAAAAAAAGAGGAGAGAAGTCTTCAAGAGCCAGAGACATCAAGAAGTCTTCAAGAGCCAGAGAGGAGAGAAGTCTTCAAGAGCCAGAGACATCAAGAAGTCTTCAATACACGGAGAAACAAGCTCACGAGAACACAACCTTCGTACGAGCTCTCAAAATTCTCAAGTCTTCAAATTGTAAGCAACCGCTACGACGACGTACTGCATCCACAAAGGCTCTACTTCGTCTTCAAAGCGCAAGTGCTTCAACGCCTTCGATTTCAAAGCCGACCTTTGACTTCAAGGTAAATCGTGATTTCCATCCCGCGAATCCAGGAAGGAATCACATCACTCATCCGAGAACAAGCTTCAAGCCCTCGGAAACAAATCCGGAGAGAAGAATCAGGGGATTTAGTCTACTAGGAAATTATTTTCCTTTTAATTATATCATTTCTTCAAATTCAAAATATTTGTCACATATTTTTCTTGTATTGTATTTGTTTGTTTTACAGATACGAAAATTTTGTGTGAACAGTAGCCACATTTAATCTTATATTCCAAATACAAGTTTCATTTTCTTCTTCATTTTATGAATATACATCAATTGTAAAGATTTTATCAGGTGTATAGCTACGAAAATAATTTTAAACATGTAATTGTCTAATATAAATGTGTATTATAAAATATAAAATAAAATATCATCTGAAATAGGAGATCTTATTAGGGTTGTAGCCTTCAAATATTTTGAAAATCCAATATATATCATGTTATATGTCATAGTCCAGTCCTTCATTTTTTTTTCCTAATATGTGTCTTTTTTTATATTGAAAAGTATTTAGTGATTGAACTAGTAATTAGTTAATTATAACAAATATTTAATAAATTAATAGCAAAAATAAAAATTATCACAAAAATTTATTTAGATAATTTATATTTAGAATTTTGCATAATTTATATTAGTTAAGTACAGAAAAAACAAATTCTCGAACAAAAAATTAAAGTGATATAGTGGTTTGATACTTTATTCTCAACCAAGAGATCAAGAGTTCAAATAACATCAGATTTAAGAAAAAAATAATTTATCTGTGGCTAATAGCCATGACTAGCCCATGGCTAATGGCCACAGTCCGTGGTCACGGCCCGCTTGTAGCTAACAACTAGCCACGGTCCGTGGCCAAGGCTAGACCGTGGCTAACAACTAGCCACGGCTAGCACGTGGCTAATAGGCCGCTAACAACTAGCCACGGTTCATGGCCACGGCTAGATCATGGCTAACAACTAGCCACGACTAGGCCGTGGTTAATCGTACAAGTTTGTGGCTAATAGCAACGATCATGCCTTGGCTAATTTTACATTGAAATATTGTAAATTATCGATAACATTACACACCATTGAATTATAGATAAAAATATAGTATGAGTTATGGCAATTGATCAATTATAAACTTTTAAAATCAGATAATTAACTTGTATATATATATACAAGTGATCATAATATGTATATACACATATATATAGTAAAAATCAATTGTGATATTATAATAAAATGATAAAGTCTAAACAAATAATTATGAAACTTAAGTTCTGATTCAACTCAATTAAACATTATAATATCGTCAAATAATTGGAATGATCATTGGTCTTTCGAATTGATATTCAACACACAAACATATCATGATTCAATTATTTAACAATTTAAAAGATTTATTTGAGTAATAATAGTAAATTAAATGAGGGTTATTATTTGTTATATATAATACAATACTTATGAAAATAAATTACACGTTTGTATTCAAAGAACATATATATTAAAACGAGAACAAATAAAAAAATGAATAATTAAACAATAAAATAGCCACGAATTAGCCACAGCCAATCTGTAGCTAAATAAATAAAAAAATTAATTGGCCACGGATTAGCCACGGCCAGACTGTGGCTACACCGTGGCTAATCCATGGCTATTAAGCAGTGGCTAATTTGCTGTGGCTAATCCGTGGCTAATTTTTTTTCATATCCGTGCCTAATTTTTTTTTTTTTTATATCCGTGGCTAATCTGTTGCTATTCCGTAGCTATTAGCCATGGAAAAAGTCCGTGGATAAAAGTGATTTTTCTAGTAGTGTTTCATGCCTAACAAAGTTCCTGATAATTTACTATTGTATGTTCTACACCTCCTTCTAAATCGACATCTTTATATTCATCATATCGACCGCAAACAAATTGAATAAAACTAAGTACGAGGTCAATGGTGCATCTGAACTTTCCCACTACAACAACAAAAATATTTTGGTTCTCCGTTAAATCTTTTGCATATGCAATATATACATGAAGCATCAACCGGCAATACCCAAGCTATCTTTTGCAAATTCCTAAGCTGATAAAAGTGATCTTTACTATGAACACCACTTGATCTTATCACTCCCACTCCACTTTCAATAGTATCAACTCATATATCACTTCAACTTAATAAACCAGATTCAATAACTGGATCGCCAAAAGAACTGCCATCTTCTACATGTACATAAAACCTGTTAATACAGACGCATTACCAACTTTTGTGACCATTTTATAAGGATGATTTCGATCTTTATACACCCGATGTCGCTTCGATAACAAAGAAAATAACTTCATTTCACATATTGAGTATGTCAAGGTTGTTAGTAGTATATATACGTCTATATGCCTAACTCTTGTTCTAACTTGCAGAAAGTGTTAAAAAAAAATAGCCAATCAGCCTTCTTAAGAGCCTAGAATTGATTAAGGAAACTATTAAAAATGGGTGGGTACGACCCATGCACGTATACGAAAGAAGGCAAGTTTTAGGGCTCCAATTTAGTTATTGGAAACCCAGGAACCGAAATCTCATAACCTATAATTGAAACCCACAAATCTCCCTTATAAACTTGGTAGTATATTTGATTAACGACACAGAACTGGACAAAGAAAGTCACCCCAACGGGGACCAACTCGTTGGCAATATCCAAAACCCATGGTAAAATCGGGTCGTAGACAATATAGTCCATTGGTCGACTAGAACCCGCCAACCTCTCCACGGTTTCCTTCAATGTTCTCGACCTGTATTCACGGAACCGATCCAAGCAAACTTCCAAGGGTCTGTCTTGTTGGTTGTCGTGATCGTCATCATCATCGTGTTCTTTGAATCCACCAGAGAAAGTCTCATGTGGGATGGTGTTGGATGAGAATTGTGAGATTTTGACAAAAAAATTTCAAAAGATAGGGTACTTGAAGTCCTCTTTGGCATAGGTATTTGGCAAATTGGAGTACAAGGTTCATGTGGCCTTGGAGTGGATATGGCAAGACTAAGCAATGAGGTTTGTGTTCATTATTTGCTTCAACTTTCTCCATTTTCTAATTTGGAGTACTACTGAAATCTAGTTCACACTGATGGATATATAAACTAGCGAGAGACACATTTGTGCGTGTGCAGATTAAAAAAAAAGCATAATTTAATCACATTTTTCAAAATTTTGGATATCATAAAAATTAAAATTAAATTTTTATATAGATATATATTTTTAACTATTTTTTCATATATTTTATGAAAGGTTAAAAAAATTGATTAAAATGGATTAAATTATAAGGTTGGGAAAAATAAATAAATAAGTGAAATAAAATTTAGGAATATAAGAGAAGAGAGAGAATAATAAAAAAAAATAATAGCATTACGTATGAATAGAAGAAAGAGAAAATGGAGACGAGATAAGAGATGGGAGAGAGAAAAACAAAATGCCAGACTAAAGACACCGAGTAGTTACTAGGGGGTGCTGGTGCTTTATAAGAAAAATATATTTTTAACTATTTTTAATATATTTTATGAAAGATTTAAAAATTGTTTAAAATTGTTAAATTACTAGATTTGAAAGATAAATAAAAAAGTGAAATAAAACATGGTAATATAAGAGGAGAGAAAGAAGAATAGAAAAAACAAATAGCATTATGTAAGAATAGAAGAGAGAGAAAATGGAGAAGAGATAAGAGATTGGGGGGGAGAGAGAGAGAGAGAACAAAAATTAGAGACTAAAGACACCAAATAATTATTATGGGGTGTTGGTACTTTATAAAAGAGTAAGAGCAACTAAATGAACATTTTTGTGAGGTTGAACATCAGTATCTTTCAATGAGATACCTTTAGTTTGATATTTAGCATTTTCTCAAGACGCCTTTTTATCCTTACGTGTTTGCCGCTGCATTGCTAACAAGCAAAATTTCTTTTCATTGTCCATAAATTTGTGATCACTACGATCATTTTCATTATGGACCATCTTGTTCTTACCATCTTTCTCCATTGAATATCGTACCAAATTATGAAAGAAATCATCGATAAATGCAATATTTGATGACCAGTCCAATAAATAAATTATTATAAGATAATATTCATTCAAGATAAAGCAATTACGATATAGAAGTAACAAAATATTAATATGGAAAAGCTTCTGAACAAATATTTAGAATAAATCACATTTAAATTAAAAAATGTTCCTAAACAAATGTCTAAAAGCAAAAAAGAGGCACAGATAACTAATAAGTCCGATATAATACTTAATTTTGGTGTTTATTTTGTTGGACTTATCACGTATTTTTTCCTATTCGGAGCTTATTATGCGCAAATTTGAGTTAAACGTTGTTTTGCAAGTTAGAAGTGAAAATACCATCAAGGACACGAAAAATTGAAATCAAGAGTTGGGTATTTACACAAGATATTTTGAGTATCAACTCAATTCAAACCATTAGAGAAGAAACAAGTCTTTATGAATGAGTACATATGCAAGATATTTCGATTATGTACCTAGTTTCAGTCATTAGAGAGATAAGTGAACTGTAAGTTTGGGTATGTACCAAAAATATTTTGGGTACGTACTCAAAGTCCGCGATAGCAATTAAAAGCTTTCCTTGTTTGATTAGGACTCTGATTAGAAAGGTGATTCTAGGTGATTTTTCTACCCCTTTTAATTCCAGATACAATCACAAAACTCATTATCACGTGTTTAGCTAGGTTTTTGGAGATTAGAAAACCACTCTTTCAATTTTTATTTACTTTTCATCTAGTTTTGGAATTTTTGAAGACAGAAGAATGAAGGAATCAAGAGGCAAAAGAAGAACGACCTTGGAGGGAAGGATTTTTTTTTTTTACCTAAAATAGTTAAGTGATAAGCAAAACGTGATAGTGGGGTAACAAAGTCCCTAGCAAACAAGAAAATAGAGGATGTGGGGCTCAGGCACTAGAATAAATAGTGTAGGCCAAATACAAATATTGTAAAAGTACAAGCAATAAGTTTGGAGGGAAGTTTACATTTGAATTCTCCACCAAATAAATTTATTTCGTCTCCTTTATGGATTCTTTTTTAGATTTCGTTCTTGTTTATTTTAGATTCATTATGAACTAATTCAAATACTAAGTGTAAGGGTGGTGTAGTTTTCCTTTTCTCTATTCCATGAAAATTCCACGGATATGAATGCAATTTCGGATGTTTTTGTGTGAATCCTTTTTAAGAATTTAATGCTTGGTTAGGGTTTGATCGCCCCTAATTATTGAATTTGAGAATCGTTGATGAGGTCGAGAGATGATTCACGATTGGTGTTCTAGTTAGATGAGATAATTGATATTAAAGTTGCATGAGAATGAATTTAATATTGATTGAGTCCTAAAGCGGTGATTAAAATTTATACAAATATTTTCTAACGCTTGGATTAATTGAATGAGACTTGGTTTGTTTTAGGCTTAGAAAGGATTGTATGAGTTAATTTTACGATGCTCGAAAGAGATTGTGGATATATTTATTCCTGGCTTCATGCAATCACGAAACCATTTAATTTCGGGATTGGATTGGAATAGAAAATTAGGTTAATGAAACCACCTTGCACTTGGATTTAATCTTATTGAGTAATTGTTGTAATTTTGAGTGCGAGTAGCCTTTAGCTTAATATTAGCTTTTATTTAGGAAAACAAACCCACTCCACAATCAATTAATTTAGCTAAACAAAACAAATCACTTTCATGGGCCAAATCACAATCCCTGTGGGATTCGACACTCTACTCACCTTATATTACGTATACGACTGCGTGCACTTGCGCAACCCCATCAAGTTTTTGGCGCCGTTGCCGGGGATTGGCACATTTGACTATGATGTTAGCTTGTTTATTTATTTTAAATTTATTTCTATTTCTATTTTTATTTTTACTACTGCGGAAATTTTTTTCTCCCTTCTTTTGTAGGTTCTTTTTGGTGTATGATCACAAGACATGCAAGTTCACGAGTGGAACTAGTACCTCTTGACCTTGAAATCCAAAAAGCCAACAGAAGGAGGAATAAGGAGAGAAGAGAAAGAATAGCTCGGGCACTCATTATAGTTGATAATAAAAAAAACGGAGCTAATGGTGGCAATGTTCAGAATGCTCCACCGGGTGGTTAAGTAGATGCAAGAACATTGCGTGATTTCATTGCACCCCAAGCCGAAGGAACTAGAACTGGGATACAAAGAGCGCCCATTGAGGTGAACAACTTTGAGATTAAGCCGGCCTTGTTGAACATGGTAGCCAACAATGTACAATTCTATAGCTTACCGAACGAAAACCCTCATCAGTATCCAGATAACTTTCTAAAGCTTTGTGACACTATAAAGATTAACAGAGCGTCAGACGATGCAATAAGATTAAGGAGTTTTCCTTTCTTTTTGGGGTAGATCTAAAATTTAGCTCAATTCGGTGCCTAGTGGATCCATTACAAATTGGGATCAGCTGTCACATGCGTTTTTAACCATGTACTTTCCATCGGCTAAGACTGCCAAGCTAAGAAACAACATATCAACCTTTTCACAAAATGGTTGGGAATCATTGTACGAGGCTTGGAAAAGATACAAAGAGCTTTTAAGAAGGTGTCCCCATTATGGACTACCTAAGTGGATGGCGGTGCAAACATTTTACAACAGGTTGGGCACAAACAGCTAGAGTACGATTGATGCAGCCACTGTAGGTTCTTTGGCTACCAAAACTGTGGACGATGCCAATAACTTGATTGAGGAAATGGCGATCAATAACTACCATTGGTCATCCACCAATCAAAAGAATCGAGGGGGTAAGTTAGAGCTCAATGCCATCACATCACTACTAGCTTAGGTAAGCGTTCTAACTCATAAGTTGGATTCTTTGAATGGTAATGCCTTAAATGTTAGCCCTAAATTATCTTGTGAATTATGTGGCGATTGTAATCATATTAGTACTGATTGCCTCCTACGGAGTCCGTTTCCTATTGTTTCAAGTGAACGTGTTAGCTTTGTAGGAGTAAACATGCATGAAAATGTGCAGGGGAAACAAACTAATAACCCTTACTCCAATATGTACAATCCGGGGTGGAGGAATCATCCTAACTTCTCATGGGGAGGTCATAACGCAAATAGGCCACAGTTTCCATCCAGATTCCAGCATAACTACCTACCCCAACAAGATAAGGCGAGCTCCCTAGAGACAAAAATGGACAAGTTCATTGATACCTTGGGGATAAAGATGGCTTCGCAGGAGGAGAGCTTGAAAAGGATCGAATGGAAGTTCGATCAAATTACCAAAAACCACTCCTCATCCATTTATAATTTGGAGGTTCAAATGGGTCAATTGGCCAATGCATTGACCAACAAAGTCCAGGGGAACTTTCCAAGGAACACAGAAACTAACCCCAACGAGCAATGCAATGCAATTACGCTAGGGAGTGGGAAGGAGTTGGAGCCACCGAGAGGGTCAAATGCTGAAAGTAAGAAAGAGGAAGATGTTAAAGAACATGAGGATGCAAAGGGTAGTGAAGAAGAAAAAGTTGGGAAGCAGGATGAGCAAATTCCTATGGCACGAAAAACAAATCCTTATGAGACTAAGGTACCTTTTCCACAACGTTTGAGGCAAGTTCAACAGGAACACCAAAGGAACAAGTTCTTGGACATTTTCAAGAAGTTGCACATCAATATCCCGTTTGCCGAAGCATTGGAGAACATGCCACATTACCCGAAGTTCTTAAAGGAGATCATCTCAAATAAGAGAAAGTTGGAGGAATACCAGACTGTAGCATTGACGGAGGAGTGTAGTAGCATCATCTCCCAAAAGCTGTCATTGAAATTAAAAGATCTAGGGAGTTTTACTATCCCTTGCGTGATTGACAAGTTTGAGTTTTCTAATTGTTTGTGTGATTTAGGTTCTGGTGTTAGTTAACTTGATGCCTCTTTCTGTTTTCAGGAAATTAGGAGTTGGAGATTTGTCCCCTACTACCATTTCCTTGCAACTTGCTGATCGATCATTTAAAAGGCCCGTAGGGATTGTAGAGGATATGTTGGTAAAATTTGGAAAGTTTATTTTTCCCATTGATTTTGTGGTGCTCAACTTTTAGGATGACAGAGATGTGTCTTTAATTTTAGTGAGGCCTTTTATGAACACCGGTAGAGCACTAGTAGACATCAATGCGGAAAAATTGACTTTAGGCTTGGGGATGACAGTATCGACTTCGACGTGTTCAAAACAGTTAAATGCTATATGAGGATGATCGCTGCATGAGGATAGATGCAACTGATGATTGTGTGAAAGAGGTGATGGAGAAAACTGAAGGTGATGGAGAATGAGAGAATTTAGAGAGTGAGAAAGATGAGGGAAAAAGGGAACTGGTATTTGAATACTTACTGGAAACCGTGAGTCTTACACCTCCCTCAAGCATTCAGCCCCCCAGGTTAGAGGTTAAGCCTTTACCTCAAAATCCAAAATATACCTTTTCGGGGGAAAATGAAAGCCTACAGATCATTTAACGTTCTCCTTTGACTAGAGAGCAAAATAGGAGAATTGTGAGGCTAATAAAGGGTAGAATTAATGCAATGGGGCACCAAACTCCTGACATCAAGAGTATTAGGCCTTTCATAAGCGTACATGAAATATTGACGGAAGATAATGTAAAGTCGAGGAGAGAAACAAAGAAGTGGTACGATGCCCACATCATGAGAAAAAAGTTCCACAAGGGACAACGGGGGGAGCATTTCATGGTGAATGACCAGCATTTGAAGGTGTATGTAGGTGGAGATGTGCACCAAGCAGGGTTGACATCATATATTGACCTCATTCATTAAAAATATCGAAAGGAGATGAGCTAATGACTATAAACAAGTGCATTTTGGGAAGCAACCCAAATTTTTATGTTTTTATGTTATTGAATTTCTTTGAGTTTATTTTTGTGTGTTTTTTGGTAGATCACTTGAGGTTTTGATGTGATTTTTTGTTTAAATTTTGATGTGCAGGAGATTTTTCAAGTCTGGATGTTTAGGTACATACGTGAAAAATTTTGCTTTAACACTAGCAACGGAAGAGGAGGAGGATGAGACGGAGTTCTATGACGCTATCTGACCTCAGGTGTTTTCTATCCTTTTCTTCACTTTCCATTAGTGTTTTTATTTCCGTAATCGCAGCAGTATAGTCTTAGTTGTGCCTCTTGTTTGAACTTATTTTTTTCTGTACTTTGGCGACAAAGTACCCTCTAAGCGTTGGGGGATTTCAATTGCCTAGGATAATACTTATGAGGTTAATTTTTGTTAGCGGTGTTTGTGGAATTTGAACAAGAACTATAAGTCGGCTGAAAACGAGGACGACTAGACGAAAAGAGTTATCTTTGATGATTCGTGTCTTGGTATAACAACGCCACGTAATGTTCTAGTTAAATTCTATTGATAATAGTTTATTGATGGTTTTTAGAAATTTGTTTTGGGTTGTGTTGTTCTTGGAATACACGTGCTTTAGAAATTTTTCGTGATGATTTTATGTTATGAAACTCTATGTTTGGAACGATGAGCATGCATGACGCATTTTGTGTGTATTGAAAAATGATTGTTGTTGTTTTGCTATCCCCTAATTGCTTTGAGCACATGGTTGGAGCAATGATTGCTAAATGATTTAGAGAAAATTTATTTTCTTGTGAGGAGGTTTCGCATGTGCTTTAATGTATTAGGACACTAGAATTGATTTATTTTCTTGTCGAGGCGAAATACTAGACTATGTTAAATTGAGGAGATGACTTAGGCCATTTTTAAAATTTTTTGAGCCATAATTGACAATTTATTTGTCAAACATAGCCTTTGAGTCTCTCTTGAGCCTACATTGTGCTTAGTTCTCTTGATAGCCACATTATAAGCCCAAAAGCACAATGTCTACATATCATAATCCTTTTTATACACTATACTTGAATTTTGATAATTGTTGGAGTTATGTAGTGGATATGTGGAATTTTGAGGGGATTAAGTGGAGGGTTGTATGTTGTACTTGAGTTTGGGATATACTAGCTTGCTTTAGGAAAAAACAAAAGAAAAGAAAAAACAATGTGTGAAAAAAAAGAAGAAGAAAAAAAAATTGCAAAGAAAAATATAGGAAAAAAAAGAAATGGAAGAAAGAGTGAGTTAGCACTCTGAAACGCATAATGAAAAGAAAATAAACATTGAGAGTGATGGTTTTTGAATAAGTTTGGGGGGAATGAAGGCATGCATAATGCTCCAAAAATTTCAAGTCGTCCAATTTAAGTAACTTGGGTGCATGAGCCAATTATTCTTCTATATTTTCATACCCTTTACCCAAGCCATACATTACAAGCTAAATAAAGTCCTATCAATCCCTGATTTATAATTGTTTACATTAGTGGAGATAAGAATGAAAATCGACCTAGTCCACTTTTCACACCTATTGCATGAATATAAATTGGTCCGGATTGTTAGTGATTGTTATTCTTGATCATAACACACATAATAACACGGGGATGCTTGATAATGATAATTGTTTGTAGAGTGTATATGAAATTTTGATTGCTTGCACATTGAACTAATGACATACTGGCTAATAGTTTCTGAGAAATATAATAGAGTTTTGCTTGGGTATGTGGTTTTCCAAAAATGAGCTTCGATTGTATCTGTTTCCCTGTGTTGTTAGTTTTGAGTTGCTCGAGGGCGAGCAATATTTAAGTTTGGGGGAGTTGATAAGTCCTAACTAATACTTGATTTTGGTGTTTATTTTGTCGGACTTATCACGTATTCTTTTCTATTCGGGCCTTATTCTCCGCAAATTTGAGTTACACCGTTGTTTTGCAGGTTAGAAGGGGAAATACCATCAAGGACACAAAAAATTGAAGTCAAGAGTTGGTTATTTACACAAGATATTTTGAGTATCAACTCCATTCAAGCCATTTAGAGAAGAAACAAGTTTGTATGAATTAGTACATATGCAAGATATTTCGAGTATGTACCTAGTTTCAGTCATTAAAGAGATAAGCGAATCTGTAAGTTTGGATATGTACCAAAAATATTTTGGGTACGTACTCAAAGTTCGTGACAACAATTAAAATTAAACTTTCCTTGTTTAATTGGAACTCTGATTAGAAAGGTGATTCTAGGCGATTTTCCACCCCTTTTAAGTCCAGATACAGTCACAAAAATCATTATCACAGTTTTAGCTAGGTTTTTGGAGATTAGAAAACCACTTTTTCAATTTTCATCTACTTTTGATCTGGTTTTGGAATTTTTGAAGACAGAAGAAGGAAGGAATCAAGAGGCGAAGGAAGAACGACCTTTAGAGGGAAGTTTACATCTGAATTCTCCACCAAATAAGCTTATTTTTTCTTTTTTATGGATTCTTCTTTAGATTTCGTTCTTGTGTATTTTAGATTCATTATGAACTAATTCAAATACTAAGTGTAAGGATGGTGTAGTTTTCCTTTTCTCTATTTCGTGTAAATCCCACGGATATGAATGCGAATGCGATTTTGGATGTTTTTGTGTAAATCTTGTTTAAGAATTTAATGTTTGATTAGGGTTTGATCGCCCCTAATTATTGAATTTGAGAGTCGTTGATGAGGTCAAGAGACGATTCACGATTGTTGCTCTAGTTAGACGAGATCAATTGATATTAAAATTGCATGAGAATGAATTTAATATTGATTGAGCCCTAAGCCGGTGATTAAAATTTTATACAAATATTTTCTAAAGCTTGGATTAATTGAATGAGAATTGGTTAGTTTTAGGCCTAGAAAGAATTGTATGAGTTATTCTACGATGCTCGAGAGAGATTGTGGATATATTTATTCCTGGCTTCATGCAATCACGAAACCATTTAATTTAGAGATTGGATTGGAATAAAGAATTAGGTTAATAAAACCACCTTGCACTTGGACTTAATCTTATTGAGTAATTGTTATAATTTTGATTGCGAGTAGCCTTTAGCTGAATATTAGCTTTATTTAGGAAAACAAACGCACTCCATAATCGATTAATTTAGCTAACCAAAATAAGTCACTTTCACAGGCCAAATCAGAAGTCCTATGGGATTTGACACTCTACTCACCTTATATTATTTGTACAACTGCATGCACTTGCGTAGCCCTATCAAGTTTTTTTTATAGAAATCATTAAAAAAAATAAAAATGTTTACTTGTAAGTCGCAATCTAACCCAATGTGTAAATAGTTCTACAATGTCAATGCTAAACCGTCAGCCAATTAACAAAAAATATGTAACATATTATCTAAAAATAGACATAAAGAAATATTGTACAAGTAATTAACCACACAAAGATAAATAAGAAAACACACACACACACACACACACAAAATATATATTCCAAACATTATCAAAACATTAATATTTTAAATTTATCAGTACACCATTCATTAGCATTAAGGACCATCTTGTTCTTAACATCTTCTCCATTCAATATCGACAGGACAATAAAGAAACTCGCCCTTTGACACCAAAG